>JAQGDG010000245.1:0-226618 GCA_029844215.1 Przewalskia tangutica | reverse complement strand
GAGTAATCACAATATAAAACATAATACGAGACAAATGTATATAAAAACAATACATCATGAAAACTTGCTTTCTGATATATAAACAATCTTTTAAAGAGAATGCTTTAATCCTTTTACAAACTCCCGCCTACAAATAAAAGATTTACATGCACTTAAGATTTGTAACAACTATGACTGGATGTGGTTCCGCCATACCTCCAATGTGAAATACTACAACGATTGTGGACTATAGAGTACCACCGACAAGCTTCCGAGAAACGGAGCTTTCTAATGCGCTCGAACTCGCGGACCCTAAGAGCGCAGGATCATCGACCGTGGTGTACCTTTTTCATCGCTGCAGTATGCAATCGCAGCTTCCCCGGCGAGGTCAAGATAACATGTACCAAGTACGTGAAATCAGAAAGTGCATCAGAATCAAATCATAGTGAGTCTTCATATAAAGTGTGAGACATGATGATAACCAAACTACAAGCTTCATACCAACTAAGCAAATATGTCAAGTCAGTGGACTCACGCCTCAAAGTCATCACAATAAGACCAGACGGTAAGTAATGGCTAATGGCATAGGCCGGATTACTAAGACCCTCAGCATTACTAATAAATGCCACAAATCAGGTATCACGAGGTCTCCCTGCATCGCACCACATAGATCGGTCGCCATCGCCTGGGCGCAGATCAACGCAAGCGTCGGCTATTCCTCGAACTCTCGCACCCGCATAGGTCACACACATGCATCTGCATAAGGTATTCTCCTCAATCTCGTCCTAGACCACCCGGAGGTATACCTGCATCGGCGTGCAGCTTAATCCCTCAGACATCCGCCCCGACTTCCTGCACTCGTATAGGCCCTCGCGACCGTGATAGCGTCCTCGTGAGACCGTGATAGGAATCTCTCGCGATCAAAGCTACAAACACCCGAATCGATCAGCTATCTCGAGTATACCGCATCTCCGCCAAGATAGTCTCTGCGTGACCGTGATAGGTCGAGCAGATCTGCATCACGGGCGGTGGCAAGCTCTCGTGATACACACTCAATACGGGTAGCGATATAACAACAAAGACAACGGACTTACCTTTTAACAATGTAAGCACAAATAAGAATGACCCCTCATAACAATCACAAAGATACTAACACAAGTAAAGATCCTAACACGCTTACTTATCAAATCAACAAGAAGTATTACAAGGCTATCACAAACCAATACAATCTGGGTTGTTCACACAAGGTACTTTCTACTAACAAGTTCGAGTATCTAACCTCAACGTATTTCATACATTAAATCTTTAAAAGATCCGCCTCATCACATAAGTCACACAACACCCGTAGTATAAAATAGAGTGATCTGTTTTTATAAAACTAAAACACTTACCTTGTAAAATCAAGTAACAACATTATTTTCCAAACGCTCGAGTTTGCCTAATTTCAAATGTTCCAGCTTATTTTAAAAAGGTTTCGTAGTTCATAGTCTTATTCATTCAAGAATAAAATCCTTTTATTAACCAATCGAGAACATAAGCCTTTACATGTAAGTAGGTTATTCTTATTTATAACAATCTTATTACAAAGAACATGATCTAGAAATATCATTTTGTCTTATCTTAGCTTCTACGCAGTATTTAAAGTTTTACCGGTTTTAATCATACTTAATTATTCAAAACATTTTTGTTAACGCCGCAATTAATTTGTCGATACACATCCTCGATTTCCAAAATCAAGAAACATTCTTAAGCCGCTATACCTAACTTCCCATAAAGCTAGTATAACTCTTAAGTTTTCAAAATACATTACTACACATATTCTTTCAAAAATGATTTATAAACCTTTGAAATACTTCAAGTTCTTTATTAACACATAACAAGTCGCTTATAATCAACCGGGCCACCTTTCAAAACCACAACCCATTTTTCATTTCCTACATAAAGTCAAGTTATAACCAACTTCCCATAAAGCCGTTATAACACTTTATGTTTTACAACAATCAAACACATGTACGCCTACCGCATTGCCATAGTTCACACATATCACGCTAGAGAGATAGTAAGAGGTTCATACCGCGACGAGCATCGACTAATAGCAAAACGCCCAAACCGGCTACTCCTAAGCTGGATCATTCCACACGAGCACTTCAACCTATAAGGCCACGCGCGCTATTAACATCGTAGAACATTCTGCGTAAAATTCGCAAAGACTCTCCCGCCACGCAGGTAAATCTCTCCTCTATCGAGGCCGCCACCAAGCCAACCGTGGGGTTATACATCTAACCCGAACGGTACAATTCTACTATACCGTAATACTACACAAGCTCCATCAGAATACCGTCCCATGTAATTACAATCAGCTGGCCTTATTCTTCGTGCTTAAGTCAAAAGACATCGCTAACAACTACGCTTCGCTTCTATATATAGATACTTCAACTATATATTCTAACAAATATGTAATATCCAATTACAATAGGGGACAAGATAATTACCTCGATAAGCTCCATAATTATCCGAGTTTAAAGTCGATCCTTAGCAATGTTTCATTTCACACCGGTGTCTGCCCCGCTCCAAACAACTCCTTAAGTTTAAACCAACTTCTACAAAGCACTCCAACTAACCATGGAGATTTTCCTTTAGTGGTTTTGGCTGTGGACCGACTGAAGTATGATAGTATTTCTGGCTTTTCAGATAGATATAACCTCAGAATACTACAAGGTATAAGGCAAGGTATTTGGGCATTATAACAATACTTTGAGAGTATTTCAACCAAGTGGGTACCCCACGAACACCCTGCAGTAAAAGCCTCTACCGGCGGCCTACTAGGAAGGGAGAGGCTCTACCACAAGGCCATTTAAAGTGGGAGGGGGTGAGGCTCGGACGAGTCACAAGATGAGGAGAGTGGTTCTCAAGACTCAGATTCGCGAGACGGAAGTTTCTGTGGATGGCATTTATAGGTGCAAAGGCCAACCGCGGCCAAGATCTAGCTGTGTTATGCAAGTAGTAGGGCCAATATGCGCCTGCCCCTAGTCCCTACTCCACAAATCCTCACAAAAATATCTCACCAACTGACCTTCAAACGCCCAAGCGCGGCCGTCTAACTCCACCAACTCGGCGGGTGATGTCACTCTCGCTGGTCCAAAACATTTCCTCTCTGAAAAATCCGCAAAAATAAGAAAAGACATAGCCGAATTTTCCTCGCAAGTTATAAAACGCTTCGCCGAAAACGACTTCCACCAGACCAGGCCCAAACGCCATTCTACTAAGCCATCAGTGGTGACACGTGTCACCCTCCTAATGGCCCAAAATAAAACATCTTCCGAAAATATCCACAATGGCCAAAATTCAAAACAAAGCTGGTTCTACAAAACCGTAGAATTTCACCCAGGCCCCACGTGACCATTTCCAAAAATAAAATCTCCATAATTTCTAATATTCCAGAAGTCCGAATACCAAACTGGGAATCCAATTCCCATTAACGAACCTTTTTCCTTTACAAAACCTGAAACTTTTCCGTGGGAAAATCACCTCTTCCTCCTTTCCAATCTTTCGTCAGATTTCGCACGACGCCCTCGCATACATACCCCGGAACTACGGGTATAACAGATACTGCGGGCGATTGGCCTTGCTTCGATCATTCGCGCCCAGAAAAGACCTCGCATAGCTTTATCTACCTTGCTCTTGTTTATGTCGGCACCACGCAGCTTGAACCGTCAGATTTTCAAATGGTTTTAAATACTTAGATTTTACTTCAAGATTTTACGCTTCACATACTTGGTACCGCTGTACCGACCTCTCTGGGCCGCGCTCATGCCGCAGCCGAGGTACACCGCCAGCCGATCCTCGCTTAGTGGTCACGTCATTGTAAGCCCGCTTCTCCGAGGCTTATCACCGTATAATTTCCCCTCGCCGTAGTAGGTACTTACATTGCGGTATGGCGGCCCGCCCCGCCGCTGTTGTCATATCATTCTTAGAGGTTCAGAGTACCGTTGGGGCGTAATTGTAAAAATGATGTAATCGTTTCTAGTTGTTATATATATATGCCAAAGGCAAGTTTTCGTATAATCGCTTCATATTTCATAATATATCATGTCTTGTTTTATGTTCCACGATTACTGATGTATGTCTACTGGGTGCCCGTAAGCACCAATCACGCCCCGTTCGGTCGTGACAAAGTGGTATCGTGAGCGCTAATCCTCTAAAATGTCTACAGCATCAGATCTAGTAGAGTTTTGATTATCGCGCTGTCGCGCACCACACCAATAATCGTGAGGCTATAGGATATTTAGATTGGTTTCATTCTTCTCACCGAGATCGCGCTCAGCCAGGTTATAAGTCGACTCTAACGATTTCTTTCCCGCACTGCTATGCCTCCGCAAGGCAACCCGGCCTGTATGGCAAGGCAGAGAGCAGAGCAGCAGTACGTAGGGTTACGAGGCACGTGCCCAACCATCACCCGCGGTGTCATTCGGGTGTTTTGGCGACGCCACTTCAACAGAGTTTAGCACACGGCAGCTAGCTTATCGCGCCATGATGTACGAGCCTTCGCTCACACGACCGAACCTGCCCGTGGATCGTGTCTTACCCCGCACCCAAGTAGCCATACATCGAGTAATCACTAATATAAAACAAGACATGAATAAAGTGAAGCAAAATGCTTATCCGAGAAAAGTTGCTTTCGCATAAATATATAACAACTAGAATAAGCTTATATCCTTTTACAATTCTCGCCACAACAAGATTACATGCACTTCTAAGAATGATATGATAACAATGGCGGACAGTTCCGCCATACCCCAATGTAAGCACTTACAACGATAGGACTATACCATTGATAAGCCTCCGAGAAACGGAGCTTCCCAAACGCCGAATCAGGACTCCTAAGAGCGAGGATCAACATCGTGTACTTCTACCACGCAGATGAACGCAAATTCGGCGAGGTCGCACAACAGTACCAAGTATGTGAAATCAAAATATCAGAAATGAAATCATAGTATTCTATATAAAGCAGAGACATGTATGATAACCAAACTACGCTTCACAATAAATAAGCAATATGTCAAGTCGTGACTCACGCCTCAAAGTCATCACTCAAATACAACCATGCTGGTCTCACGCCCACAACATCAATCATGCCTCGCGGAATATCTTCCTCACCGCCGGCCCATGATATAAAAGCACCAAGGAATACACATGAACACCGTGTCCTACCGTGTCATAATAAACCGCACGGTAAGTAATGGCGCATAGCCGACTACTAAAACCTACGCACTGGGTCAACGCGTCATAAATCAGATCACGAGATCCGCCTGACCGCCACATGATCGGCCGCCACTCGCTCGCAGATCTAATGCGCGGCTTAGTCCCGAACTTCCCGCAGCTCCGCATAAGCCACCCGCTGGCCCGCATGCAGGTATTCCCGCATCGAGGGTAGCTACTCCCGCAACGCCCCGACTTCGCACCGCATGGCCACATAGACCGCATGACCATAAAGGCCGCACACTAACCTCGAACTCTCGTAGCCCGCAAGATAGGTCACACAAACCCGCACAGGTATTCTCAATCATAGGTCACACAGACTACCGAGTCTACCCTCAGACGGAGGGCAACTTAACCCCAATCATGTCAAGAGGAGTGATATAATACTAACATAACAACTTATCGTTAAACAACATAAGCACAACAAAGGAAACCCTTTATACAAACATCACAAGACACTAACACACGAGCATCCTAACACGCCTACTTATCAAACCATCTTACTACACTTTCTAATCAATACAAGACTTTCATAAAAAAATAAGTAAACTGCTCTTTCTATCTTCCTTAAGTCGTTATACCTAACTTCCCATAAAGCTAGTATAACACTTAAGCTTTTAAAACCAAGTATTTCTTTTCTTTCAAAAATGGTTAATAACTCTTTGAAATACTTCCAGATTCTTATTATTTAAACTCAAGTCAAAAGACATCAAAGTAAACCAAACAATTTCCATACCTTCTTTTAAAACAAAGGCACTTCTCCTTTAAAAGTCAAGTAGCAATATACTTTTAAACCAAGTGTCTTACTCTTTAAAAACAAGTAATCTATACCTTTAAATCAAATTACTTCTCCTTTCCCAAAATCAAGTTGTTTATAAGTCAAGTTATCATTTTAAATCCAATGATAAAACCATTCTTATTTTCAAATCAAGATAACTTTATTCTTTAAAGACTACACACCCATTAATCATGAGTGAGATTTTACAACTTTTAACATAATTCAAGTCCTTAATGTTTCATAACAAGTCACTTAACTTTGGAATCAAGTCAAGGACACAAAAGGAAAATCAACTTCCTTAAACACACGCAAGCCTACCGCACTAAATATATTTCACAAATATCATGCTAGAAAGGATAGGAAGAGGTTCACATACCTCGCGACGATTATCGCACAATTAGCAAAACGCCCAAAGTACTCTAACCTTGCTCACTTTTCCACCCTTCAAGAGAATACGCCACTCGTAGTACTTCAACCTATAAAGGCCACAAAACGCTCATCAACCTCTAGCTCTCTTCAGAGAATAATTCTAGATACAAGATTCCTTATTCTACTGAAATTCAAAGAAGACTCTCCCCAAGCACATAAAACTCCTCCTCAAACGCAGGCCCGCTACCAAACCAACAATTCCAGTGGGTTACACGCCTAACCTGGACGTACAATTCTACTCCACAATAATACTACAAGTCTACTGCAAATACAAATTCAATGTAAATATAGTTCAAATCCTTATAATTATACTTCCAATATATCTTATACTCAATGATTAACTATTACAACATGTAATTTCCAATTACAATAGGGGACATAGATCATTACTCGATAAGCCCAAAATTATCCAAGATTATAAATGATCCCGAGCAACGCTTTAGCTCCACCCTCGACGCCCAACCCGCTCCAAGCAACCCTTAGAAGTTTCCAACAACTTCTTAACACTTCATCTAAGCTATGAAGATTTTTCTGTATTTCGCTTTTGCTTACTAAAGGAATAAAGTAGAATTTCCTGCTCCTAGTATTGAAATAACTCGAATACAACTAGTGATACTAGGCTAAGGTATTTGGGACTATATCAACACTCAAGAATTTTTCCTACACCAAGGGGGAGAGTAGGACGAGAACCCCAACAGCGGAGTATTTCATGACTTAGAATCTCAAAGTGGATGAAATAAGTTCAAACAACGGGTATTTATAGGAAAATCAACGGCCATGATCTAGGCAAAGTGCGCGAGGACGGGGTACATGTGTAGGTAGTTGGCCAACCATTTGGCTACACAAAAATGGACAAGTGGCCACCACAAAACGGGCCACTTGTCCACCTAAAAACGCCCCACTCGCCTTCTCCACTCCGCCAACACGGCCACACTGGGTGACACGGTCGCCCCTACTGGCCCAAAATATTTCTTCTTCCAAAATATCCGCAATGCCAAAAATCCAAAATAAAGCTGGCCCCACAAAACTGCAGAATTCTCCCGGCCCCACGTGACCAATTTCGAAATAAAATTCCATAATTTCAAATATTCCAAAAGTCCTAATACCAAACTGGGAATCCAATTCCCATTAACTAACATTTTTCCTTCTCAAAATTCTAAACTTTTCCGCTTAAAAATCACAACTTTCTTCCTTTCCAATTTTAATGTCAGATTTACGCACGCACGCCCTCATATACATACACCGAACTACGGGTGTAACAAGTTCCACGCACCGAACAAAGATTACGGATTAAAAGAATGGACTCGCATTAGCTAGACTTTAGCAACCAGAATATAGAGCGCACCGATATATCACGTCTCACGACTATCTAAAGAAAGGATGCGCAAGAGTAGCTCTTCACCAAGCCAGCATGGCTCGTACGGCTTATGCGCAAAGCAGTCGAGAACGAGGTGTCACGACCAACCGCCCGGATCGTGCCTTACCCGCACCCTAGTGATACAACATCGAGTAATCAAATATAAGACGATAACATGAAATAAAAGTATGAAACAATAGTTCGAGAAAACTTGCCTTACTGCATATATATATAAATCAATTTAAAACCGAACAAGCATATCCTATTACAACTCGCCTACAACAAGATTACATGTACTCTAAGAATGATACGACAACAACGGCGACAGGCCCCGCCAAACTCCCCAATGCAAACACCTACTACGACAGGACTATACCACCGATAAGCCTCCGAGAAACGGAGCTTCCAAACGCCGAATCGGACCGAGAGCTAGGATCAACGATCGTGTACTTCAACTCGCAGATGAACGCAGCTCAAGGCGAGGTCGCACAACAGTACCAAGTATGCGAAATCAAATATCAGAATGAAATCATAATAGTCTATATAAAGCGAGACATGTATGATAACCAAACTATAGTTCACAATAAATAAGCCAATATGTCAAGTCGTGACTCACGCCTCAAGTCATCACTCAAATATAACAACGGGTCTCACGCCCACAACATCAATCACGCCTGGCATACCTTCAGATCACGCCAGCCTCATGATATAATCACACAAAGTACACGAACACCGTGTCCCACCCGTGTCATCATAAAACCAGACGATAAGTACAAGGCATAGCCGACTACTAAAACCCACCGCATAAACAAGGTCGTAAATCAGATTACGAGATCCGCCTGCATCATTACATGATCAAAGCTCGCCACTACCGCAGATCTAACGCGCGCTTCAGCCCCGGAACTTCCCATAGCCCGCACGCCACCCAACGCCCGCATGAGGTATTCCCGCATCGAGGGTAGCTACTCCTGCAGCCGCCCCGACTCGTCCGCACGGCCACAAAGACCGCATGACCACAAGCGGCCGCAACCAACTCGAACTCGTGAGCTCCGCAAGTGCCATAGGCTGCATACGCATAAGGTATTCTCGAATCATGTGTCACTAGACCCGCCGAAGTCTACCCCGTGACGGAGGCGCCTAACCTCCTAAACAAGTCAAGCGAGTGGTATAATACCAACATAACGGCCGATCGTTAAACAACTTTAAGCTTAATCGGTGGAAGACCCCTTTACACAAAACATCACAAGATACTAACACACGTAAAGATCCTAGCATGTTTACTTATCAAATCAACAAGAAAGTATTACAAGGCTATCACAAACCAACGCAATCAAGTTATACACACAAGGTACATTCTAATATATGATTAACTGTGCCTGCATCTATTCCCAAAGTACTTCATACATTATCTTTTAAAAGATACGTTACGCTTACAAAAGTCACACAATACCCGTGAGTATATGAAAATAGAGTGATTATCTTTCAAGTAAATCAAAACACTTCTCTTCAGAAATCAAGTAACAACATTCTTTTCCAAATGTTTCGTTTGCCTAATTTCAATTACTCAAGTTTCATTTTCAAAGGTTCGTAGTTCATAATTTTAATCACTTAATGATATAATTCTCCTTTAAAAGCAATTTGAGAAACATACGCCCGATACGCGAAAGTTATTCTTGTTTATAACAATCTTATTTAAGCAACTATGATCTAGGAAATGTAACATCATTTTGTCTCATCTTAGTTTCTATGCAGATGGAAGTTTCTATCGGTTTTACTAATACATTATTAGTCAAAACATTTCCTTTATTAGCGCATTGTGGTTTGTTCGATACTTATTCTCGATTCAAATCAAGAAACATTATTGCTTTTAAAATCAAGTACTCATTACTCGCGAACGAGGTTTTACAACATTTTTAACAAAATGTTAATTACTAAGTAAAACAAGTTAAGTCTCTTATCATTAAGATTAAGCCTCTTAACTTTTAAAATCAGAAACCATTCTCTTTACCTTCTCTTAAAACGTTATACCTAACTTCCCATAAAGCTAGTATAACTCTTCTTTATTATCACACATCAAGTCGCTTACCTTTTAAAACCACAAAGCATTTTACACATGACGCCTACCGCACTGCATAGTTATACACATATCATGCTAGAAAAGCGTGGGAAGAGGTTCACATACCGCGACGATTATCGACTAATAGCAAAACGCCCAAGTACCTCAAACCGCTTGGCTACTCCTAAGCCAAGTAGATCGCGCCACGCATGGTACTTCAACCTATAAGGCCACGCGCGCTTTATTAACATCTAGATCATATCGCAGAACATTCTACGTAAAAATTCGCAAAGACTTCCCGCCACCGCGCAAATCTCCTCCTCCATCGAGGCCTGCCATCAAGCCAACCAGTGGGTTATACATCTAACCGACGCGGTACAATTCTACTTCACAAGAATGTTACACAAGTTCATCAATACACCCATGTAATTACAGTCAGCTTTCTTTCTTTATATTCAGCTTAAGTCAAAGACATCACGCAGTTGTGTTCTTCTATATATAGTATACTTCAACTATATATCTACAACATGTAATTTCCAATTACAATAAGGGACAAGATATTACCTCGATAAGCCCAAAATTATCCTAGTTTAACGTCGCCCCGAGCAACGCTTAGCTCCAACTCCGCAAGGCCCAACCCGCCTCTCCAAACCACCCTTAGAAGTTCTAACCAACTTCTACTTAATACCCCAACTATCTATGGAGATTTTCCTTGTGGTTTCGCTTTTGGATCGACGGAAAGTATAATAGTATTTGGCTTTTCAGATGTTGTAATCTCGAATACTACAAGGTATAAGGCTAAGGTACTGTATAGAACAATACTTTGAGAGTATTTCTACCAAGAGTGGTATTTATACGAGACAACACCACAAGTGGTATACCTCTACCAACCCCACTGTGGGGTACTTCTGCCAAGGGGAGAGGGCTCTCGCCAAAGCCTCACAAAGTGTGGGAACGAGAACACCACAAGGGAGAGGGGGATTTCTAAGACTTGTAACATTTTAGATTTAATAAGTCTTCCAAGTGGAGTGGTATTTATAGGTCAAGCAAAGGCCAACCAACGCCAAGATCACGCCAAGTAGCAGGTTGTAAGGTCAAGATTTGGACAAGCTGTGTGGGTCCCACTTTATCAATCAACACACAAAATATCCTACCAACCCCAAAGGTCCAATTCGCTCACTACCGCCCATAGGTCCACTCAACGAGAGGTGCCATGGCGCCTCTTGCTGGTCCAACACGCTTCGCCTCTAAAAATCCGCAAAAATTAAAACGACATAGCCGAATTTTCCCATCGCAAGTTATGTAAAACGCTTCATCAAAAACGACTTAATCGGGTGTTGTGCACAAAGTGAAATCGCCAAGCCACTTTAAAAGCCCAAACTTTTCACGCACGCCCCACGCACATACTGGAAATACGGTATAACATTCTCCTCCTTAGAAACATTCGGCCCGAACGTTCCTTCTAAGTCTCAAACGAACGCGCCAAGATAGCCTTCACTACTATAATTACGAGAACAAACTCGCTACACTCGCCACTAAACATCCGCAAGAAAATACTTACATCCACGCCCACGAGGAAACACCTCTAACATCACCACAAAACACCTCTCCGGGTCTGTAATATACTTCCTTCGCACCTTCTCTTTACAAAAGAAATGATCACATCTATGCTTGCCATACATGCTCGCTTCTTCCTTACGTGTCGCACTTTCTTGTACACTCAACTCTTTCATAACCTACCACATTTCGACATCGCCTGCTTTCCAAAACTCGGGTTACTATTCTAACGTGGTCATCATTAACCGAACACTGACGGATTCCGATACTTTCCAACATAACAATACGAAAGACCTGACGATCGCTTTCTAAGTCGGACGACAAAACTAATCATATAGGCAACCCGCCTACTCTTCAAATGACTAAAAGGCCCAAAGTAACTCGCTAAGTTTCTCCGCTTTCCAAAGCTCATCGCGACTCTATCCGGTGGTACCTTCAAGACCGACCACCAACTCAACTCTAAGCTGCCGCCGATAATCCGCACGCATTTCTCTCGAGTCGCCAAAACCTCTTCTAGATAAGCCTCACCCTATCCACACCGCTGGAACAAGCTCCAACCAACTATCTCAACCTCGCTAACATCAAACCAATCGACTGCAACTTACACTTCCGCCCGCAAGGCGCCATAAAGCGACATCCGAATACCGAAATGGTAGCTACTAAAACACTCTCAACAGAGACAACAATCCTTACAACCCCCAAATTCACACACCGCCCGAGGCGAATACGATACTGAGACTCACCCGAGTTCCTAATCCCGCCTGCAAAACTTCCAAAAGAAACACCAGAACTGGCTCCATCTCATTATAAGGCAAAGGTAGGCACCTGCAGCCTTACAACCTTTCTCGATATAACGCCTCGCAACATACCACCGAGTACACGGCTTGGACTAAAAGATAAGACGGCCGACCTCATCTACCCGAGCCATCGACAACGATCCACGAACTCGTCAGACTGTTAACTAAACTTGGGCCTAACACCCTCATAACCCTAACACAAAGCGACCACCACAAATCGACTTAACACTATATAGCCGCAAGGTTGACTCCAACGTGGCCTCAACCCGACCCGCACGTTATACCCATTTTTCCAAAGATGTACGTAAGGCGCACGCATGAAAGTGTAGCCTTAAAAGTTTAGGCCTAGGACGTTTGGGCACAACTCACACAAAGAATCGCTCCGACTAAACGCTTAACAAGACTCGTGAGGATAAATTCCGCTGGCATGTCATTTCTAATTTTGCGGATTTTTCCGAGAGACGAAACACTTTGGATCAACAAGAGGTCGACACTTGTCACCCTCTCATTGATGGATGTGGGACGCAATAGGGCGAATGGATTGGCAATTTTGTCAAGTAGTTGGTAGATATTTTGTGTGCAAGTTGGCTAGGTACACTTGCCCAAATCTTGACCTTAGACTTGCCTTGCACTTGCATCATCTTGCCCTTGTGGCTACTTCTTGACCTATAAATACCCCCTTAAGATGAAGAGTTCTTCATCCACAAATCTTTCTCCAAGTCTTGAAAATCCTCTCCTCTCCTCGAGCCTTTTCATCCAACACACCCTCCCCCTGAGTGAAGCTCGCCGAGGCAACCCTCCCCTAGCCTAGCCAAACCTACCCCCTCCTTTGGTAGAAAAGTTGCCTTCTAGTATTGTTATAATGCCCAAAATACCCTAGCCCAAATCCCTTAGTACTTAGTAGAAGTTAGAAGAACTTCTAAGGTTTCCTCGAGCCATCTGAGCGCATAAACTTGGTGAGCTAAACCTCGCTCTGATCGACTTATATCTAGGATATTATTGGGCTTATCGAGGTAAATAATCTTGTCCTTCTTTGTAATTAGAGAATACATACCGTAGAAGTATAGAAATAAGTATTAAATACTTAGAAGGATATTACGTATAGAATTGAATCGTTATCACAGAGAAGGGCTTAAAAGAAGAATAATTGAACTATACTTACTTAGGACCGCTTTCACAGAGACTCGAGTAGCTCACCGCAGGGAAGGCCGCCCGATTTTCCGTAATAAAGGACCTCCGCTAGAATCAGCATGCAGTAGTTCAGACGCTGATAGACGTGTCTCGACTATTATAGGCCGATTCTCACGCGACATATTCAACTCGCGGTGGTTTTCGCTAGGTATGTGATTCTTCCTAAAGCATGATATTTTTTAAATATATAGTACGGTAGACGTATACGTGTTAATCGAATAATAACTACTGCAATGTCTTTCACTTAAGCCCGATTAATACTTACAGAATGTCTCGCGACTTAAGCCCTAATAATAAGGATCTCAAAGCATTTCAAAAGATTATCAATCATTTTTAATGTAAGAGAACTAATTGGTTTTTAAACAGTTTAAGAGTTATACTAGCTTTATGGGAAGTTAGGTATAACCATGTAAGCATGATAAAAGAAATGGCTTTGCCTATGTGTTTATAATGTATTTATATCGATTTGTGAAAAGAATAATAAGATGGTTTGATAAGTAGACATGATATGATGCTACGCGCATTAGTGTCTTGTAACGCTTGAATAAAAGAGTATTCTTGTCAGGCTTATGTTGTTTAACGATGGTCGCATGTTAGTGTAATATCACCACCTCTTGACATACACGGGGTTGTCGCCTCCG
Source organism: Przewalskia tangutica (assembly GCA_029844215.1). Taxonomy (NCBI): domain Eukaryota; kingdom Viridiplantae; phylum Streptophyta; class Magnoliopsida; order Solanales; family Solanaceae; genus Przewalskia; species Przewalskia tangutica. The sequence goes on along the minus strand of JAQGDG010000245.1, from coordinate 212,574 downwards.
ACGCGGGTAGACTCAGCGTCCGGGGACCATGATTCGAGAATACCTCACGCTGGTCCAGGGACCCATGCGAGCTACGGAGTTCCGTGTTAGTGACGCTGGTTATACCTCACGCGACTACTTAGTCCAGACGATGCCGAGGAGAAGCACCCGACGCGGGTTATACCCTACGCGCCTACGTGAGTGGCCTGCGCACACGGAGTCCGTGATTAGGCTTGCATAATGATACTACGGGCACCGCCCTCGCTCGATCATCCGCAGCCTAGAGAAGACCGCATACGCATTTATTGCTGTTGTTTATGATGATGCTTCTACGCGGTTACATGCTTGTTTCGCGCATATTTATAAAATTGGTTTTAAATGATATGATTCATTTGTACTTTTATAGCTTTCACATACTTAGTACCGCCAGATTTTTCTTAAGTCGTTTCACGCCAAAGATGTAAGGCAGTGTTAGATCCACATCCTTAGATCTTGCGTTGGTGTCGAGCCCATCTTCTCCGAGGCTCTACTGGGTACGATCTCCGATCAGATAGTTTTGTATATTCGTCAGGTATGGCGCGGCCCCGTCCAATAGTTGTTTACTTCTGTCAGAGGTCTGTAGTCCTATTGTACATTGGGATGTAATCGCAAAACTATGTTTATATATATATGCCAAAGGCAAGCTTTTCTTCGATAAATCGCTTTCTCCTTTTTAATAATGTTTCTTGTCTTGTTTTATATTCACTGATTTTCTCTGATGTATGATCGTCAGGGTGCCTAAGCACTCAGCCACGGCCCCGAATCGGTCGTGACAAAAGTGGTATCAGAGCAGCAATCCTGGAAAGGCTTCATGCATCGTATCTAGTAGAAGTTGATTATCGTGTGTCAGGCACCACACCACATAAGCGAGGCTATAGGATATTTAGGATTGGTTTCATTCTTCTCACTCGAGATCAGGCTTTAGAGCCGTGTTAAAGCTGGACCTCTAACGATTCCTTTCAGAATAGCTATGCTTCCATCGTAAGAATCGCCACGATCCGCTCCGGTTCGTGGATCGTGCCTTACCCGCACCCAAGTAGTCATACATCGTGAGTAATCGCTGAATATAAAAACAAGATATAAACTTGTAGAAACGAGACACAGCTTTATCCAAGAAAGTCGCCTTATGATATATACATATAACCTAAGTTTTGCGCTACATTCAAATGTACACAATAGACTACGTACTTTAGAAAGAAACAACTATGGCGGACATGGCCCCGCCATACTCCTCGATCAGACAAAACTAATTACAACAGGAGAGCATACCTAAAAGTAGAGCTCCGAGTACATGGAGCTCCCGACACCAACGCAAAAGATCCTAAGGATGCGGATCTAGCACTCGCTTGCCCTTACCGCTGCATGAACGCTATTCTCAAGAGGTCACATAACAGTACTAAGCATGCTAAATCAGAAAGTACTTAAATGAAGACATATCATTTTTAAAATCAGCTATATATATACGTAATAACCAAGGTAATCGCACATAGTGCCACATCATAAACAAGAGCAACAATAGGTAAACAGTATGTTACACCTAAATTCTAGGATAGATAAGTTGGCAAACATGTGTCGAAGGATTTTGAGTTTACTCTTTGAGTATCGACCCCAGTTGTTGGCGATCGTAAGGTGTTTAAAAGCGCTCAGTGTGTAGTCCGTCGAATCTAGGTCCCATCGCAACCAACCGCTCGCCGATTGACATCGGAGTCAAAAGTTGGTGGAAGTTTCAAGTTTGGCGCACTGGCAGTAAAGCAGCTGATTTCAAGCCAGGGTTCAGTGGCCATACGGAGAGTGTAAGCGCGCCGATTGTACCGAGGTCTGGCGGGTTGGCCGCGCTGAATGCGTGGCACGCGCTGCAGACTGCAATTATTTTCTGAGTGAGCGCCACAAGGCGCCGGGCTGCCACGCGAGGCGGGATTTTCATGTAAAGGAGAAAAATCAGTGATATTTTTATAAGGAGCCATGGAGGGGCGATGTTGTCCTCCCATCCTTTGACCAAATATAGAAGTTTATTTTAGGCCAAGTCTTGGAAGACTTGGCCATTTCATTTCAAACCTCCCAAGAGAAAACCCTCTCCTTCTCTCTAGGTTTTGAGAAACCCGGCCTGTGAACCGCTGAGCTGGCAAGAAGGAAAAAGTGTCAGTGAACTTGGAAGCGCCGTGGTTGAGTTGACTGAAGAAGTGGTAGGAAAGGGCTTTGTGGCTTTTCTAAAAGTGTAAGAGTTTCCTCTCCGGTTTGAGTTAGTACTGTGATAAAGAGTATAGATTTGTGAGCCCGAGGTCATATAGTTAAGTTTGTACAGATTTGTGAGCCCGAGGTCATATAGTTAAGTTGGCTTAGATTTGGATCTTGTAGCCTTGTTGATTTCGGCCTTGTGAAAGGTGGTTAATAGAAACAAAGGAAGTTCCGCCCACTTTCCGTAGAACGTAGGGCCTTGTACTTAGTTTACTCACGCTCAAACTAGAGTTTGATAGACGCCACGGCCCTTTATAGGATTGAAGTACCACGTGAAGTATATTCTTCTTGGGGAGATAGTACCGTGGAGCATTTTGCTTAGTGTCGACAATCGTCGCGAGGTACGCGATTCTTCCTATCCTCTTCAAAGCATTTACTATTTGTGAAATATATAGCGCGGTCGACGCACGCGTGTTAAAGGAAATTGATTTTCCAAATTGCGGTTCTCGACTACATGAAGTGTAGGCTTCATTAGGTAAGAGTAGTAAGTCTTATCCGTTAGTACGGGCACTTTGTTAAAGAATGAGCCCTCTGGTCTCATAAATGCTTACGTGGTAATTGGTTATTTAAAACATGCGGTTATAACGGTTTTACGGGAAGTCATTATAACAACTTTATGCGAGTAAAAGAACGGTTGTTGATTGCAGGTTAAGAGACTTGATCTTGTAAGATAAGAGACTTAACTTAGAATTGTGAAAGTTTTGTAATGTATTCAAAAGTTGTAAAACCTCATTCGTGAGTAATGAGTAATACTTGGTTTTGAAAACTTCAAGAGTTATACTAGCTTTACGGGAAGTTAGTATAACGGCATAAGAATGTGAAATGGATTTAAAAGGAACAAGTATCGAATACACCATCGCAGTCGCTTAATAAAGGAAATGGTTTCACTAATTGATTATATTAAACCATAGAGAAACCTCCATCCGTGATAGAAACTAAGATAAGACAAAATGATATTACATTTCCTAGATCATGGTCGCTTAAATGAGAATCATTGATAACAAGTTCGACTTCTTCTTAAAATTCCAAAGAATGAACTTAATGGATTGCAAAGGATAATGTACCGGATTTTGGAAAAGAGAAGTAACTTGAGTTTGAAAGTATAAATCACTTGTTTTCAGACATCTAACTTTTCTAAGGGAAAAGTAAATGACTTGGTTTTAAAAGGTAGGAATACTCACCCAAATGAGTTAATTACTGGACTTTTAAAAGGTATACTTGACGTTATGTTAATTGGTTCAAGACGGTTTTAAACATTTAATGTGCGATACTACGGTGATAGTATCGCATGGTTTCTACGCAAAGAGGTCTTGAAGCGTAGGAAGAATGTAGTATTTTCGGTCGAACCCGCTTGTCGACTTAAACGAAGGTACTTTGAGTCGTGTAACTTGCCTCGTTTCCAAAGTGATAGTTTTGTTGTTGTGCGTTTGACTTTGTGCCACCGAAGTCTCTCGACTGAGGTCCTGGAGCATCGGGTGGTATGTACGGACATATCGACACGCTGGGTAGCCCACGTACGCTTCCACTATATTGATCCTTCGGGACATATCGACACGCTGGCCAGCCCACGTACGCTTCTCATTGTGAGTGTTATCTTGTAAATCGTTTGGACATATCGACACGCTGCAGCAGCCTACCAGCATGCGCCCACAGCTGAGTATTATCCTGGTATTTGTTCGACATACCGACACGCTGCAGCCCACGCAGTACGCGCCCACGAGTATTATCCGGGCATTTGTTCGACATACCACCCGGCTGCAGCCCACGCAGTACGCGCCCACAGAGTATTATCTTGTTATCGGTCGGGACATACCGACACGCTGCAGCCCACAGTACGCGCGCCCACCGCGAGTACTATCTGTTATCGGGTCGACATACCGACACGCTGCAGCCCACGCAGTATGCGCCCACTTTGAGTAATGATCTTTCGCGCGCAGTCCCCGACTTGATGTGATTTGATTTGATCGAATCAGATATACGTGGTCATCAGAGTTCGCTATCATACATGTCTCCTGCTTTCCTTATAGACTATTATGATTTCATTTACGTGATTTTTCAAGCTTCGCATACTCGGCACTGTTGCACCGACTTCTTCGGGCCGCGCTCACGCCGCAGTCGAGATACATCGCTTGTTGATCCGCACTCTTCGATCGCTCGCCTCGTAAAGCTCCATTCCTTCTGAGACTTTGTCACTTGCACGGCTCCTCAAGTTGTAGAACTTTTGTACATCTGTGGTGCATGGCGGGCCCCATTCCCCAGAGATGTTATAAAAATTCTAGAGGTCCGTAGAGTAATGATGCCAAGGTGGATTGTAATCACTCGTGTGTTAGTTATTTTTCGTAAAGTAACCGCCGTTAGCCTGCTTTTCTTTTCATTGGTTATCATGTATGAGTTTTAATTTCCGCTGATTTTCTCCGGACGTTGTTTGACTACTGGGTGCGCTGTAAGGCACCGCCGCGCCCGCCGTCGTGATGTATGGTATTTGAGCAGCTTAGTCTCGGAAAGCGCCCATGCACTCGTGTGCAGAGTTCGATTATCGGCGTGGCACTACATCTATAATCGTGAGGTCATGGACATTTAGGATTGGTTTCATTCTTCCCACATGATCGCGCCTGTAGAGTCAAAGGTTGTGTTGACCCTCTCCGACGTGTTTCTGCTTTTACCGCTATGCTCTCCGCGAAGGCAACCAGTGGCCTGCGGCAAGGCAGAGGAGTCGCGAGTAGAGCAAATGGCGCCTCTGGCAGAGACCACAAGATTTCGAGCCTCCACCCCACTGGCCCGGAGCGCATGAGATGGGTTATGCGAGTTGGCCCGCTATCGCTGTGGTCAGGCTATGACAGGATAGGCCGGACGCAGTTAGCCCCGAGCACCCGCCGTTCACCCGAGATCGGATAGTTCGAGGTCGCGGACTTTCGAGTCAGGCCCGCCGTAGTTCTACGGTCGAGGCTCGAGATGATCCGCAGAGTTCATCCATGCTACAAACGATCACGAGCTGATCAAGGCACGGAGACCGAGCTTGGTCCGTTCGTGACGGCCGCGTGATACCGCAGCCGATCGTTTGATTCGCGGGAGCTCCCGGGAGGGCATGCACTTCAATAGATGGGACGAAATTCGAGGCATTTCTTGACATTTTCGCTTCCACAGTATGAGGAGGACTCGGCCGGCTGCATTTTTGATGCCGAGGCAGACCGCGATGGCCGGTGAGTACAACGTGAGTTTAACTCACCAGCTCCAGACGCCCCCGTTAGTAGCCGAGCATGGAGGACAGAGTGCACCGCTATGTCATGGTGGCTTGATGACTATTTGGGCAGAGTTGCTCGAGCAGCTCTTCACCGGCACGGACATTGCCCGTGATGCAGCTCATGCACTTGATGTGAGGCACAGGAGTCGGAATGACCAAGATCAGCAGAGTAGGCCAAGGCAGCAGGTCCTTTGGTGACCTTTCGGCAGCAATTTCAAGAAGAAAGTTACGCGCCTCCGCCAAGACGGAGTGCTCCACCTCGCTGCCAGACGCTCGAAAAATTCAGAGCAGTCGTGGCTCCGGTTTCGGTTTTGGGATCGTGGATGTTAGCGGACGGGACCACCTTACCTCGCTGGGACCATTATGTGTAGGCTCCACGATGGGGAGTGTCGCTAATAGGGGAATCTGCTTTACATGCGGCCACCGCCATTTTGCAAGGAATTGTCCCACCAGAGATAGCGCGAGGTCGAGATTCAGCCTGATCGCGCGACGATTCACCTCCTCCTTTGTGCCGTGCCGGAAAGAAACATGAGTAGAACGACAAGAAGGGAAGTGAAGCAATAGTTACGTATGTTCTAACCTCTAGAGTATTGTATGCTTTGATGTTGTGGCGATGTGTTGAGTGCTATGTTCGGTAGCTTATATAATGTGATTTGGAAGCATGGTTAATAAAAGAGGTAAGTCAGATGAGAAAATTTGAACCTTAGAATTTATAAATAATGAGACCTTAGATGTAAGGCCGCCTGGTAGAAGTTCTCATCGTTAATCCTTGTTTGTATGGTATACATGGAGTTTTGTGTGATGATTCCACGGGTAGTTTATGGCGGAAGTGGTAGCTTCCATGACGTGGATTAGTAAGACGGACGAGTCGAGGTAGTGATCCAAGGTGGTAGAAATGTATGTGATCAATTGTGGAACGGTACCAGAGAGGCGAGTGTACAAGGAAGGTACGAGTAAGGAGAGTATCCTTTAGACCAAGGGAGGAGAAAATAGTGATGTTTGCACGCTAGAGGATTTCCCCATGGAATTTGAGACGCGTGATTTCTATATTATGGCCATGAGAGGCATAAATGAGTTTTGCAGGTATAGTAGTGAAGACTATACCGCGCATGTGTTCTCAAGATTTAGAAGGAACATTCGGGACCTAATGTTTCGGCGGGGAAGAATGTTACACCGTAAATTCTAGAGGATAGATAAGTTGGCAAACATGTGTCGAAGGATTTCGAGTTTACCTTTGAGTATTGACCCCAGTTGTTAAGGATTGTAAGGTGTTTAAAAGGCTCAGTGTGTAGTCCGTTGAATCAGGTCCCAACGCAACCAACCGCTCGCTGATTGACATCGAGTCAAAAGTTATGGAAGTTTCAAGTTCGCGCCGCAATAAGCAAAGCGACTTCGCCTGGTTCAGTACGCCGCGCCGGAGAGTTATGCCGCGCGCCGATTGTAATGAGGGTCGCGGGTGCTGGCGCCGCGCGCCGACGCAGGCCGCGCCGCACGCTGCAATTATTTTCTCGAGTAGCGCGCTGGCGCCGCGCGGGCTGCGCGCCGAGGCGGGATTTTCTCATGGTAAAGGAGAAAACTCGTGATATTTTTATAGCGAGCCATGAGGGTGATGTGTCCCTCCCATCCTTTGACCAGCGAAGAAGCCTATTTTAGGCCAAGTCTGGAAGACTTGGCCATTTCATTTCAAACCTCCCAAGAGAAACCCTCTCCTTCTCTCTAGGTTTTGAGAAACTCCGCCTTTGTGGAACCACTGAGCGGCAAAGAAGGAAAAAGTGTCAGAACTTGTGGGAAGCGCCGTGGTTGAGTTGACTAAGAAGTGGTAGGAAAGGGCTTTGGGCTTTTCTGGTAAGAGTTTCCCTTCTCCGGGTTTTGAGTTAGTACTGTGATAGTAGTATAGATTTGTGAGCCCGAGGTCATGTATAGTTAAGTTTGTATAGATTTGTGAGTTCGAGGTCGTTATAGTTAAGTTGGCTTAGATTTGGATCTTGTAGCCTTGTTGATTTCGCCTCATAAAGGTGGCAAGTTAATAGAAACAAAGGAAGTTCTGTCCACTTCCCGTAGAATGTAGGGGCTTGTACTTAGTTTACTCTACGCTCAAACTAGAGTTTGATAGACGCTTATGGCCCTTATAGGATTGGAAGTACTACGTAGTATATTCTTTCTTAAGGGAGATAAGATCGCGGAGCATTTGCTTAGTGTCGATAATCGTCCGCGAGGTATGTGATTCTTCCTATCCTCTTCAAAGATGACTATTTGTGAAATATATAGCATTGACGCACGCGTGTTAAAGGAAATTGATTTTCCAAATTGTGTCTTCACTTGTTACGGCGTAAAGGGCTTCATTAGTGTAAGAGTAGTAAGTCTTATCCGTTAGTAACGGGCACTCTGCTTAAAGAACGAGCCTCTTGGTCTCATAAATGTTTATGTGGTAATCGTTATTTAAAACATAAAGGGGTTATAACGGCTTTATGGGAAGCCGCTTATAACAACTTTATGTGAGTAAAAGAACGGTTGTTGATTGGTAGAAGTTAAGAGACTTGATCTTGTAAGATAAGAGACTTAACTTAGAATTGTGAAAGTTTTGTAATGATTCAAAAGTTGTAAACCTCATTCGTGAGTAATGAGTAATACTTGGTTTTGAAAACTAAGAGTTATACTAGCTTTATGGGAAGTTAGGTATAATCGGCATAAGAATGTGAAATGGATTTGAAAGGGGAACAAGTATCGAACACACCATCGCAGCTGGGCTAATAAAGGAAATGGTTTCACTAATCGATTATATTAAAACCAGTAGAAACCTCCATCCCATAGAAACTAAGATAAGACAAAATGATATTACATTTCCTAGATCACGGTCGCTTAAATGAGAATCATTGATAACAAGTTCGACTTTTCTTAAAATTCCAAAGAATGAACTTAATGGATTGCAAAGGATAATGTATCGGATTTTGGAAAAGAGAAGTAACTTGAGTTTGAAAGTATAAATCACTTGTTTAGATATCGAACTTTTCTTAAGGGAAAAGTAAATGACTTGGTTTTAAAGGTAGGAATACTTGACCTTAAAGGAGTTAATTACTGGACTTTTAAAAGGTATACTTGACGTTATGTTAATTGTGTTTGAAGTACGTGTTTTAAACATGAATGTGTGTGATACTACGTGATAGTATCGTGATGGTTTCTACGAAAGAGGTCTTCGGGTAGGAAAGAATGTAGTATTTTGGGGTTGGAACCCGTTTGTCGACTTAAACGAAGGTACTTTGAGTCGTGTGTAACTCGCCTGCTTGTGGTGATAGTTTTGTTGTTGTGCAAGTGTTTGACTTTGTGCTACCGAGTCTCTCACGAGGCCGGATATCGGGTGGTATGATGGACATATCGACACGCTGGGTAGCCCACCGCATGCTTCCACTATATTGATCCTTTGGGACATATCGACACGCTGCAGCCCACGTATGCTTCTGTGAGTGTTATCTTGTAAACCGGTTTGGACATATCGACACGCTGGGTAGCTCCACGAGCATGCGCCCACAGCGAGTATTATTCGGGTATTTGTTCGGGACATACCGACACGCTGGGTAGCCCACGTATGCGCCCACAAATGAGTATTATCTCGGTATTTGTTTGACATACCGACCGCTGGGTAGCCAACAGCATGCGCCCACAAGAGTATTATCTTGTTATTGGTTGGGACATACCGACACGCTGGGTAGCTCCACGAGTAATGCGCCCACCGCAGTACTATCTTGTTATTGGGTCGACATACCGACACGCTGGGTAGCCCACGAGTATGCGCCCACTTTGAGTAATGATCTTTCGCGCGTAGTCCTCGATTTGATGTGATTTGATTTGATCGAATCAGATATACGTGGTGCATCGTAGTTTGCTATCATACATGTCTCCTGCTTTCTTATAGACTATTATGATTTCATTCATGATTTTTCTCGCTTTGATACTCTGTACCGTTGTAACCGACTTCTTCGGGCCGCGCCATGCCAAAGTCGAGATACATCGCTTGTTGATCCGCACTTTGATCGTCGCTCGCCTTAAAGCTCCATTCCTTCTGAGACTTTGTCACTTGGTACGGCCTCAAGTTGTAGAACTTTTGTACATTCGTGGTATGGCGGGCCCCGTCCCGCCGAGATGTTATAAAAATTCTGTGAGGTCCAGAAGATCGATGTAAGGTGATTGTAACTGCTCGTGCGTTATTTTTCGTAAAAGGTAACCGCCATTAGCCTGCTTTTCATCGGGTTATCATGCAGTTTTAATTTCACGATTTTCTCTCGATGTTGTTTGACTACGGTGCCCGTAAGGCACTCGCCATGCTTCCGGGTCGTGACATCAGAATAGTCTTTCTAGGCCGCGACGATCGGGCAGGCCAATTGCCCGTAGTATCACCATGCAAGCCTAATCTCGACTCCCGTAGTCCGCATAGGCCACTCACATAGGCCCGCGATAGTATATAACCCCGCATCGAGGGTAGCTACTCGGCATCGCCCCGGACTCGAGTCCGCACGCCACATGCACCGCATGAGGTATAACCCCGCACACTAACCTCGAACTCCCGTAGCTCCGCATAGGTCCTCGACCCGCACGAGGTATTCTCGAATCATGGTACTGCATCACCCGAGTCCACCCCGCATCGGAGGCAATTTTTAACCCCTGTGACATGTCAAGAGCGAGTGATATTACACTAACTCTAATAAATTTTATCGTTAAACAACATAAACACAACAAGAATACTCTCTTACACAAACGTTACAAGACACTAACACACATAGCATCATATCATGTCTACTTATCAAACCATCTTATTTATTCTTTTCACAAATCAATATAAGTCTATTATAAACACATAGGCAAACTGCTTTTTTATCATTCTTAAGTGGTTATACCTAACTTCCCATAAAGCTAGTATAACTCTTAAGCTTCTGTTTTAAAAACCAATTAGTTCTCTTCTGTTAAAAATGATTCAGTAATCTTTTGAAATGCTTTCAGATCCTTATTATTCAGGCTTAAGTCGCGAGACATTGCCGTAAGTATTATTCAGGCTTAAGTCGAAAGACATTGCCGTAAGTATTATTCAGGTAACACGTACGCTCACCGTACTATATATATATTTTAAAATATCATGCTTTAGGAAGAATCACATACCTTCTCGAAAACCACCCGCTAAGTTGAATATGTCGCACAGAGAATCAACCTATAATAGTCGACACGCCTATCAACGCCTCAGACTACTCGTAAACAGCTTCAAGCAGGGTTCTATATCCTACGAAAATCGGGCAGCACTTCCCTACCCTGAGCTACTCAAGTTCACTGTGAAAACAAATTCTAAGTAAGTATAGTTCAATTATTCTTCTTTAAACCCTTCATCGTGATAATACTCAATTCTATTCTGTAATATTCTTCTAAGTATTTAATACTTATTCTTATACTACTACAGATGTATTCTCTAATTACAAAAGAAGGACAAGATTATTTACCTCGTAAGCCCAATAATATCCTAGATAAAGTCGATCCGAGCAAGGCTTAGCTCCTAAGTTGTACGCTCCGATAGCTCCAAGGAAACCTTAGAAGTTCTTCACAACTTCTACTAAGTACTCATGGATTTGGGCTAGGGTATTTTGGGCATTATAACAATACTAGAAGACAACTTTTCTACCAAAGGCTGAGTGGGGAGCCTCTAAGCTTCTCCAAATGGGAGGTGTTTGGATGAAAAGAGGCTTAAGGGAGAGGAAGGATTTTAGACTTGAAGGCTTTGTGGATGAAGAACTCTTCATCACAAGAGGGTATTTATAGGTCAAGGGATGGCCAACCAATGGCCAAGATTACGCCAAGTGCAAGGCAAGTGTAAGGTCAAGATTAGGCAAGTGTCCTTGCCAACTTGCACACAAAATATCCTACCAACTCCAAGACAAAATGGTCATCCACCTGCCCAATGCCGCCCCACATCCATCAATCGAGGGTGACAAGGTCGCCTCCCGCTGGTCCAAAATGTTTCGCCTCTGAAAAATCCGCAAAAATTAGAAATGACATAGCCGGAATTTACCCTACGAAAGTCGTGGAAATGTTTCGTCGAAACTATTCGCTTTCGCGAGTTGTGCCCAAAAACGCCCAAGGCCTAAACTTTAATAAACTTTTGTACGCACGTCTCACGCATACTCCAAAATACGGTATAACATTCTCCTCCTTAGAAACATTCGTCCCGAATGTTCCTTCCCAAGACAATATCGATAAGGTTCTTCATAACTTAAATAATGTAAATGCCACACACGCCACGTAACAACACTTAGGCAAAAACGATAACGAAAATTTACAAGCAGGAAAGTGAATTACCTCGAGGTGCTGGGAATAGGTGAGATACTTCGCCTCATGTCCTCCTCGCCTTCCCACGCCATCTCCTCCCCGAGCCTGCTCCGCCACAAGACTTTGACTGCCACATCCTTGGTCCGCAGACGCCTAACTCCGACGATCGACTATCGCCATGGAATCTCCTCATACGATAACCCCCACACCTGGACATCACCAATCGGTGTACCTGATGGATCCCCGATACATCTCCTCAACATAGATACGTGAAAAACCGGACGCACCGCTTCCGACGGACGGCAGATTCAACTCATAGGCAACCTTGCCTACCTCATGCGACAATCAAACGGCCAATGTACTGGGTGAGCTTCCTTCTTCCCGAATCTCATCACACCCTTCATGGGTGACACCTTTAGGAAAACCAATCATGAACCTCGAACTGCATGCCGACGTATGATCTCGTATATGACTTCGCCGACTCGAATGCCAAGAACCTCTCCGGATAAGCTTCACCTTATCCAACGCTCGCGCACCAACCGTCCCACTAGCCGCACCTCGCCTACATCGAACCAACCTATAGGCGACCGCACTTCTCCTACAAGGCCTCATAAGGCGCCATCCGACATCGGAGTGGTAGCTATTATTGACGAAACTCAACTAGAGGCAAATGATCTCTCCCTTACCTCGGTCGATAACACAAAGCTCGCAAAGATATCCTCAAGAGTCCGGATAGCGCGCTCGCCGCCCGTCCGCTCGTGGATGGAATGCGATTGCTCACCGGCCCCTAAACCTTCTCGAAAGACTCCAAGCTTAGCCGTAAACCGGCCTGCTCGATATGATCGAAATAGGGACTCCATGCATCGACGATCTCTGATGTAAAGTTCGGCATAATCCTCAAATTAAAAGTCGTCCGACGGAAGAAAGTGGGTTGATTTCACACGGCGATTTATAACCCATATAGAATGGGCGTCTCCTCCGAGTGCGAGGTAATCCCGCGGACGAAGTTCACGCTGATCACCTCCCACTTCCACGCCGATCTCTATCGTTCAGAATAAACCACCAGCTCGTGCTCTACCTTTACTCCGACAACAGGCATCGAGCTACGAACTCGCAACGCCCTCTTCGCCATCCCACCAATACACGTATCTGGGCGTCGCGGGTACATCTTCGTCGACTCGACGGATAGAGTAACGCGCGCCGTGCTTCCTCAAGAACTCGCCGCCAAGTCCTCAAACATCCGAACACACAACTCGCTTCTCAAACCTTAGCACCCCATCGTGCTACCAAAAGGACCCTTCCTCGCGAAGAGCCATATCACGCATAACGTGTCAAAATCGATCTCGAATCGCCGCCTCTTCACCTCTCGACGATGGAAGACTCTGCAACCTCACGCAACTCAACCCCACCGCTATCAATCAATCAAACGACACCAAGGTCGCTAATCGATGCAAATCACTTAACCATGTCCTCTTCTACCGCACATCCGATAGCCCCATCGACTCACGGTACTTCAAGAGCATCCGCCACAACATCGCTTTCTCGGCGGTACAGTGATATCAACATCGTAATCCTTAAGAAATCCTAACCACCGCCTCGCTGTAAGTTCACCTCCTCGCCGTTGAAGATATACCGAGGCTCTTGTGGTCCAGATAAATATCCACACGAACCCCATACAAATAAAGGCTCTCCAGATCTTCAAAGCGCCAATCACACCGCTTAACTCCAAATCACGCCGGGTAGCCTCTCGTGTTTCTTCACCGCTGGGATGCATACGCTTATAACCTTGCCCTCACCGCATCAACACACATCCCAACCCGATGCCTCGACGATCACAATACACAACATAACTGCTGGACTCTCTCGAAGAGTAAGAACGGGTTGCCGCCTCTTTTCAAGAATCGGAAACCCCGCTTCACAAGCATCGCCCATCAAACTCGCCGCTTTCAGCCACCTAGTCAATGGTGCGTAGATAGAAGCAAACTTCCACCGAACCGATAATATCCTCGCAAGGCCTAAAATCGCGAATCCTCGCTGAGTAGCAGTTCAGGCCAAGTCCTCGATCGGGCTTCAATTCGCCAGATTCACTGAATGCCATCACCCATAATATGCCCAAGAAAAGCCACCAAGTCAACCAAAACTCACATTTGGAAAACTTAGCGCATAAATCGCCGGTCCTTGAGAATCACAAGACAGCCTCAAATGCTCCGCACGCTTCCGCTCCGAGCGAATAAACCAAGATATCATCAATGAACACTATCACAAACGTGTCTAAAATGGTTTGAACACTCGGTTCATCAAATCCATGAATATCGCCGAGCATTGGTCAACCCAAAAGACATGACCCCGAACTCATAATGCCCGTATCGTCCGAATGCATTCCTAGGGACATCCACCTCTTCACTGGCACTGATGATAGCCCGATCGCAGATCAATCTTGAGAAATATCTCGCACTCGTGAATCGGTCGTAATAAATCATCAATCTCGAAGGGGGATCTCGTTTAATGGTCACCTTGTTCACCGTCAGAATCAACACATGCGCAGCTGGCCCCGCCCTTCTTCTTCACGAACACACCGGCCTCGTGGGAGAAACACTAGGCACATGAAGCTCTTCTCCAAGAAATCCCTAAGCCGATCTCTTCAACTCTCAACTCGGCAAAGCCATTCGTATGGCGAATGGAAATAGGCCGAGTGTCCGCAATATGTCTATACAAAACTCAATCTCCTCTCAGGAGGGATACCCGAGGTCACCCGAAACACGCCTGGGAACTCTGACTATCGGAACCGATCGAAAATCGCACCGCACCTCGTGATCAAACACCCGAACGATGGTAGATATACCCTTCTGCACTATCTTCCTAGCCTCGAGGTAGGAAATAAACCTACCCTGGCGATACTGCTCCTCCCACTCAACAACCGGCCTCAGAAATCGAACCGTACTTCTCTCGCAGCTTCATTGGCGAGCAAGAAGCTAGCCAATCCAGCCCCATGATCACGGCGAAATCAATCATCGCCAACTCTATCAAGTCGGCCAGTGGTCGACGATGTAAATGGTCACAGGACAAGCTCTATATACCCGCCCAGCTACCACCGAATCACCCATCGCGTAGCTACTTCGAAAGTGGTCCATGGACTCGTGCTCTCATCCCTATCCTACTAGAAACAAGGGGAGATATATAGACAGTAGTAACCCGGATCTATCAAAGCATACACATCAAACCTAGAACCGATAAGGTACTCGGATTTACATCAGCAGGCCTCCCGATCCCGCTTACCGGACAAGCATAAACGCGTTCGAGGACCGCTAGAATCGGACCCCGCGCCACGACCGCCGCGACTGGCCGTCCACGAGTACCTTGCCCTCCGGCGAGTAGGTAAGGCGGGATGAAGAAGACCCTAGAAAGTTAACTCGTGAGGGCCGACCCCTACCATCAAGATCGCCTTGGCCTGACAGCCGTGATAGTGACCCGCCGCTACAATCAAACAAGCTCGTGAGGGCAAATACCACAACTCCCGGCGGGATCGCATCGATCGCCACACCGAGGGTGGTGGTCCCGACGCCGCAAGCACTCTGCCGCTCGACGTCAAGGCCCGGGCCTCTGGTCCGCCGAATATCCTCCAGCTGGTGAGGACGGTGCAGGAGTGCTCGAGCCGGCCGTGGTTCAAATCTCGATCGCCGCCGAGGCCGCCACCACGATAGCCACCAAAAGACCTCGCCCCGCCTGGTCTGCCTTCCGCCGTCAACCCGTCGGCCTTACGCCTCGCGATCCAAGAGCATGAGCTCGCATGCGGTAATGTCCATACCCACGAAGAGAAACACCCGACAAGACTCGCCATATAGTCATCTAGCCTTGACGTAGCGGTGCACCCTATCCTCCATATCCGCCACAAACGCCGGACATATCGAGCCAAAGAATCGAACTCGACATCAGACTCCCGACAAGGCGCCCTCTCTCGCAGTAGAAAATCTATCACCGCGCCTCTCATCCGCGAGGCAAGAAGTGAGTGAGGAAAGCCTCCAGAACTCATCCTGTAGTCGGGACGCGTGCTCTCCCGGATAACTCCCACGACCAAACCAATCGATCGCGGGATCACGCAGCTTACGTGAACCAAAGATCACTGACTCGGTCTCCGACGCCCGATCACTCTCAAAATCCTCAGAGTCGACGGATGAACTCCCGCGGATCATCCTCCACCCAACCAAAACTCAAGGGCTACAACTCAGAAGTCTCGTAGCCTCAAACTTCTCGCCGGGTGAACCACGGCACGATTGGGGCAGATCGAATCGCCGCGATCCACCGCCTCATGTTCGCCACGATCCCGCCAGAATCGCCATCTCTCAGAATCTATCTCATCCGCCGGTGTGGGGACCGGAGGCGAGGGTATCGCGGTCTCATCACCGCCGCGCTCCTAAACCTCTGGTCGGCGGTAAAGAACTCGCTGCCTCGTATAGACCGGCCCGTGAGCTCGTGACTACAGGTGTCCTACTAGCGCTCCACCGCTTTGCCTTTCCGCCCGGTTGCCTTACGTGGAGGCATAATCGCATAAGCGTAAAAGGGATACGTTAGAAGGGTCCGACTTATAACCTGACTTTCTAAGGCACGATCTCGTAATGAGAAGAATGGAAACCAATCCTAAATATCCTATAGCCTCACGATTATTGGTGTGGTGCACAACACACCGATAATCAAGACTTACTAGATACGGTGCAGACACTTTCCGAGATTAATCGCTCGATACCACTTTTGTCACGACTGCTCCCGTGGATCGTGCCTTACCCGGGCACCCAAGTAGTCATACATCGAGTAATCGGAATATAAAACAAGACATGAAACGGTTGTAAATGAGACACGCTTTATCTCAAGAAAAGTGCCTTTCGACATATATACATATAACCCAAGTTTTGCAATACATCCAAAATGTACAATGACTTCTGCACTTGTGAAAGTAAACAACTATGGCGGGACAGGCCCGCCATACCCCGATCAGACAAAACTAATTACAACAGGAGAGCATACCCAAAGCAGAGCCTCCGAGAAGATGGAGCTCCCGACACCAACGCAAAAGATCTAAGGACGCGGATCTAGCACCGCTTGCTCTTACTCGAGATGAACGCACTTCAAGGAGGCCGCATAACAGGTACTAAGTATGCGAAACTGTAAAGTACTTAAATGAAGACATATCATTTTTTTAAAATCAGTTTACATATAGTAACAACCAAGGTAACCGCACATAGTGTCACATCATAAACAAGAGCAACAATAGGTAAACTGTAACAGGTCTTTTCTAGGCTGCGAATGATCGAAGCAGGGCCAATTGCCCGTAGTATCACCATGCAAGCCTAACTCGACTCCTTAGTCCGCATAGGCCACTCACAGGCCCGCATAGTGGTATATAACCCCGCATCAGGGTAGCTACCTCAAGATCGCCCCGACTCGTAGTCCGCATGGCCACATAGACGCGTGAGGTATAACCCCGCACACTAACTCGAACTCCCGTAGCTCCGCAGTCCTGGACCCGCATGAGGTATTTCTCGAATCATGGTCCTGCATCGCCTCGAGTCTACCTCCCGCGACGGAGGGGCTTAACCCCAGAATATGCCAAGAGCGAGTGATATTACACTAACCTAACAGCTTATCGTTAAACAACATAAGCACAACAAGAATACTCTCTTACACAAACGTTACAAGACACTAACACACATAACATCATATCATGTCTACTTATCAAACCATCTTATTTATTCTTTTCACAAATCAATATAAGTCTATTATAAACACATAGGCAACTGCTTCTTTATCATTCTTAAGTGGTTATACCTAACTTCCCATAAAGCTAGTATAACTCTTAAGCTTCTGTTTTAAAAACCAATTAGTTCTCTTCTGTTAAAAATGATTCAGTAATCTTTTGAAATGCTTTCAGATCCTTATTATTCAGGCTTAAGTCATGAGACATTGCGTAAGTATTATTCAAAGCTTAAGTCGAAAGACATTGCAGTAAAGTATTATTCGGTTAACACGCACGCGTACCTGATTATATATATATTTTAAAATATCATGCTTTAGGAAGAATCACATACCTTCTCGTGAGCGAAACCACCGCCAAGTTGAATATGTCGCGCACAGAATCAACCTATAATAGTCACACGCCTATCAACGCTCTAGACTACTCGCAAACTTGATTCTAAGCGAGAGGGTTCTATATCCTACGTAAATCGCGCACTTCTACCCGTGAGCTACTTCGAGTTCATCGTGAAAACAAATCCTAAGTAAGTATAGTTCAATTATTCTTCTTTTAAACCCGCCTACTTGTGATAACGAGCCTCAATTCTATTCGAATATTCTTCTAAGTATTTAATACTTATTCTTATACTACTACAGATGTATTCTCTAATTACAAAAGAAGGACAAGATTATTTACCCTGGTAGCCCAATAATATCCTAGATAAAAGTCGATCAGAGCAAGGCTTAGCTCCTAAGTTATGTAACTCAGGTAGCTCAAGAAACCTTAGAAGTTCTTCACAACTTCACTAAGTACTAAGGGATTTGGGCTAGGAGTATTTTGGGCATTATAACAATACTAGAAGGCAAACTTTTCTACCAAGTGGAGGTAGATTTCGGCTGGCTAGTAGGGTAGCTTCGGCTAAGCTTGCTCCAAAGGGAGGTGTTTGGATGAAAAGAGGCTTGAGGAGAGGAAGGATTTTAGACTTGGAAGGCTTTTGTGGATGAAGAACTCTTCATCTAAGAGGGGTATTTATAGGTCAAGGGATGGCCAACCAATGGCCAAGATTATGCCAAGTGCAAGGCAAGTGTAAGGTCAAGATTAGGGCCAAGTGTCCTCGGCCAACTTGCACACAAAATATCCTACCAACTCCAAGACAAAAATGGTCATCCACCTGGCCTAATGCCGCCCACATCCATCAATGGAGGGTGACAGTCGCCTCCGGTTGGTCCAAATGTTTTTCTCGGAAAAATCCGCAAAAATTAGAAATGACATAGTGAATTACCCTACGAAAGAGTGGAAATGTTTCGTCCGGAAAACTATTCCGTTTTGGCGGTTGTGCCCAAAACGTCCAAGGCCTAAACTTTAAGCGGCTAAACCATCACGTGACGCCCCAATGCGTACATACTCCGGAATAATGCGGGTATAACAGCAACCCGGCCCAGAAGGCAAGGCAAAGAGGGAGGCGCTAGTGGGACACCTAGAGTCACGAGGGCTCAGGCCCGGTCGATGCCCGAGGCGAGTTCCCACGACGCGCCACCTGAGGGATTTAGGCGCAGCAGCGTGATGAGACCACAGACCTACACCTCCACTCCCATGTTCCTGGAAAAGCAGATGAGATGGGTTCTGAAGATGGCCCGATTCTGGGACGGATCGTGGCGGACATGAGGAGCGAGCCGATGCGGCAGCCTAGTTCGGCCGTGGCGCGCACCCGTGGTTCACCGGAAGGTGATGGGTTTGAGGCTTGGATTTCCCGAGTTGTAGCCCGCGAGTTCTACGAGTCGAGGCTGGGATGATCCGCAGAGTTCATCCGACACGATTAGAGATCGTCACGGGTGATCAAGGCGTCGAGACCGAGTCCGTGACTCCGGTTCCCATCGCCACGTGATACCGTTCGATTGGTTTGATTCGCGTGGAGTTATCCCGGAGAGCACGCGTCCTCAGCCTACTCAGGATGAGTTCCCTGAGTCTTTCCTCACTCACTTCTTGCCTCCTGCGATGAGTGCACGCCGATAGATTTTGTTAATGCGAGGCAGAGGACGATTTAGGTGAGTACAATGTCGAGTTTGATTCATTGGCTCGATATGTCCCAGGCTGGTAGCGAGATATGGAGATAGGTGCACTGCCACGCCACCGGGCTAGATGATTATGGCGAATCTTATGCGGTGTTTCTCTTGACAAGGTATGGACATTACCCGCATGCGAACTCATGCTCTGGATGCGAGGAGCGAAAGCGGGTTGTGGCGGCGGAAGAAGACGTGACGCGAGGTCTTAGGTGCTTCTCGTGGGGCGGCCTCGGCCAGCCTAGATCTGGGTACACCACACCCGACCGAGCACTCTGCACAGACCGCCCAGACGGCCAGTTATTCGGAGGCGCACAGGGACGGGGCTTCTGTCGGAAGCGGCGAGAGTGCATCGCCGTCGGGACCACCCTCGCAGTGTGGCGTCGATGGTAGATCCCACTTCGGGTTGTGGTGCTGCTGCTGCGAGCTTGTTCGGTTTGTGGCCAAAGAGAGTCACTTTGCTAGGAATCGTCCATCCGACGAGGCGTGCAGATAGTAGTAGAGTCGACTACTGTTTCTTTGCCTGCCTTCTTCATCCCCGGACAGCTTCTCGCCGAGGGCTGTGGTACTACGGCCAGTCGGCTGCAGGTCGTGGCTCGGGTCCCATTCTAGCAGTCCTCGAGCCGCGTTTATGTCCCGGTCCGCCGACAGATCGGAGGCCTCACCGATGTCGCCGCGTACCTTATCCGGTTCTGGATTTGATGTGTATGCTTTGATAGATCAAGGTTCTACTGTCCTATATATCTCCCTTATTGCTAGTAGGATAGGGATGAGGCCGAGTCCATAGACCGAGGTAGCTACGTCGGTGGGTGATTCGGTGGTGGCTCGGCGGGTATATAGGGCTTGTCAATGTGATTCCTCTGATCGTCGGACCTAGCGGAAACTTGATCGGAGTTATATATGACTGATTTCGCGTGATCATGGGTATGGATTGGCTAGCTTGCTTTCGCCAATGATCGAGGAGAGTAGTCTGATTCAGGTTTCTGAGGGGTTGTTGAGTGGGAGGAAGCCTTTGTATCGCCGAGGGTAGGTTTATTTCCTACCAGTAGGAAGATGGTGCGTGAAGGCGGTACATCTACCATCTCGTTCGGGTGTTTAATCACGAGGTACGATGCAGTTTTGATCGATTTCGTAGTGAGAGAATTCCCAGAGCGTGTTTCCCGACGACCTCCGCATCCTCCTGAGAGGAGATCGAGTTTTGTATTGATGTCTTTGCCGGACTCGGCCTATTTCCATTCGCGCACGAGAATGGCACCGCCGAGCGAGAGAGCTGAAGGATCAACTTAGAATTTCTTGGAGAAGGGCTTCATCTGGCCTAGTGTTTCTCCAGGGAGCGCCGGTATTGTTCGTGAAGAAGAAGGGCCGGCTGCGCGTAATAATGTTGATTCTGCAGCGGTGAACAAGGTGACCATTAAGAAATACCCTTCCTGGGATTGATGATTTGTTCGACGATTTGCGGGCGCGAGATGTTTCTCGAGATTGATCCGCGATCGGGCTATCATCAGTGCGAGTGAGGTATCCACAGATCGCATTCGGACGAGACGGGCATTATGAAGTTCGTGGTCATGTCTTTTGGGTTGACCAATGCTCGTGATATTCATGGATTTGATGAACCGGAGTGTTCAAGCCATTTTGGACACGTTTGTGATAGTGTTCATTGATGATATCTTGGTTTATTCTCGCGAGAGCGGAGCATGCGGGCATTTGAGGGTATCGTTGCCGATAAGCTCTCGAGACTAGATTTATCGCCAAGTTTTCCCAAATGTGAGTTTTGGTTAACCGGTGGCTTTCTTGAGCATATTGTCGGTGATGGCATTCGAGTGAATACGGCCCAAGATCGAGCGATCGAGGACTTGGCCTGGCCTACTACTCAGAAGAGGTTCGCGATTTCTGGGCCTTGCGAGTTATTATCGGTTCGTGCAGAAGTTTGCTTATCTGCGCATTGACTAGGGTGACTCGAAATGGCTGGCGGTAAGTTTTGATGGTGATGCTTGTGGTTTCCGATTCGGCGGAAGAGAGGCGACGCCGCGCGTTCTTACTCTTCCGAGGGTCGAGACGGTTATGTGGGTGTATTGCGATCGTCGGGCATCGGGTTAGGATGTGTTGATGCGGCATGGCAAGGTTATAGTGTATCGTCAGACAATTTGAAGAAACACGAGAGGAACTACCCGCATGATTTGGAGAGTTTGGCGGCGGTGATTCACGCCTTGAAGATGCAGAGGCACTACTTGTATGGGGTTCGGATATTTATAGACCCACAAGAGCCTCGGTATATCTTGACCCAGAGGAGTTGAACTACGGCGAGAGGCGGTGGTTAGAGTTGCTTAAGGATTACGATGTTGATATCTGTACCACGGAGAATAATGCCATGTTGTGGCGAGATGCTCTTAGTCGTAGGTCGATGGGAAGTCTATCGATATGCGGCAGAGAGAGGACATGGTTCGTGATTTGCATCGATTAGCGAGCCTTGGTGTCCGGTTTGATTGGTTCCGATAGCGATGGGGTTGAGTTAAGTGAGGTTGCGGAGTCTTCCATCGTCGAGAGGTGAAGAGGCAACAATTCGAGATCGGTTTTGACACGTTATCGTGATACGGCTCTTCGTGAGGAAGGGTCCTTTTGAGTAGCTTTGATGGGGTGCTAAGGTTTGAGGGCGTTGTGTGTTCCGGATGTTTCAGACTTGGCGGAGTTCTTGGGAAGCACACATTACGCGTACTTCATCCATCGAAGTGGTCGATCAAGATGTACCGCGACCTTAGATCCGTATTGGTGGGATGGCTTGAAGGGGCGTTGCGAGTTCGTAGCTCGCCCGTGTTGTCGCCAGTGGTAGAGCACCGCAGGCCCGGTGGTTTGTTACGCACGATAGAGATCCCGACCGGAAGTGGGAGGTGATCAACATGGACTTCATCACGGGATTACCTCGCACTCGGAGGAGACATGATTCTATACGGGTTATCGTCCGATAGGTCACGAAATCAGCCCACTTTATTCCGTCAAGACGACTTTTTCGCCTAAGGATTATGCCGAACTTTACATCCGAGAGATCGTCGATCGCATGAGTCCCTATTTCGATCATATCATGAAGGAGCCCAGTTCTGACTAACTTCCGAGATCTTTCCGAGTTCGGGACGCATGGTGAGCATCGCATTCCATCCACGCAGAGAGCCGAGCGCACTATCCGCACTCTTGAGGATACGTCTGCGAGCTGTGTTATTGACCGTGGGTAGGAGGATCATTTGCCTCTAGTTGAGCTCAAGTGATAATAATAGCTACCACTCCAAAGATTCATGGCGCCATGAGGCCTTGCATGGGAGAAGTGGATCGCCATAGGCTGGTTCGATGTGGGCGAGTGCGATTAGTGGGACCAGACGGTGCAAGAATGGATAAGGTGAAGCTTATCCAGAGAGAGGTCAACGAGTAAATGTCGAAGTCATATGCGCATCATCGTCGTCAGATCCGAGTTCGAGGTTGATGATTGGGTTTTCTGAAGGTGTCGCCATGAAGGGTGTGATGAGATTCGGAAGAAAGGGAAACCCACCAAGGTACATCGGGCCGTATCGATTGTCGCAGGTAGGCAAGGTTGCCTATGAGTTGGATCTGCCGTCCGATGCGGAGGCAGCGCATCCGGTTTCATGTTTACGGCGAGATGATCGGGGATCCATCTAGAGTGCATCCGACGACGATGTCCAGTGATCACGGGTTATCGATGAGGAGATTCCCATAGCGATAATCGATCGCCGTGTTAGGCGTTATGACCAAGGACGTGGCTTCCGTCAAAGTCTTGTGGCGAACGATCTCGGGGAGGATGGCGACGGAAGTCGAGGAGGACATGAGGCAGAAGTATCCTCACCTATTCCCCACACCTCCAGGTAATTCACTTTTCTACTTGTAAATCTTCATTATCGTTTATTCATAAGTGTTGTTTTGTGTCCGTGTGTGGCATATGCAAACCGCTTTAAGTTATGAGAAACCTTATCGTTAGCTATCTTGGGAAGAACATTCGACGAATGTTTCTGGCGAGGAGAATGTTATACCGCTTTTTCCGAGTATGTACGTAGGGCGTGCACAAAGTGTAGCCTTAAAAGTTTAGGCCTAGGACGTTTTGAGCACAACTCACACAAAGAATCGCTTTCCGACTAAACGCTTAACAAGACTCGCGAGGATAAATTTCGGCTATGTCATTTCTAATTTTGCGGATTTTTCCGAGAGACGAAACACTTTGGACCATGAGGGCGACACTTGTCACCCTCTCATTGATGGATGTGGGACGCAATAGGGCCGAATGGATTGCAATTTTGTCAAGTAGTTGGTAGGATATTTTGTGTGCAAGTTGGCTAGGTACACTTGCCCAAATCTTGACCTTACACTTGCCTTGCACTTGGCATCATCTTGGCCCTTGGTTGGCACACTTGACCTATAAATACCCCCAAGATGAAGAGTTCTTCATCCACAAATCTTTCTCCAAGTCTTGAAAATCCTCTCCTCCTCGAGCCTTTTCGCCCAACACACCTCCCCTGAGAAGCTTGTGAGGCAACCCCCTAGCCTACTGCTAAACCTACCCTCCTTTGGTAGAAAAGTTGCCTTCTAGTATTGTTATAATGCCCAAAATACCCTAGCCCAAATCCCTTAGTACTTAGTAGAAGTTGTGAAGAACTTCTAAGGTTTCCCCGAGCTATCGGACAGCATAAACTTAGGAGCTAAACCTTGCTCGGATCGACTTATATCTAGGATATTATTGGGCTTATCGAGGTAAATAATCTTGTCCTTCTTTTGTAATTAGAGAATACATCGTAGAAGTATAGAAATAAGTATTAAATACTTAGAAGGATATTACGTATCGTAATTGAATTATCACGGTAGAAGAGGGGTTTAAAGAAGAATAATTGAACTATACTTACTTAGACCGCTTTCACTGGAGACTTGAGTAGCTCACCGTAGGGAAGTCTTGCCCAATTTTCCGTGAATAGAACACTCGCTTAGAATCACGTAATAGTCTAGACGTTGATAGACGATTTGACTATTATAGTCGATTCTCATGCGCGACATATTCGACTTGCGGTGGATTTCACGGGAAGGTATGTGATTCTTCCTAAAGCATGATATTTTAAAATATATATATAGTACGGTAGACGTATATGTGTTAATCGAATAATAACTACGCAATGTCTTTTGACTTAAGTTAATAATAATTACGCAATGTCTTTGACTTAAGCCCTAATAATAAGAATCTTGATGATTTCAAAAGAATACTAAATCATTTTTATGTAAGAGAACTAATTGGTTTTAAAGCAAAGCTTAAGAGTTATACTAGCTTTATGGGAAGTTAGGTATAACAACTTAATAATGATAAAAGGAACAGCTTTAACTATGTGTTTATATTGCATTTATATTGATTTATGGAAAGAATAATAAGATGGTTTTGATAAGTAGACATGATATGACGCTATATGCGTTAGTGTCTTGTAACGCTTGTATAAGAGGTATTCTTGTTGTGGCTTATGTTGTTTAACGATGTCGTTGTGTTAGTATTATATCACTCACCTCTTGACATGTTAATGGGTTAATTTGCCTCCGTCGGGGTAGACTCAGCGTCCGGGACCATGATTCGAGAATACCTCGCGGGTCCGGGACCTACGCGAGCTACGAGTTCCGTGTTAGTGTGCGGGTTATACCTCATGCGGTCCTACGTGGCCACGCGACTACGAGTCGGGGCGATGCCGAGGAGTACCCTCGACGCGGGGTTATACTACGCGGCCTATGTGAGTGGCCCATGCGACTACGGAGTCCAGGATTAGGCTTGCATAATGATACTACGGGCAATGCCCTACTTCGATCATCCGCGGCTAGAGAAGACCGCCATGCTTTACCTATTGTTGCTCTTGTTTATGATGTGCCCTATGCGGTTACATTGGTTGTTTCGCGTATATTTATAAAATTGGTTTTAAAATGATATGATTTCATTTAAGTACTTTACGCTTTCACATACTTAGTACTTGTATCGACTTCCTTCGCTGCGCTCACGCCGCAGTAAGGGCAAGCACGCTAGATCCACATCCTTAGATCTCGCGTTGGTGTCGTGAGCTCCATCTTCTCCTGAGGCTCTACTTTTGGGTATGATCTCCTGTATTGTAGATAGTTTGTACATTCAGGTATGGCGGGGCCTCGTCCCGCCATAGTTGTATACTTCCTTAGAGGTCCAGAGTCTATTGCATACTGGGACGTGAATCGCAAAACTATGTTTATATATATATGCCGAAAGGCAAGCTTTTCTTCGATAAATCGCTTTCTCCTTTTTAATAATGTTTCTTGTCTTGTTTTATATTTCCGCTGATTTTCTCTGATGTATGACTGCTTGGGTGCCCGGGTAAGGCACCAGTCACGGGCCCCGGAACGGGTCGTGACACGGCAACGCGCAAGACACTAGCTCCCCGAACCGGAAAACTCTCACTAATCACGTTACGAAAACCTAGCGGTCTTCTTAGCTCAACTACCCTCTTTCATTCCACACTACTCGTGACTTATCCCACAAACATAGCTTACGTGCACTATGCACTCCGAAGCGGTCAAACATAAAATACTTCTTTACTCGAGACGGCCTTTCCTTTAAGGTCTCTACGATAAAGCTCTAAGGCTCACACCTTCTCTATCCCCAAATCTTACTTGGTTAACTAACCAAGATTTCTAATTACAATTTACACAATGCTATCGTAATATAACACTTAAGGTATACTCACCCTATCACACATACTAATCCCTGCAGGTTAAAGATCTATCTCAGATTTACCGCTTCACTCTTAGTCGCTCTAATCAAACCCGCCTGCAGGCGATAGCTAAGGAAGGTGACGAACTACCCATCGATCCCAAGGCTAAGTCCTCCTACTTACAACCTCCTACTAGGTCACCCATTCGACACATGGCCCTCGACGCCGCCGTAATACGAGCACCAACAAAAGACGACGTTCTCGATGACGTCATTACATCGCGAACATCGGGAAAATCGAATCCGCCGGGCCGAACCTACGTAGCGCGGAACCGAAGCTCGGAGCTCGACCAACTCGCATACCCCGAACGCCCCAAACTCGCGAGGACCTTTCGCGACCGTGACGTGCATAATCTAATCACGCGGCGCGACTCGACTCGAAGTCGCCAAGGACCTTCGCCCGCCCTCTTCTCGCCGTTAACCCGCCGATCTCACGCTTGGCTCGCCAAGACAAGCCTGCATACGTGCCATGCTCGCTTCAATCAAGAATTACTCTCGCAACCCTTTCTAAGATATTCATCAAGACTCGCCAGACATCGGATACTCTCCGGTAGCCAAATCCATACTTAGTAACAGGTTGTTCTTCGCAATCTATATTCTCTTTCCTGGCCGTGGAATCGGTTCAAATGTCATGGCCGCAGAGGAATCGCGCCGCCGCTAAACTCGGGGCCGTGACGAGCATAACTCCCGAACGAAGCACCTAACTCGTGATGGTTGGGCAGTGTCTCAGAACCTCTCAGATTTACTCGCAGCCTCCTCAGTGCCTTGCCCTCTGGGCGGGTTACCTACGCGAGGCATAGCGGTGGAAAGAAATACGTGAGAGGGTCCAACTTACAACACCTCTAAGGCACGATCTCAGAGTGAAGAATAGAAACCAATCCTAAATATCCTATAGCCTCCCGATTATTGGTGCACAACACACCGATAATCAACTCATCGATACGGTCAGACACTTTCCGGATTAATCGCTCGATACCACTTTTGTCACGACTAACCTGCCCGCGGATCGTGCCTTACCCCGCACCCTAGTGATACAACATCGCAGTAATCACGAACATAAGACGATAACATGAAATAACAAGTATGAAACAATAGTTCGAGAAACTTGCTTACGCATATATATATAAATCAATTTAAAACCAATAGCTACATCCCATTACAACTCGCCCACAACAAGATTTCATGCACTTCTAAGAATGATACGACAACAATGGCGACAGGCCCCGCCAAACCCTCGAATGCAAACACCTACTACGACAGGACTATACCACCGATAAGCCTCCGAGAAACGGAGCTTCCAAACGCCGAATCGTTGTGACTCGAGAGCTAGGATCAACGATCGTGTACTTCAACTGCGCAGATGAACGCATTTCCGGCGAGGTCGAGACAACAGTACCAAGTATGAAATCGAAAATACTGTAAATGAAATCATAGTAGTCTATATAAAGCAGGAGACATGTATGATAACCAAACTACAGTTCATAATAAATAAGCAGTCATGTCAAGTCAGGGACTCACGCCCTCAAGTCATCACTCAAATATAACAATGGGTCTCAGGCCCACAACATCAATCACGCTCGTGGCATACCTTCACCGCTACCTATGATATAATCACACCAAGTACACATGAACACCAGTCCCACCCGTGTCATCATAAAACCGCACGGTAAGTACGAAGGCATAACCGACTACTAAAACCCACCGCACAAACAAGGTCAGAATCAGATCACGAGATCTGTCTGCATCGTCACATGATCAAAGCCGCCACTCGCCGCAGATCTAACGCGCGCTTCAGCCCCGAACTTCCCATAGCCCGCACGGGCCACTCCAATGGCCCGCATGCAGGTATTCCCGCATCGAGGGTAGCTACTCCCTGCAGCGCCCGACTCGCCGTCCGCACGCCACAAAGACCGCATGACCACACGACCACGCGGCCGCAAACTAACCTCGAACTCTCAGAAGATAGCCATAGCACTGCATAAGGTATTCTCGAATCATAGGTCACTAGACCCGCTGAAGTCTACCCCAGACGGAGGCAGCCAACCTCCGGAAATAAGTCAAGGTGAGTGGTATAATACCAACATAATCTACTGATCGTTAAACAACTTTAAGCGCAATCGAGGAAAACCCCTTTACACAAAACATCACAAGATACTAACACACGAGCATCCTAGCATGTTTACTTATCAAATCAACAAGAAAGTATTACAAGGCTATCACAAACCAACACAATCAAGTTATACACACAAGGTACATTCTAATATATGATTAACTGTGCCTGCATCTATTCCCAAAGTACTTCATACATTATCTTTAAAAGATATGTTACGCTTACAAAAGTCACACAATACCCGTAGTATATGAAAATAGAGTGATTATCTTTTGAAGTAAATCAAAACACTCCTCTTCGTAAAATCAAGTAACAACATTCTTTTCCAAATGTTTCAGGTTTGCCTAATTTCAATTACTCAAGTTTCTCATTTTCGAAAGGTTTTGTAGTTCATAATTTTAATCACTTAATGATATAATTCTCCTTTAAAAGCAATTTGAGAAACATATGTCTGATACGTGAGTAGGTTATTCTTGTTTATAACAATCTTATTTAAGCAGCCATGATCTAGGAAATGTAACATCATTTTGTCTCATCTTAGTTTCTATGCAGATGGAAGTTTCTACTGGTTTTACTAATACATTATTAGTCAAAACATTTCCTTTATTAGCGCCATTGGTTTGTTCGATACTTATTCTCGATTTCAAATCAAGAAACATTATTGCTTTTAAAATCAAGTACTCATTACTCGCGAATGAGGTTTTACAACATTTTTAACAAAATGTTAATTACCAAGTAAAACAAGTTAAGTCTCTTATCATTAAGATTAAGCCTCTTATCTTTTAAAATCAGTAAACCATTCTCTTTACCTCTCTTAAAACGTTATACCTAACTTCCCATAAAGCTAGTATAACTCTTCTTTATTATCACACATCAAGTCAGTTACCTTTTAAAACCACAAAGCATTTTACACACGACGTCTACCGCACTACATAGTTATACACATATCATGCTAGAAAAGGTAGGAAGAGGTTCACATACCGCGACGATTATCGACTAATAGCAAAACGCCCAAGTACCTCAAACCGTCGCTACTCCTGCCAAGTAGATCGCGCCACGCACGGTACTTCAACCTATAAGGCCACAAGGCGCTTTATTAACATCTAGATCATATCGTGACCATCTCTACGTAAAATTGCAAAGACCTCCCCGCCACCGCGCAAATCTCCTCCTCGATCGAGGCTCGCCATCAAGCCAACCGTGGGGTTTATACATCTAACCTGACGTGTACAATTCTACTTCACAAGAATGCTACACAAGTCTACTGTAATACGCCCATGTAATTACAGCTTCTCTTTCTTTATATTCAGCTTAAGTCAAAAGACATTGCCGCAAAGCTAGTTCAGTTCTATATATAGTATACTTCAACTATATAATCTTACAACATGTAATTTCCAATTACAATAAGGGACAAGATATTACCTCGATAAGCCCAAAATTATCCTAGTTTAATGTCGCTCCGAGCAACGCTTAGCTCCAACTCCGTGCGCCCAACCCGCTCCAAACCACCCTTAGAAGTTCTAACCAACTTCTACTTAATACCCCAACTATCTATGGAGATTTTCCTTAGGGTTTCGCTTTTTGTGACCGACGGAAGTATAATAGTATTTCGACTTTTCAGATAAGTTGTAACCTTGGAATACTACAAGGTATAAGGCTAAGGTAATTTGGGTATAGTAACAATACTTTTGAGAGTATTTCTACCAAGAGAGGGTATTTATACGAGACAACACCACAAGTGGGTGTATACCTCGCCAACCCCACTCAGTGGGTACTCTCACCAAGGGGAGAGGGCTCTCGCCAAAGCCTCACAAAGGGGGGGAAACGAGAACACCACAAGGGAGAGGGGGGGATTTCTAAGACTTAGAACATTTTTAGGATGAATAAGTCTTCAAAGGGGAGGGGTATTTATAGGTCAAGCAAAGGCCAACCAATGGCCAAGATCATGCCAAGTAGTAGGCAAGTGTAAGGTCAAGATTTGGACAAGTGTGTGTGGGTCCCACTTTATCAATCAACAGACAAAATATCCTACCAACCCCAAAGGTCCAATTCGGCTCACTACCGCCCATAGGTCCACCAATGAGAGGGTGCCAAGTGGCGCCCTCTTGTTGGTCCAACACGTTTCGTCTCTCGGAAAAATCCGCAAAAATTAAAAATGACATAGCCGGAATTTTCCCATCGCAAGTTATGTAAAACGTTTCGTCGAAAAACGACTCTAATCGGGTGTTGTGCACAAAGTGAAATCGGCCAAGCCACTTTAAAAGCCCAAACTTTTCTACGTACGTCCTTACGTACATACTCTGGAAATACGGGGTATAACAGTAGGGATCAATGGGTTAACCAAAATCAGCAGAAGAAGGCCAGATCGGCAGGGTCCTTTGGTAACTTTTGAGGCGAATCGCCTCAGCAGCAGACTGGATATGCGCCTCCGCCGAGCAGTGGTCCTCCACGGTTCGGACGCTTGAGTATGCGAGTTGGTCGAGCTCCGTGGCTTCGGTTTCGATACACGAAGGTTTTCCCCAATATTCGCAGTGTGGCAGACTTCACCTCGGGGAATGTCGTCTTTTGTTGGAGCTTGTTATACTTACGGCCAGCAGGGCCATTTTGCGAGGAATTGTCCGACTAGAGGTGGCGCGGATGTAGAGACTCAGCCTTCAGGATCAGTGGCTAGTTAATCACCTTCCCTAGCTATGCGCCCTACGGGGCAGGATTGGTTAGAACGACAAAGGGGAAGTGAAGCGGTAGATACATGTATATCCTTGAACCCTCTAGAGATTGTAGGTGTGATAAGATAAGCGTATCTTAAGTGTTATGTTCAGATAACATAAGTGTTAATTGTGATTAGAAATCATGGTTAGTTAACCGGGTAAGATTGGGGGGCAGAGAAAGTATGAGCCTTAGAGTTTTATACGTAGAGACTTTAGAGGTAAGGCCATCTCGAGTAAAAGACGTATTTGTTTTTTTATGTTTGACCCTTATCGGAGTGCATAGTGCACGTGAGATATGTAGGTGTGATAAATCCCTGAGTGGTACGAAATGAAAGAGGGTAGTTGAGCTAAGAAGACCACTAGGTTTTCGTGACTTGATTAGTGAGATTGTTAGGATCGGGAACAAGAGTTCTTCTTAGCGATAGCGGTCGTCATGGACCATGCGGGTCAACCCGCGACTGTATTGTGATGGGTCAGTTGTGGTGGTCCGCTTTGTGTTAGGATCACGAGGGTGTTAGGCCCAAGTTTAGTTAACCATCGTGCGAGTTCGTGGACGATTCGACCGATGGTCGGGCGATGAGGTCACCTCTTGTCTTTCACCAAGATCGCTTTTACTCGTAGCAGGCGTTACGCGAGATGTTATATCGGAAGGTTGTAAGGTTGCACGAGGTGCCTACTTTCACCTTATGATGGCGATGGAGCCTGTTATGGGCTTTTCTTTGCGGAAGGTGTTACCAGGAAGGTTAGGAACTCGGTGAGTCTCGATGATCGATTCGCCCTAGGGCCGGTGTTTGGACTTGAGGTATTGTGAGGATTGTTGTCTCTGTTGAGGAGTGTTTTATAGCTACCATTCAGATTCGATGTCGCCTTATGAAGCCTTGTGGGGGCGGAAGCGTAAATTGCCGGTCGACTGGTTCGATGTTGGCAAGGTTCAGATAGTTGGTTCATACTAGTTCAGCATGATGTGGATAGGGTGAAGCTTATCCAGGAGAGGTTATTGGCAGCTTAGTGTCAACAGAAGTCGTGCGGATAATCGGCGACGACGCTTGGAGTTCAGGTTGACGGTGGGTCTTCAAGGTACCACCGGAAGGTGTGACGAGATTCGAAACGAGGAAACTTAGCCCGAGTTACTTTGGGCCTTTTCAGGTTATGTGAAGAATAGGTCAGGTTGCCTATATGTTAACTTTTGTCGTCCGACGTAGGGGGCAGTACGCCCGATCTTTCATGTTGCTATGTTCGGAAGAGTATCGGAGATCCATCCAGAGTATTCTCAGTTAATGATGACCAAGTGGAAGTAGTAACCCAGAGTTTTGGAAACTGAAGCAGTAACAGGAATGTGGTAAGTTATGAGAAAGAGTTCGAGTGTACGAGAAGGGTACGACGAGTAAGAGAATAGAAGTGATCATTTCGTTTGTAAAGAAAAGGTGCGAAGGGAGTATCTTTTAGACCTTTGGTGGGAGCTTTTGTAGTGATGGAGGTGATTCCTCGTGGACTTGAAGTTGAGTAATTGCGCGTGTGTTATGTTATGGCCAGGTACGGCATGATTGTTTTCGTAAGTATAGTAGTGAAGACTATACAGGCGCATGTGTGTTTTGAGACTTAGAAGGAACATTCGGGACGAATGTTTCTAGCGAGGAGAATGTTATACCGTGATTTCCGCAGTATGTACGTGAGGCGTGCATAAAAGTTTGAGCCTTAAATTAGGCAAGGGGCGAAAATTTTGTTCACAACCCACGAAAAGAATTGTTTTCCGACGAAACGTTTTCCAAACTTTGCGAGGGGAAAATTACGGTTGCGACATTATAATTTTGCGGATTTTTCCGAGAGATGAAATATTTTGGACCAACGAGAGGGCGACACTTGTCACCCTCAAGTGGGCGGTCAAGTGGCCGAATGGCTTGCACGATCTTGGCATGTTTTGTGGCCTAAAACTTGGGTCAATGTTTGGAGTGATTTGTGGAGTAGATGGCTAGGGTACACTTGTGCAAATCCTCACCCTCCACTTGCCCACCACTTGTCTTAATCGTGGCCAATGATTTCCCACTCACTCCCCCCGTCAGTTGAAACCTTCTTCCTCCCTAAACCATTTTCCAAGGCTTGAAAATCCTCCCCCCCCCCCACTTGTTGCTCTCGTCCAAGAGCACCTCCCCTTTGAAAGCCTTGGCGAAAGTACCCCCTCTTGAGAGTTGTTCTCGTAAAAACACCCCCCCCTCCTTGGTAGAAAAGTATTCTCCAAGTATTGTTATTATTCCAAAATACCTTGGCCCAAATACCTTGTAGTATTCCAAAGTTACCCATATACTAAAAGCCCAGAAATACTACTATACTTCCTTTCACTACAAAACGAAACCCTAAGGAAAATCTTCACATTGGTCAAGTATTAAGAAGAAGTTGCGTAGAACTTCTAAGGGTTGTTTGAGCGGGTTGGAGCGCCTGAGTAGGAGCTAAACGCTGCTCAGGATCGACATTAAAACTTGGATAATTTTGGGCTTACCGAGGTAAATACTCTTGTCGTTCTATTGTAATTGGAAATTACATACTGTAGTAGTATAGAAATGAATATAAGATTCATAGAAGGATATTACAGAAGAAGATTGAATCGCATTTACATAGGACTGTATTCTGAGACTTGTGTAGTTTAGCGGGTAGGAAGTCTGCCCAATTTTCCGTAAAATAGAGAACCCTCGCTTAGAATATTCTGAGTAGTCTAGAAGTTGATAGACGTATATGGCCTTTATAGATTGAATGTTCTGCGAGTAGCATGTTCTACTTGAAAGGTGAACAAGGCTAGCCGGATTATAGCCGTGGAGCGTTTTGCTAATTGTCGATAATCGTCGCGAGGTATGTGATTCTTCCTATCCTCTGAGCATGATATTTTAAAAGAATATATATAGTACGGTAGCCGTACGTGTGTTAACTGAACATGGTTTCATTGCGATGTCTTTTGACTTGAGTCTAAATAATAAGAATCCAAGATTTCAAAAGAATTAAGAATCGTTTTGAAAGAAGAGTAATACTTGGTTTTAAAAGCTTAAGAGTTATACTAGCTTTATGGGAAGTTAGGTATAACGACTTAAGAGAGATAAAAGGAACGATTTATTTAATTATTTAGGAAAGCCTTATATTGATTTCGGAAATGAGAATAAGTATCGAACAAACCACAGCAGCGCTAATAAAGGGAAATGTATTGACTAATAAAGTATTATTAAAACCAGTAGAAACCTCCATCTGCATAGAAGCTAAGATGAGACAAAATGATATTACATTTCCTAGATCATGGCTGCTTTAATAAGATTGATCATGAACAAGAATAACCTACTCACATATAAGGCATATGTTTTTCAGATTGTTTTAAAAAGAGAATTATATTATTACAGTGATTAAGACTATGAACTACGAAACCTTTCGAAAATAAGAGACTTACGTATTTGAACTTAGGCAAACTTGAACTTTTGTAAAGGAAGGTTGTTACTTGTCTTTAAAAAGGGAAATTGTTTTGGTTTACTTAAAAAGATAGTCACTCTATTTTAATACTACGGGTATCGTGTGACTCTTGTGAAAGAAACATAATATTTTTTTAAGAGATAATGTATGAAGTACCTTGTGTGAATAACTTGACTATGTTGGTTTGTGATAGCCTTGTAATACTTTCTTGTTGATTTGATAAGTAAACATGTTAGGATGCTACGTGTGCTAGTGTCTTGTGATGTTTGTGTAAAGGGGTTTCCCTTGTTGTGCTTATGTTGTTTAACGGTACGCCGTCATGTTAGTATTGCACCACTCACCCCTTGACATGTTATACCGGGGTTGCGCCTCCACGCGGTATACCTCGCGATGCAGGACTATGATTCGAGAATACCTCACGCGTCCGGGGACCTACGCGAGCTACGAGTTCCGTGTTAGTGTGCGGTCCATGTGGCCACGCGATCGCGAGTCGGGGACGATGCCGGAGTAGCTACCCTCGACGCGGGAATACCTCATGCGGGCCTATGTGTCCGGCCTATGCGAGTGCGGGAAGTTCCAGGATTAGACGCGCACATTTGATCTGCGCGAGTGGCGGCAATCATGTGGCGATCTAGAAAGACCTTGTAATCTGATTTTACGGCATTGTTAGTGCGCTGGTGTTAGTAGTCGGCTATGCCTTCATACTTACCTCACGGTTTTATTATGACACAGTGGGACTCGGTGTTCATGCGGTATTCTCGATGTTTTCATATATCATGGATCGGCGGTGAGGGCGAATTCCACGCATGATTGATATTGTGGGCATGCGACCATGGTTATATTTGAGTGTTAACTTTAAGGCGAGTCCGATTTGACATGTCGCTACATATGTGTATCGTAATTTGTTTATCATATATGTCTTATTTTTTATTTAGACTATTATTATTTAATTTACGATATTTCGATCACATACTTGGTACTGTTGTCGACCTCCTTCGGGGCTACGCTCATGCCGCAGTGAGGTACACCGTGTTGATCCTCGCCAGGGTCACGATCGTTTGGGAAGCTCCGCTTCTCGGAGGCTTATTCGGGTATAGTCCGCCGTTGTAGTACCCATTCAGGGTATGGCGGCCCGTCCCGCCATTGTTGTTATATCATTCTTAAGTGCATGTCTTGTTGTGCCAGGCGAGTTTGTACAACGGATGTAATCGGATTTAAGTTTTTATATATATATGCCGAAAGGCAACTTTTCTCGATAATCGTTTCACACTTACGTTATTTCATGTCTTGTTTTATATTCCAATTACACGATGTATGTCTAGTTGGGTGCCCGGTAGGCACGATCACGGCAGTTGGTCGTGACAAAAGTGGTATCGAGCGATTAATCCTCGGAAAGTGTCTAAGAATCGTATCTAGTAGAGTCTTGATTATCGGGGTGTTGTGCACACCAATAAACGTGAGGCTATAGGATATTTAGGATTGGTTTCCATTCTTCTCACTCGAGATCGTGCCTTAGAGTGTGTTATAAGTTGGACCCTCTAACGTAATTCTTTCCTTACCGCCATGCCTCCGCGTAAGGCAACCGGGCCCGAAGGGCAAGGCGGCGAGGCTGAGTAGAAACGAGACAGGGTTACTAGGCACAGCCCAATCATCACCGGTGGTGCTTCATTCGGGAGTTACGCACGCCGCTAGCCCAGCAGAGTTTAGCACGGCAGCGGTTCCTCTGCGCGCCATGACATTTACACCGGTTCACGACCCAAGAGCGTAAAGAATAGATTGCAAGAGACGACCTGTTACTAGCTAGGAGTTAGCAACCGAAAGTATATTAGGTATCGATTTATCGCGTCTTGATGATTATCTAAGAGAGGGTTGTGCAAGAGTATCTCTTGATCGAGCTTGAGCATGGCACGTATGCGGGCTTATGCGTGGCCGAAACGTGAGGATCAACGGGTTAACCAAAATCAGCAGAAGAGGGCCAAATCGGCAGGGTCCTTTGGTAACTTTCGAGGCGAATCGCCTCAGCAGCAGACTGGATATGCACCTCCGCCAGTGCAGTGGTCCTCGCGTGGTTCGGGGCGCTCGAGGTATCCGGAGTTGGTGAGCTCGGGGCTTCGGTTCGCGCATATCGTAGGTTCGAGCCACCGGTTGATTTTCCTCAGTGTTCACAATGTGGCAGGTGTCATCCCGGGGAATGTCGTCTTTTTGTTGGTACTTGTTTTACCTGCGGCCGTCAGGGCCATGTGTCGAAAGGATGTCCTAGTAGGAAGGATGCAAGTAGGAGGACTCAACCTACCAGATCAGTTGCGGATTCAGTGGTTCGGAGAGAAAGGGGTGCTAGCCAGAGGAGGCCACCCCCACCTCGGTGTGGCCGTTGTGGTAAGTGTCATTGTGGAGAGTGTCGTACTTCTTCGACAGCTTGTTTTACTTGCGGCCAGCAGGGCCATTTTGCGAGAAATTGTCCGAACAGAGGTGGCGCGGATGTAGACTCACGCCGTGATCGGTGGCTAGTTCGTCACACCTTCCTAATGCGCCCGACCGAGGATTGATTAGAACGACAAAGGGGAAGTGAAGCAGTAGATGCAGGTATATCTTTAACCCTCTAGAGATTAGTATGTGTGTGTTATACCCCGTAGTTCCAGGGTATGTATGCGAGGACGTACGTACGAGAATACGACAGAAAGATTGGAAAGGAGGAAAGAGGTGATTTTTCCACGGAAAAGTTTCCGGTTTTTGTAAAGGAAAAAGGTTCGTTAATGGGAATTGGATTCCCAGATTTGGTATTCGGACTTCCTGGAATATTAGAGAATTATGGAATTTTATTTTCGGAAATGGTCACGTGGGGCCCACGGGTGAAATTTACGGTTTTGTGGGGCCCACTTTGTTTTGTAGTTTTTTGCCATTGTGGATATTTTGGGAATTTTTTTTTTTTTGGGCCATTAGGAGGGTGACACGGGTCACCCCTGAGTGGCTCGTAGAATGACATTTGGGCACAGTCTGGAATTAAGTCGTTTTTAAACGTTTTACATAACTGCGAGGAAAATTAGGCTATGTCTTTTCTTATTTTTGCGGATTTTCCGAGAGATGAAATGTTTTGGACCAACGAGAGGCGACACTTGTCACCTCAAGTTGGTGGAGTCGACGGCCACCGGACGTTTGAAGGGTCAGTTGGTGAGATATTTTGTGAGGATTTGTGGAGTAGGGACTAGGGGCACTTGGGCACATCTTGGCCCTACACTTGCATAGCACTTGGCTAGATCTTGGCCCTTGGTTGGCCTTTGCTTACCCTATAAATACCCCTCCCTTTGAAGACTTCTTCATCCTCAAATCTCTAAGTCTTGAGAACCCTCTCCTCCCTCTTGTTGACTCTCGTCCAAGAGCCTCCTCCCTTTCATGTGGCCTTGTGGCCGAGCACCCTCTCCCTTCCTAGTAGGCCCTTCGAGAGCACCCCTACCTGGGGTGTTCTCGTGGTACCCCACGTCAGAGAAATACTCTCAAAGTATTGTTATAATGCCCAAATACCTTAGCCTTATACCTTGTAGTATTCTAAGGTTATATCTATACGAAAAGCCGTAAATACTATCATACTTCCCGTGGTCACAAAACCGAAACCTAAGGAAAATCTCCATGGTTAGTTGGAGTGCTCTGTAGGTTGGTTAGAACTTCTAAGGGTTGTTTGAGCGGACGGAGCACCCGGTGTAGGAGCGAAACATTGCTAAGGATCGACTTTAAACTCGGATAATTATGGGCTTATCGAGGTAATTATCTTGTCCCCCTATTGTAATTGGATATTACATGTTGTTAGAATATATAGTTGAAGTATACTATATATGTAATCAACGTAGTTGTTGGCAATGTCTTTTGACTTAAGCTGAAGAATAAGGAATCAAATCGAATCGTAATTACATAGTGTATTCAGACATGCAGACTTGTGTAGTATTACGGTATAGTAGAATTGTACCCGTTCGGGTTAGGTGTATAACCCCCCCCCTGGTTGGCTTGGTAGCCGGCCTCGATAGAGGAGGAGATTTACGCTGTGGCGGGGAAGTCGCCGAATTTTACGTAGAATGTTCTACGATGTTAATAAGCGCGCTTGTGGCCTTATAGGTTGAAGTGCTACGTGTGGAATGATCCACTTGGCTTAAGGAGTAGCCGACTGTTTGGAGCGTTTTGCTATTAGTCGATACTCGTCGCGAGGTATGTGAACCTCTTCCTATCTCTCCTAGCATGATATGTATGAACTATGTAGTGCGGTAGACGATACGTGTGTTTGATTGTTGTAAAACATAAAGTGTTATAACGGCTTTATGGGAAGTTGGTTATAAATGACTTTATGTAGGTAAGAAAAATGGGTTGTGGTTTTCAAAGGTAAGCGGTTTGATTATAACCGATTTGTTATGTGTTAATGAAGAACTTGAAGTATTTCAAAAGGTTTATAAATCATTTTGAAAGAATATGTGTAGTAATGTATTTTTGAAAACTTAAGAGTTATACTAGCTTTATGGGAAGTTAGGTATAACGGCTTAAGAATGTTTTATGATTTTGGAAATCGGGATGTGTATCGATAAACCATCGCGGCGTTAACAAAGGAAATGTTTTGAATAATTAAGTATGATTAAAACGTAGAAACTTCCATCTGCATAGAAGCTAAGATAAGACAAAATGATATTTCCTAGATCATGGTCGTAATAAGATTGTTATAAATAAGAATAACCTACTTACATGTAAGGCTTATGTTTCTCAATTGGTTAATAAAAAGGATTATATTCTTGAATGAATAAGACTATGAACTACTTAAACCTTTTTAAAATAAGAACTGGAACATTTGAAATTAGGCAAACTCGAGCGCTTGGAAAATAATGTTGTTACTTGATTTTACAAAGGTAAGTGTTTTGGTTTACTTAAAAAAGATACTCTATTTTATACTACGTATTGTGTGACTTATGTGATAGGAACGGATCTTTTAAAGATTTAATGTATGAAATGCGTTGGGGTTAGATACTCGAACTTGTTAGTAGAAAGTACCTTGTGTGAACAACTTGATTGTATTGGTTTGTGATAGCCTTGTAATACTTTCTTGTTGATTTGATAAGTAAACATGTTAGGATGCTACTTGTGTTAGTATCTTGTGATTGTTATGTAAGGGTCATTCTTCTTGTGCTTACATTGTTAAAAGCGTAAGTCCATTATCGTTATTATATCACCTACCCTCTTGACTGTATCTGAGGGCTTGCCACCC
Organism: Przewalskia tangutica; assembly: GCA_029844215.1. Classification (NCBI taxonomy): domain Eukaryota; kingdom Viridiplantae; phylum Streptophyta; class Magnoliopsida; order Solanales; family Solanaceae; genus Przewalskia; species Przewalskia tangutica. The sequence goes on along the minus strand of JAQGDG010000245.1, from coordinate 172,737 downwards.
TTGACGCGTCTATACGGCTATGCGGTCCTGAGACTACGCGGAGCGCGGTATGCTCGAGATTGACCGATCATTCCGGTGTTTAGCGATCACGGGATTCCTATGCGGTCTCCGAGGACTATGCGGTCCTTGAGGCTATGCGGGTGCGAAGTCCAGACGGATACCGAGGTTAGGTCGCCGACGCGGGTATACCTCGGGTGGTCTAGGACGAGTCGAGAATACCTTATGCGGGTCGCGGCATGTGTGACCTATGCGAGTCGCGAAGTTCCAGAATAGACGCGACATTGATCTGCGGGCAGTGGCGGCTTCGATCTGTGGTGCGGTCTAGAGAGACCTCGTGATACGCTTTGTGGCATTTGTGGTCGGGGTCTTAGTAGTCGGCTATGCCTTCGCATTTACCGTCGGCCTTATTGTGATGACTTTGAGGCGTGAGTCCCCGACTTGACATGACCGCTTAGTTGTTGTGATCGTAGTTTGGTTATCATACATGTCTCTCGCTTTATATAGACTACTATGATTTTTCTGCCATGATACTTTATTTCACATACTTGGTACATGTCAGATCGACCTCTCCTGGCTGCGTTCACGCCGCAGAAAAGGTACACGATCGATGATCTCGCTCTAGGGTCACAGATTCGGCATTGGGAAAGCCCGTTTCTCCTAAGCTTGTCGGTGGTATAGTCCTGCCGTTGTAGGTATTTACATTCGTGGTATGGCGGGGCCTGTCCCGTCATAGTTATTGCAAATCTTAGAGGTCTGTAGTCTGTTGTGTGGTTTGTAAAAGGATTAAACGTTCTCTTTAAAAGATTGTTTATATATGCGAAAGGCAAGTTTTCTGATTATTGTTTTATATACATTTGTCTCATGTTGTGTTTTTATGTTCCATGATTACTCGATGTTGTATCACTAAGGTGCCGGGTAAGGCTAGTCACGCCCGGTTTCGGCGTGACAGAGTGGTATCGCAGCGATTAATCCTGGAAAGTGTCTGAGCCGTGATCGGTGAGTCTTGATTATCGGTGTGTTGTGCACCACGCCAATAATCGTGAGGCTATAGGATATTTAGGATGGTTTCTATTCTTCTCACTCGAGATCGTGCCTTAGAGCGGTGTTGAAAGTCGGACCCTCGACGAAATTCTTTCCTTATCGTTATGCCTCGCGTAGGCAACCCGCCCGGGAGGCGCGCAGGCGGAGGCTGCGAGTTGAGTTCGGAGGGTTGCGTGGGCAGTGCCCACTACCACCGGGCGGTGTTTTGTTAGGGAGTTATGCTACGTCACTAGCCCCAAGAGTTTAGGCGGCGGCGATTCCTGCGGCCATGATATTTGAACCTTCGCCCACGATTGGGAGCAGAGAATATAGATCGCAGAGGCGACCTTGTTACTAGCTATGGATGTGGCTACGGAGAATATACCGATGTACCGCGAGTCTTGATGACTATCTAAAGAGAGGTTGTACAAGAGTAATTCTTCACTAAGCGTGAGCATGGCCTATGAACGGGCTTATACGCGCGAGAAACGTAGAGATCGACGGGTTAACGAAGGACATCGAAGGGGCGAGCGGCTAGGTCCTTGGTAACTTCGAGGCAAGTCGCCTCACCAAAGAGATTAGATTATGCACATCCGCCGGTGCAAAGAGGTCCCCCGGGATTGATGACGTTCGGGTATGCGAGGAGTTGGTCAGGACTCGTGGTTTTCGATTCAGCGTGTGCACGCCATCCCGGAATGTCGTCTTTTAGATTGATACTTGTTGCACTGTGGCGTCGGGGCCATATGCCGAATAGGTGACCTAGTAGAAGGATTTTGTCTTGATCGGTGGGTAGTTCGTCACCTAACTATCGCCTACTGGCGGTCGATTAGAACGACATAGGGAGTGAAGCAAAGTAGATGCAGCATATCCTAAACCCTCTAGAATTTTGTTTATGTGATAAGGTGAGTATACCTTAAGTGCTATGTTCGGTAGCGGTGATGTTAGTTGTGATTAGAAATCATGGTTGTTTAACCGAGTAAGATGTTGGGGATAGAGAAAGTAGCCTTAGAGTTTTACGTAGAGACCTTAGAGGTGCGCCATCTCGAGTAAGAGACGATGTTGATGTTTGACCCTTATAGGAGAGCATTGTGCACGGGAGCTATGTTGTTGGGATAAGTCACTGAGTAGCGTACAATGCGAGAGGGTCGGTGAGCTCATAATACAGCGAGGTGTGCGTAACGTGATTAGTGAGAGTTTTCCTCAGGGAAGCTAGTGTGTTGCGGCGTTCGGGTCGGGTTGAGGCCACGTTGCGGGTCAACCCGCGGCTGTATGGTGGTGGGGTGGGTTGTGGTGGTCCCGCTTGTGATAGGGTCATGAGGGTGTTAGGCCCAAATTTAGTTAACCAACAGACGAAGTTCGTGGATGCGTTCACCGGTGGTCGGGCCGATGTGTAGCCGTGAGGATCGTTGTCTCCGGTTGAAGTGTTTAAGCTACCATTTCGGTGATCGGATGTCGCCTTATGAAGCCTTGTAGGGAAGAAATGCAAGTCACGGCCGATTGGTTCGATGTTGGCAAGGCTCGGTAGTTGGTTCAGTTTGTTCCAGCAGACGGTGGTTAGGGTGTGACGAGTTTTGAGGCAGAGGAACTTAGCCCGAGTTACATCGGGCCTTTTGAGTTCATGTGAAGAATAGGCAGGTTGCCTATGTTAGCATTTGCCGTCCGACTTGTGAGGCTGACGTCCGATCGCCGTATTGTTATGTTCGGGAAGTATCGAAGATCCATCCGCAGTGTTCCCGATAATAATGACCACGCTAGAGATAGTAACCTCGAGTTTTGGATCGAAGCGAAGATAAATGTGGTAAGAGTTCGCGGCAAACCGGTGATCGCGTGCGATCCGGCACCATTGTTGGGTCGCCGAGAAGGTTAATGCCTCGTGCAAAGTGACAAAAGTGGTATCATATTGGTGATGTTAGAGGTGTTTCCGTGACTCGAGGTAAGCATTTTTTTTTTTTTGCGGTTGTTTCGGGCGGTATGGCGGGGATTGTTCTCGTAAGTATAGTAGTGAAGACTACATCTACGCGGTTGTTTTGAGACTTAGAAGGAACATTCGGACGAATGTTTCTAAGGAGGAGAATGTTATACCCGTAGTTCCGTGGTATGTATGCGAGGACGTGCGACGAGAACAATGACGAAAGATTGGAAAGGAGGAAAGGTGATTTTTCCACGGAAAAGTTTCGGTTTTTGTAAAGGAAAAAGGTTCGTTAATGGGAATTGGATTCCCAGTTTGGTATCGGACTTCTGGAATATTAGAGAATTATGGAATTTTATTTTGGAAATGGTCACGTGGGGCCCACGGGTGAAATTTACTTTTATGGGCCCACTTTGTTTTGTAGATTTTGGCCATTGTGGATATTTTGGAAGATGTTTTATTTTGGGCCATTAGGAGGTGACACGTGTCACCCCCAGTGGCTTGGCCGAACGACATTTGAGCCTGAAGCGATTAAGTCGTTTTCGACCAAACGCTTTACATAACTTGCGAGGGAAAATTCGGCTATGTCTTTTCTTATTTTGCGGATTTTCCGAGAGATGAAATGTTTTGGACAACGAGAGGCGACACTTGTCACCCGCCGAGTTGGTGGAGTCGACCGCCACCCTCGACGTTTGAAGGTCAAGTTGGTGAGATATTTTGCGAGGATTTGTGGAGTAGGGACTAGGGCACTTGGGCACATCTTGGCCTACACTTGCATAGCACTTGGCCAGATCTTGGCCCTTGGTTGGCCTTTGCACCCTATAAATACCCCTCCCTTTGAAGACTTCTTCATCCTCAAATCTAAGTCTTGAGAACCCCTCTCCTCCTCTTGTTGACTCGCCCAAGAGCCTCCCTCCCCTTTCATGTGGCCTTGTGGCCGAGAGCACCCTCTCCCTTCCTAGTAGGCCGGCTTACGAGAGCACCCACTACCTTGGGTGTTCTCGTGGGTACCCCTTGGTTGAAATACTCTCAAAGTATTGTTATAATGCCCAAATACCTTAGCCTTATACCTTGTAGTATTCTAAGGTTATATCTATACGAAAAGCCGAAATACTATCATACTTCCGTCAGTCCAAACCAAACCCTAAGGAAAATCTCCATGGTTAGTTGGAGTGCTCTGTAGAAGTTGGTTAGAACTTCTAAGGGTTGTTTGGGCCAGGAGCACCGGTGTAGGAGCGAAACATTGCTAAGATCGACTTTAAACTCGGATAATTATGGGCTTATCGAGGTAATTATCTTGTCCCCTATTGTAATTGGATATTACATGTTGTTAGAATATATAGTTGAAGTATACTATATATAGAATGAACGTAGTTGTTGGCAATGTCTTTTGACTTAAGCGAAGAATAAGGAATCGGGGCAACTGTAATTACATAGGTATCAGACATGAGCTTGTGTAGTATTACGGTATAGTAGAATTGTACCGTTCGGGTTAGGTGTATAACCCCTCGGGTTGGCTTAGTGGCACCGATAGAGGAGGAGATTTCTGCCGTGGCGGGGAGAGTCTTGCCGAATTTTCGTAGAATGTTATACGATGTTAATAAGCGCGCGTGGCCTTATAGGTTGAAGTGCTACGTGTGGAATGATCCACTTGGCTTAGGAGTAGCCGATCGCTTGGAGCGTTTGCTATTAGTCGATACTCGCCGCGAGGTATGTGAACCTCTTCCTATCTCTCCTAGCATGATATGTGTGAACTATGTAGTACGGTAGACGTACATGTGTTTGATTGTTGTAAAACATAAAGTGTTATAACGGCTTTATGGGAAGTTGGTTATAACAGCTTTATGTAGGTAAGAAAATGGGTTGTGGTTTTCGAAAGGTAACTGATTTGATTATAACTGACTTGTTATGTGTTAATGAAGAACTTGAAGTATTTCAAAAGGTTTATAAATCATTTTGAAAGAATATGTGTAATGTATTTTTGAAAACTTAATAGTTATACTAGCTTTATGGTAATTTAGTTATAACTGATTAAGAATGTTTCTTGATTTTGGAAATCGTGATGTGTATCGATAAACCACTGCGCGTTAACAAAGGAAATGTTTTGAATAATTAAGTATGATTAAAACCGGAGAAACTTCCATGCATGAAGCTAAGATAAGACAAAATGATATTTCCTAGATCACGGTCTTTGTAATAAGATTGTTATAAATAAGAATAACCTACTTACATGTAAGGCTTATGTTTCTCAATTGGTTAATAAAAAGGATTATATTCTTGAATGAATAAGACTATGAACTACGAAACCTTTTTAAAATAAGAAACTGGAACATTTGAAATTAGGCAAACTCGAACGTTTGGAAAATAATGTTGTTACTTGATTTTACAAAGGTAAGTGTTTTGGTTTACTTAAAAAGACAGTCACTCTATTTTATACTACGGGTATTGTGTGACTTATGTGATAGCAACGGATCTTTTAAAGATTTAATGTATGAAATACGCTGGGGTTAGATACTGAACTTGTTAGTAGAAGTACCTTGTGTGAACAACTTGATTGTATTGGTTTGTGATAGCCTTGTAATACTTTCTTGTTGATTTGATAAGTAAACATGTTAGATGCTACTTGTGTTAGTATCTTGTGATTGTTATGTAAGTGGTCATTCTTGCTGTGCTTACATTGTTAAAAGGTAAGTCCATTGCATCTTGTATTATATCACTACCCACTTGGTGTATCACAGGAGGCTTGCCACCACTTGCAGTCTTGGTCTATCGGACTGTGCGGTCCTTGAGACTATCGGGCAGCGGTATACTCAGGATTGGCCCAGCCCGATGATCAGGGTGTTTAGCGATCACGGGGGATTCTATCACGGTCTACGAGGTATCACGGTCGCCGAGGGCTATACGAGCTGCGGAAGTCGGGGCGGATGCGAGGTTAAATGCGCCTTCACGGGTATACCTCGGTGGTCTGGACCGAGTCGAGAATACCTTATGCGGAGTGCGTAATGTGACCTATGCGGGCTGCGAAGTTCGAGAATAGGCTGGCATTGATACTGCGGGCGATGGCGACCGATCTATGGTGCGATGCAGAGACCTCGTGATCTGATTTGTGGCATTTGTGAGTGCGGGGTCTTAGTAGTCGGCTATGCCTTACGTACTTACCAATCGGTCTTATTGTGATGACTTTGAGGCGTGAGTCACGACAACATATTTATTATTTGTGGCGTAGTTTGGTTATCATCATGTCTCTGCTTTATATAGTTACTATGATTTGATTCTGGTATTACTTCTGATTTCACATACTTGGTATGTTATGCTTGACCTCGCCCGGGCTACGTTCATCTGCGAGGAAAATTACACGGTCGATGATCCTCGCTCTTGGGTCACGATTCGGCGTTGGAAAGCTCGTTTCTCGGAAGCTTGTCGGTGGTATAGTCCCTGTCGTTGTAAGTATTTACATTCGGGGTATGGCGGGGCCCTGTCCGTCATAGTTATTGCAAATCTTAAGTGCATAATCTTTGTTGTGGCGAGGAGTTTGTAAAAAGGATTAAAGCATTTCTCTTTAAAAAGATTGTTTATATATCAGAAAGCCAGTTTCCTGATTATTGTTTTATATACATTTGTCTCATGTTGTGTTTATGTTTGATTACTCACGATGTTGTATCACTAAGGTGCAGGGGTAAGGCACGATCACGGGCAGGGTTTCGAGCGTGTGAGGTGGTATCGGAAGCGATTAATCCTCGGAAAGTATCTACGAACGTATCGGTAGAGTCTTGATTATCGGTGTGTTGTGCGCGCGTGCGCCCGATGTCCCGAGAGGCTATAGGATATTTAGGATAGTTTCTATTCTTCTCGCTGCGAGATGCGTGCCTTAGGCGGTGTTGAAAGTTGGACCCTCCTGGACGAAATTCTTTCCACTTGCTCGTTATATGCGTCCATGTGCGGCAGCACCGGGCCGGGAGAGGGCAGAAGCGGCAAGGGAGGCTGAGTTGAAGTTCGGAGGAGTTGCGTGAGCACAGCAGCGCCGATTACCACAGGCGGTGTTTTGTTGAGGAGTTATGCTCGTCGCTGGCCCAAGCCCGGAGTTTGCTATACTGGCGGCTGGCGTGATTCCTACTGCGGCCGTGATATTTGAACCTTGATTCCCACGATTGGGAGCGAGAGAATATAGATTGCGAGAGGCGGCCACATTACTAGCTATGGATGTAGCTGCGGAGAATATACCGATGTCTGGCGAGTGCGTGACTATCCCCAAGAAAGGGTTGTCTGCAAAGTAATTCTTCGGCTAGAGCGGCGTGAGCAGCATGAAGCGGGCTTATACGCGTGTAAACTTGCCTCATGGCGTAGAATCGGCAGGGTTAACGAAGGACATGCGAGGAAGAGGGCGAGCGGCTAGGTCCTTTGGTAACTTTGAGGTAGTATACTTCGCCTCGCTTTATGTTCACGATTATACGCATTATCGCGGTCTGATTAAAGAGGTCCCCGCGGGATTCGGTGCAGAGTAAGTTCGGGGTATACACGGGGAGTTGAAGTCGGAGACTCGGGGTTTGATTGTTTTATGCAGCGGAGGCGTCGATCGGGAATGTCGTCTTTTAGATTGATACTTGTTGTACATGTTTGTCAGGGGCCATATGCCGAATAGGTGACCTAGTAGAAGAGATTTTGTCTTGATGCAGGAGTGGGTAGTTCGTCGCCATGTATCGCCTGCATGAAGGCGGGTGGTTCGATTAGAGCGACATAGGGGAGGTTTTAAAGCGGTGATTAGTGACGATATCTAAACCCTCGGGAGAATTTTGTTTATATGTGATAAGGTGAGTATACCTTAAGTCTTTATGTTACACAGTGATATGTTAGTTGTGATTAGAAATCATGGTTGTTTAGCAAGGTAAGATGTTGGGGATAGAAAGTGTGAGCACTTAGAGTTTCTGCGATTAGAGACACTTAGAGGTAAGGCCGTCTGAGTAAGAGATGCGTGTATGTTGATGTTTGACCCATAGGAGTGCATTGTGCACGTGAGCTATGTTTTGGCGATAAGTCACCGAGTAGCGTAAATGAGAGAGGGTAGTTGAGCTCGGAAGGCCAGCTGAGTTTCGTAACGTGATTAGTGAGAGTTTTCCTCGGGGAAGCTAGTGTGTTGCGAAGCGTTAAACTTGCGGTGTGAGATTGAGAACCGCGTTGCGGAGTCAACCCATGGCACATATGGTAGTGGTGGGAGGTCCGGTTGTGGTGAGTCACTTCTTGTGATAAGTCATGAGGTGTGTGAAGCCCAAAATTTAGTGCTCGCATTTAGGTCACGAAGTTCGTGGATGCGTTCGCATGATGAGTGGCGAGTGGGGTAAGTGTGAGATCGTTGTCTCGGTTGCGAGTGTTTAAGCTACCATTTTGATGATCGGATGTCGTCTTATGAAGCACTTGTAGGGAAAGAAATGCAGAAGTTGTCTTGGAAGTCGATTGGTTCGATGTTAGCAGGCTTTGCGGATTGGTAGTTGGATTGAGTTTATTCCGGCGAGTGGTGGTTAGGAGGTGTGAAAGCGAGTTTTGAGAGCAGAGGCTTAGCCGGTCACATTGGGCCTTTTGAGTTCATGTGAAGAATAGGCGGAGAATTTTGCACATAGGTTAGCATTTCAGTCCGAGCTTAGGAAAGCGATCGTCCGATCACTTCGTATTGTTATGTTAGAGAAGTATCGAAGATCCGTCCAGTGTTCGGTAATAATGACCGCGTTAGAGATAGTAACCGAGGATTTTGAATCACGAAACGATGTCGAATGTGAATGTAGTAAGAGTTCAGTGTCGCGGCGGACTCCGGTGATCGCGTGCGATCCAGAGCCCGTACCGTTGTTGGAATTCGCTACAACTTTGGAGAAGGTTAATGCCTCGAGCAAAGTGACAAAAGTGGTATCATTTGGTGATATTAGAGGTGTTTCCCACGTGGACTTGGGTAAGCATTTTTTTGTGATTGTTTAGGGCAGGTGTATGGCGCGAGGATTGTTCTGCGTAAAAGTATAGTAGTGAAGACTACATGGTATGCGGTTGTTTTGAGACTTAGAAGGAACGATTCGGAATGAATGTTTCTAAGGAAGGGAGAATGTTATACCAGTAGTTCGGGGTATGTATCACGGGGCGATGCACGTGCGAGAATCTGACGAAAGATTGGAAAGGAGGAAAGAGGTGATTTTCCACGGAAAAGTTTCAGGTTTTTGTAAGGAAAAAGGTTAGTTAATGGGGTGGATTCCCAGTTTGGTGTCGGACTTCACCAGAATATTATTGAAATTATGGAGAAATTTTATTTTCGGAAATGGTCACGTGGGGGCCGGCGGGTGAAATTCTGTTGGTTTTGTAGAGACCCAGCTTTGTTTTGAGATTTTGGCCTGAATTCTTCGTCCTTTCCTAAATGTTTCTAGAGTGTTAAATCTTCTCCTCTGCCCAGTGTTGAGTTCAGCCCAGAGGCCTCAATTACATAATGTAGTTATATAGAAATGAATATAAGATTCATAGAAGAGAATTGAACTGTAATAGAAGGATATTCTGAATAGACTTGAGCTGGAATCACATCAAGAATATTCTACAAAAGTAGTCTAGGCATTGATAGACTTGTATAACCCTTATAGGTTGATTAATCTGCGAGTAGCATGTACTACTTGAAAGGTGGGCGAGGCTAGTAGGGTTATACTGTGGGCGTTTTGCTATTAGTCGATAATCGTCGCGAGGTATGTGATTCTTCCTATCCTCTTGAGCATGATATTTTAAAAGAATATATATATAGTACGGTAGACGTACGTGTGTTAACTGAACGTAGTTGTACGGCAATATCTTTTGACTTAAGCCTGAATAATAAAAATCGTAGTATTTAAAAGAATATATATATATAGTACGGTAGACGTACGTGTGTTAACTGAATGTAGTTTTATGGCAATGTCTTTTGACTTAAGCCTGAATAATAAGAATCTTGAAGTATTCCAAAGAATTAAGAAATCTGTTTGAAAGAAGAGTAATGCTTGGTTTTAAAAGCTAAGAGTTATACTAGCTTTATGGGAAGTTAGGTATAACGACTTAAGAGAGATAAAAAGAATGGTTTATTAATTTTTGAAGTTAAGAGACTTGATCTTAAAGATAAGAGACTTGACTTAAATAAATTAATACGAATTTTGTGTGAAACCTCATTCGTGAGTAATGAGTACTTGGTTTTTAAAAGGAAGAATGTTTCTTGATTTGGAAATCGTAACGCGACGAACAAACCACTACATCGTTAATAAAGGGAAATGTTTTGACTAATTAAGTATTATTAAAACTAAAGAAACCTCATCTGCATGAAGCTTAAGATGAGACAAAATGATATTACATTTCCTAGATCATGATTGTTTAAATAAGATTGATTATGAACAAGAATAACCTACTCACATATAAGGCATATGATCTCAAATTGTTTTAAAGGAAAATTATTTCATTAAGTGATTAAAACTATGAACTACGAAACCTTTCGAAAATGAGAAACTTGAGCATTTGAAATTAAGGCAAACTTGAGCGTCCGGAAAATAATGTTGTTACTTGATTTACAAAGGGAAGTGTTTTGGCTTACTTAAAAGGATAGTCACTTTATTTTCATACTACGTATTGTGTGTGACTTTTGTGAAAGAAGCGGATCTTTTAAAAGAGTTAATGTATGAAGTATTTTGGGGATAAAACAGAAATTATTAACATAAAGTAAAAGTACCTTGTGTGAATAACTTGATTGTGTTGGTTTGTGATAGCCTTGTAATACTTTCTTGTTGATTTGATAAGTAAACATGTTAGGATCTACGTGTGTTAGTATCACGGTGATGTTTGTGTAAAGGGGTTCCTTTGTTGTGCTTATGTTGTTTAACGATAAGTGTTATGTTATTATATCACATACCCCCTTGACTTGTTATACCGAGGGCTTGCCACCAGTCTATATGGCCTACTACGGTCTATGTGATTATCCGAGCGTGGTGTGCTCCAGGATTGATCATTCGGTGTATATCCCACGCGGGATGCCTTATGCGGTCCAGGTGGACCACGCGGTTATTGAGACTACGCGGTGCGCGAGTCCGGTGAGGTGCCGGGGTTAGCTACCGTCGAGGAATACCTAATGCGGTCTTTGTGCGACTATGCGAGTGTAAGTCCAGATTAGACACGCATAATGATACTATGTGGCGATTGGCCTTGCTTCGATCATTCGCGGCCTAGAAAAGACCTGTTACAGTTTATCTACCTTGCTCTTGTTTATGTTGTGGCACTATGTGCAGTTGAACTGGTTGTATTTGCAAATGGTTTTAAATACTTTGATTTTACTTCAGTACTTTACAGTTTCACATACTTGGTACATGTTATGCGACTCTCCGGAAATGCGTTACGCCGCGAGTTGAGGTACGCGATCGTTGATCCTCGCCTAGGAGTCACGGTTCAGCGTTGGGAAGCCTCCATTTCTCGAGGCTTATCGGTGGTATAGTCCTGTCGTAGTAGGTACTACATTCAGGGTATGGCGGCCCGCCCGCCTATTGTTGTCATATCATTCTTAAGTGCATGAAATGCATTGTTGCGGCGGTGTAAAAAATGATGTAACCATTCTAGTTGTTATATATATACGCCAAAGGCAAGTTTTCTCGAATAAGCTGTTTCACATTTCATAATATATCATGTCTTTGTTTTATGTCTACCGATTACTGGATGTATGTCTATTTGGGTGCGGGGTAGCACGACCACGCCCGGTTCGGTCGTGACATGAAGCTTATCGAGAGGCCCATTAGCGGCTCGAGTCGGCGAAGTCGTATGCGGATAATCGGCGTCGGCGTTTGGAGTTTCGGGCAGGCGATTGGAGTCTTCTTGAAGGTGTCACCCATGAAGGTGTGATGAGATTCGGTAAGAAGGGAAACTCGGCCAGTACATCGGGCCCTACTAGATCGTCCGTCAGTAGGCAAGGTTGCTATGAGTTGGATCTGCCATCGAGTTAGAGGCGTACATCCGGTCTTCCATGTTTCTATGTTGCGAAGTGTATCGGAGATCCAAATGCGAGTTTTCCTACTAGTGAGGTCCGTGTGAGAGGGGTTGCTCGGGATGAGGAGAGTCATGGCGATACTCGATCGCTGTGTCGAGCGACTACGGACGAGGATGTGGCTTAGTCGAAGTCTTGTGGAGGAATGATAACAGGAGGAGATGACTAGTAGCGGAGTGAGGGCGTGTTGATAAGTATCCTCGCTTATTCCCTACACCTTCGGTAATTCTTTTCCTTACTTGTCAAGTTTTAATTGAAGCATTTGTTTTGTGTAAATGCTATTATGTAGCATTGTTGGTATGTCGGAGTTGTGAAAAGAAAACTATGTCGCTAATTATAAGTTTGACTCCGAAAGAACATTCGGGGACGAATGTTTCTAAGGGGGGAAGAATGTTACACCCCGTATTCCTGAGGACTGCTTTAGAACGTCGTAGAACTCTGAAGTGTTAAGATTTGAGACTTGTAAAAATTTATCTAATTATGAAATTGTCGGAAACGTAATATTGCTGTGAATGGGAGGCGACATGTGTCACCTTCTTTATGGTTGCCTTCGACGAAATGGGCAAGGGCTTAAGGGTCATTTGACCTTTGTAGGATGACTAAGTCTTGAGTTGTGAGCTTGAGAATATTGACTAAGTCAAAGGGTCCACAAAGTCTTGATATTTAATAAGAGCTCATCCAAGCCACCCGTTTGTTCCACATCTTGACCCTCCATTGTATATATAATACTAGTAGTAGCAAGACAAACAACACTTAGAAAAATTTCAAGAAATTGAAGAACTCTCTCTACTAGCTCTTGGTTCACTAAAGGGAGAAAAGAAAAAATTTGTTTCTTATTCTTTAAGCTCCACACTTTAAACCAAGGTTCGCAGAGTGTATTGTGAGTGTATCTCAATAGAAAAATCTCGGAAAAGATAGTTTTCAGATTAGTCGCAAGGTGAAAACCTAGTTGCTTTCTAGGTTTTGTTTGGAGGTTTGAAGGAAATTTATTGGTGTTGTTCTAAGGGTCTCAAGTAAGCGGATTGAAGTGTCTTGAAGAGGCTCTAAGTTTCTAAGAGCGACTTGGATTTGGAGTTGGATTAAGATTCGTTGAGGTATAATCTTGTCTCTTAAAAAGTGTTACAAGATTATTTATATTGTTGTTAGCTTTACATATTGCTAGTGAAGTATATGTGTTGAAGTTTATAAGTATTATGGATTGCTTTTATCCTTAAAATCAAAGCGTAATGTAAGCCGTATGAAGTTGGATTACAATTTGGTCGATTTACTAGAATCGTCGCATGTTACTTACTTGAAGATTATAGTAGTATAATCGATTGCGACTTGATATCATGTTATGCTAATAATTTGGATTGAAATGGAAATTGGATAAAATTGATGTTATAGTACCTCAAGTTTGCCGAATTGGCCTAGTAAGTTGTATTAGTTTGATATCGTTTGTGGGCAGAATTTTACACGTCTAGTAGGCGTGTAATCCCCTATTGTTGATCATTGATTGGGCCTTAAATGTGGCGTGTTTGGTTATTGTATTCGGCCTTGAAAAAGGTGGCAAGTAAGTAGAAACAAAGGAGGTCTTTGTCGATTTTCGTAGAATTTAGAGACTTTACACTTATAATATTCTACGTTTGAAGTAAGGCGTTAATAGGCGTATTGTGGATATTATAGGTGTTATACCCGTATTTCCAGAGTATGCGTGAGCGTGCGTCTGAAAGTTTGAGCCTTAAATTAGGCGGGGCGAAAATTTTGTTCCTGACCGAAAGAATTGTTTCGACTAAGCGTTTTCCAAACTTTGCGGGGAAAATTACGGTTGCGACATTATAATTTTTGCGGATTTTCGAGAGATGAAATATTTTGGACCAACGAGAGGCGACACTTGTCACCTCAGTGGGCGGTCAATCGAATGGCTTGCACGATCTTGGCATGTTTTGTGGCCTAAAACTTGGGTCAATGTTTGGAGGATTTGTGGAGTAGATGGCTAAGGTGCACTTGTGCAAATCCTCACCTCGACTTGCCCACCACTTGTCTTAATCTTGGCCATTGATTTCCTATAAATACCCGCCAGGTTGAAGACTTCTTCATCCCTAAAACATTTTCTAAGTCTTGAAAATCCTCCCCTTCTTGTTGCTCTCGTCCAGAGAACCTCTCCCTTTGAAAGCCTTGGCGAAAGTACCACACTCTTGAGAGTTGTTCTCGTAAAACACCCCCCTTGGTAGAAAAGTATTCTCAAGTATTGTTACTATTCCAAAATACCTTGAATACGCATAGTATTCCAAAGTTACCCACATACTAAAAGCCCAAAATACTACTATACTTCTTTGGTCACAAAACGAAACCCTAAGGAAAATCTTCACAGTTGGTTGAAGTATTAAGAAGAAGTTGCGTAGAACTTCAAGGGTTGTTTGGAGCGGGTTGGAGCGCCAGTAGGAGCTAAGCGTTGCTCGGGATCGACATTAAAACTTGGATAATTTTGGGCTTACGAGGTAAATACTCTTGTCCTTATTGTAATTGGAAATTACATACTGTAGTAGTATAGAAATGAATATAAGATTCATAGAAGGATATTCTGAAAATATTAAAGAAGAAGATTGAATTTGACTTACATAGAATTTGTATTCTGTAGACTTGTGTAGTTAGCGGGTAGGGAAGTCTTTTAGATTTTCCGTAAAATAGAGAACCTCTTTGCTTAGAATATTCTACGAGTAGTCTAGAAGTTGATAGGCGTATATGACATTTATAGGTTGAATGTTCTGCGAGTAGCATGTTACACTTGAAAGGTGAACAAGGCTAGCGGGATTATAGTCGTGGGCGTTTTTGCTAATTGTCGATGTCGTCGCGAGGTATGTGATTCTTCCTATCCTCTTGAGCATGATATTTTAAAAGAATATATATAGTATGGTGGCGTGCGTGTGTTAGCTGAACATGGTTTCTTTGCGATGTCTTTTGACTTGAGTCTAAATAATAAGAATCTTGAAGTATTTCAAAAGAATTAAGAATCGTTTTTGAAAGAAGAGTAATACTTGGTTTTAAAAGCTTAAGAGTTATACTAGCTTTATGGGAAGTTAGGTATAACGACTTAAGAGAGATAAAAGGAACGGTTTATTTAATTATTTAGGAAAGCCTTATATTGATTTCGGAAATGAGAATAAGTATCGAACAAACCACAACAGCGCTAATAAAGGGAAATGTATTGACTAATAAAGTATTATTAAAACCAGTAGAAACCTCCATCTGCATAGAAGCTAAGATGAGACAAAATGATATTACATTTCCTAGATCATGGCTGCTTTAATAAGATTGATCATGAACAAGAATAACCTACTCACATATAAGGCATATGTTTTCAGATTGTTTTAAAAAGAGAATTATATTATTACAGTGATTAAGACTATGAACTACGAAACCTTTCGAAAATAAGAGACTTAAGTATTTGAACTTAGGCAAACTTGAACTTTTGTAAAGGAAGGTTGTTACTTGTCTTTAAAAAGGGAAATTGTTTTGGTTTACTTAAAAAGATAGTCACTCTATTTTAATACTACGGGTATCGTGTGACTCTTGTGAAAGAAACATAATATTTTTTTTAAGAGATAATGTATGAAGTACCTTGTGTGAATAACTTGACTATGTTGGTTTGTGATAGCCTTGTAATACTTTCTTGTTGATTTGATAAGTAAACATGTTAGGATGCTACGTGTGCTAGTGTCTTGTGATGTTTGTGTAAAGGGGTTTCCCTTGTTGTGCTTATGTTGTTTAACGGTACGCCGTCATGTTAGTATTGCACCACTCACCCCTTGACATGTTATACCGGGGGTTAAGCTACCCTCCGATGCGGGGTATACCTCGAGCGATGCTGGACTATGATTCGAGAATACCTCATGCGGGTCGGAGGACCTATGCGGAGCTACGAGTTCGAGTTAGTGTGCGGTCTATGTGGCCATGCGGCTGCGAGTCGGAACGATGCGGGAGTAGCTACCCTCGATGCGGGAATACCTCATGCGGGCCTATGTGTGGCCTATCGCGTGTGCGGGAAGTTCGAGGATTAGGCGCCGCATTTGATCTTTTGGGCGAGTGGCGGCGATCATGTGGCGTCTAGAAAGACCTTGTGATCTGATTTTACGGCATTGTTAGTGCGTAGGTGTTAGTAGTCGGCTATGCCTTCATACTTACCATGCGGTTTATTATGACACAGGTGGGACTGGTGTTCATGTGTATTCCTGGATGTTTTCATATATCATGGATGCCGTGATGAGGAAGAATTCCACAGGCATGATTGATATTGTGGGCATGCGACCCGTGGTTATATTTAGTGTTAACTTTAAGGCGTGAGTCACGACTTGACATAACCGCTACATGTGTATCGTAAATTGTTTATCATATATGTGTACATTTTATATAGACTATTATGATTTCATTTACGATATTTTGATTTCACATACTTGGTACACATTGTGCGGACCTCCCCGGGGCTCGTTCATCCGCGGTAAGTACAGATGTTGATCCTCGCTCATAGGGTCCGCAGTTCAGCGTTTGGGAAGCTCCGTTTCTCGGAGGCTTATCTTAGGTATAGTCCTGTCGTTGTAGGTACTTACATTGGGGTATGGCGAACCACTGTCCGCCATTGTTATATCATTCTTAGAAGTGCATGAAATCTTGTTGTGGCGAGTTTGTAAACGGATGTAGCTGTTCGGTTTAAGTTTTTATATATATATCGAAGGCAACTTTTCTCGAATAATTGTTTCACACTTATTATTTCATGTCTTGTTTTATATTAGTGATTACTCGATGTATGTCTAGTTGGGTGCGGGTAAGGCACGATCCGCAGGCTTGAGTTGAATTCGTGACAAAAGTGGTATCAGGCGATTAATCCTCGGAAAGTGTCTGATCGTATCTAGTAGAGTCTTGATTATCGGTGTGTTGTGCACCACGATGTCGGAGGCTATAGGATATTTAGGATTGGTTTCCATTCTTCTCACTCGAGAGATCGTGCCTTAGAAGCGTGTTATAAGTTGGACCTCTAACGTAATTCTTTCCCTTACGATTATGCCTCGCGTAAGGCAACGGCCCGAAGAGCAAAGCGTAGGAGAAGTGCAGTAAACACGAGAGGTTACTAGAGCACGAGCCCAATCATCACGGGTGGTGCTTCGTTCGGGGATTACGCTCGTCGCTAGCCGTGAGTTTGCGGCGGCAGCAGTTCCTACTGCGGCCATGACATTTACACCTTCAGTTCCACGACCAGTAGCAGAAAGAATAGATTGCAAAGAGACGACCCTGTTACTAGCTAGGGAGTTAGCAACCAGAGAGTATATTAGGTATCGATTTATCGCGGGTCTTGATGATTATCTAAGAGAGGGTTGTGCGAGTATCTCTTGATCGAGCTTGAGCATGGCACGTATGCGGGCTTATGCGCGGCAAGCCGAAAGCGTGAGATCAGCGGGTTAACCAAAATCGGCAGAAGAGGGCCGTCGGCGGGTCCTTTGGTAACTTCCGGCGAATCGCCTCGTGGCTATAGACGGATATGCACCTCCGCCCGAGCAGTGGTCTCGCGGGAGTTCGGGGCGTTCGGTATGCGAGTTGGTGAGCTCCGGGCTTCGGTTCGGCGACTATCGTGGGTTCGAGCAGTAGGTTGATTTTCCTCGGTGTTCACAATGTGGCGGTGTCATCGGGAATGTCGTCTTTTGTTGGTACTTGTTTTACTGCGGCCGTCGGGCCGTGTGTCGAAAGGATGTCCTAGTAGGAAGGATGCAAGTAGGAGGACTCAACCTACGGATCGATTGCGGATTGGTGGTTCGGAGAGAAAGGGGTGCTAGCGAGAGGCCACCCCGCCGGTGTGGCGTTGTGGTAAGTGTCATTGTGGAGAGTGTCGTGCTTCTTGACGGCTTGTTTTACTGCGGCCAGCGGGGCCATTTGCGGAAATTGTCCGACAGGTGGCGCGGATGTAGAACTTCGACGCCGGGATCGGTGGCTAGTTCGTCACCTTCCTAGCTATCTTGGTAGGCAGGATTGATTAGAGCGACAAAGGGAAGTGAAGCGGTAGATGCAGGTATATCTTTAACCTAGAGATTAGTATGTGTGATAAGGTGAGTATATCTTAAGTGTTATGTTGAGATAGCATTGTGTTAATTGTGATTAGAAATCATGGTTAGTTAAAAGGGTAAGATTGGGGATAAGGAAAGTGTGAGCCTTAGAGTTTTATACGTGGAGACCTTAGAGCGAGGCCATCTTGAGTAAAGATTTATTGTTATGTTAACCTTTATCGGAGTGCATAGTACCGTGAGATATGTACGTGTGATAAGTCGGAGTGGTATGAAATGAAAGAGGGTAGTTGAGCTAAGAAGACCACTAGGTTTCGTGACTTGATTGTGAGATTGTTCGGATCGAGGCAAGAGTTTTCTTGAGATAGCGGGTCGGGTTGAGGCCGTCGCGGGTCAACCAGCGGCTTTGTAATGTGGTGGGGTCAGTTCAGGTGGTCCTCCGGTGGTGGGGTCACGAGGTGTTAGGCCCAAGTTTAGTTAACGTGACGAGTTCGTGGATGCGTTCGACCCGATGGTCGGGTGATGGTCGACCCATCTTGTCTTTAGTCAAGCCGTTTACTCGTGAGAGGTTATGCGAGATGTTATATATCGGGAAGGTTGTAAGGCTGCACGAGGTGCCTACTTTCACCTTATGACAGGCAGTGGAGCCCAGGTTACGACTATTTCTTTTCTGGAGGTATTGCGAGGCGGGGTAAGCAGGTGAGTCTGATGTGCATTCACCCTCGGGCCGGTGTTTTTATTTCAGAGGTAGCTGTAAGGATTATTCGCTTCTTGGTTGAGTGTGTATTATAATAGCTACCATATCAGTATTCAGATATCGCCTTATGACGCCTTGTAGGGGCGGAAGTGTAAGTTGTCGGTCGATTGGTTCGATGTTGGCAAGGTTCAGATAGCCGGTTCATTCTTGTTTCAGCAGGATGTGGATAGGGTAAAGCTTATCCAGAAGAGGTTATTGGCAGCTCAGAGTCAACAGAAGTCGTGCGGATAATCGGCGTCGACGCTTGGAGTTGAGTTGGCGGTAGGATTTCTTGAAGTACCACCGGAAAAGTGTGGCGAGTTTTGGAAAAGCAGAGAAACTTAGCGAGGTATTTTTGGCGTTTCGAGATCAATTGGAAAGTAGGCCAGGTTGCCTATAGTTAGCATTGCCGTCGGCGTAGGAAGCGATGCGTCGATCTTTCATGTTGTTATGTTCGGAAAAGTATCGGAGATCCGTCAGTGTTCCGATTAATGATGACCAAGTTGGAGTAGTAACGGAGATTTTGGAAAGCGATATGAGAAATGTAGTAAGTTATGAGAAAGAGTTCGAGTATACAAGAAAGTACGGCAGTAAGAGAATAGAAGTGATCATTTCGTTTGTAAAGAAAAGGTCACGAAGGAGTATCTTTTAGACCTTTGGTGGGAGCTTTTGTAGTGATGGAGGTGATTCCTCGTGGACTTGAAGTTGAGTAATTGCGGCGTGTTATGTTATGGCAGTGCGGCATGATTGTTTTCGTAAGTATAGTAGTGAAGACTATCTGGTAGCGTGTGTGTTTGAGACTTAGAAGGAACATTCGGGACGAATGTTTCTAAGGAGAGAATGTTATACCGTATTTCGAGTATGCGTGAGGCGTGCGTCAAAAGTTTGAGCCTTAAATTAGGCAAGGCGAAAATTTTGTTCCTGACCCACGAAAGAATTGTTTTTAGGCGAAGCGTTTTCCAAACTGCGAGGGAAAATTACGGTTCGCGACATTATAATTTTGCGGATTTTTAGAGATGAAATATTTTGGACCAACGAGAGGCGACACTTGTCACCCTCAGTGGCGATCAGTGGCGAATGGCTTGCACGATCTTGGCATGTTTGTGGCCTAAAACTTGGGTCGATGTTTGGGTGATTTGTGGAGTAGATGGCTAGGGTACACTTGTGCAAATCCTCACCTCCACTTGCCCACCACTTGTCTTAATCTTGGCCATTGATTTCCTATAAATACCCCGAGTTGAAAACTTCTTCATCCCTAAAACATTTTCTAAGTCTTGAAAATCCTCCCCACTCTTGTTGCTCTCGTCAGAGCACCCTCCCTTTGAGAAAGCCTTGGCGAAAGTACCCCCTCTTGAGAGTTGTTCTCGTAAAAACACCCCCCTTGGTAGAAAAGTATTCTCCAAGTATTGTTATTATTCAAAATACCTTGGCCCAAATACCTTGTAGTATTCCAAAGTTACCCATATACTAAAGCCCGGAAATACTACTATACTTCCTTTCGATCCTGGCGAAACCACAAGGAAAATCTTCACAGTTGGTTGAAGTATTAAGAAGAAGTTGCGTAGAACTTCTAAGGGTTGTTTGGAGGCGGGTTGGGCGCCCGAGTAGGAGCTAGCGTTGCTCGGGATCGACATTAAAACTTGGATAATTTTGGGCTTCACAGGGTAAATACTCTTGTCCTTATTGTAATTGGAAATTACATCTGTAGTAGTATAGAAATGAATATAAGATTCATAGAAGGATATTCTGAGAAGAAGATTGAACTGTACTTACATAGAATTTGTATTTCTGATGAAGCTTGTGTAGTTTAGCGGGTAGGGAAGTCTTTGCGATTTTAAAGTAAAATAGAGAACCTCTTGCTTAGAATATTCTGAGTAGTCTAGAAGTTGATAGGCGTATATGGCCTTTATAGATTGAATGTTCTGCGAGTGGCATGTTCTCTTGAAAGGTGAACAAGGCTAGCGGATTATGGCCAGTGGGCGTTTTGCTAATTATCGATAATCGTCGCGAGGTATGTGATTCTTCTATCCTCTTGAGCATGATATTTTAAAAGAATATATATAATGCGGTGGCCGTGCGTGTGTTAGCGAACATGGTTTCTTTGCGATGTCTTTTGACTTGAGTCTAAATAATAAGAATCTTGAAGTATTTCAAAAGAATTAAGAATCGTTTTTGAAAGAAGAGTAATACTTGGTTTTAAAAGCTTAAGAGTTATACTAGCTTTATGGGAAGTTAGGTATAACGACTTAGAAGAAGATAAAAGGCGATTTATTTAATTATTTAGGAAAGCCTTATATTGATTTCGGAAATGAGAATAAGTATCGAACAAACCACAGTGGCGCTAATAAAGGAAATGTATTGACTAATAAAGTATTATTAAAACGGTAGAAACCTCATCTGCATAGAAGCTAAGATGAGACAAAATGATATTACATTTCTAGATCATATTTGCTTTAATAAGATTGATCATGAACAAGAATAACCTACTCATATAAGGCATATGTTTTTGATTGTTTTAAAAGAGAATTATATTATTACGGTGATTAAGACTATGAACTACGAAACCTTTCGAAAATAAGAGACTTACGTATTTGAACTTAGGCAAACTTGAACTTTTGTAAGGAAGGTTGTTACTTGTCTTTAAAAGGAAATTGTTTTGGTTTACTTAAAAAGATAGTCACTCTATTTTAATACTACGGTATCGTGTGACTCTTGTGAAAGAAACATAATATTTTTTAAGAGATAATGTATGAAGTACCTTGTGTGAATAACTTGACTATGTTGGTTTGTGATAGCCTTGTAATACTTTCTTGTTGATTTGATAAGTAAACATGTTAGGATCTACGTGTGCTAGTGTCTTGTGATGTTTGTGTAAAGGGGTTTCACTTGTTGTGCTTATGTTGTTTAACGATGCGCCGTCATGTTAGTATTGCACCACTCACCTTGACATGTTATCAGGGGTTAAAGCGCCTCCGTCGAGGGTATACCTCGAGCGATGCAGGACTATGATTCGAGAATACCTAAATGCGGGTCAGGGGACTATGCGGAACTCTGAGTTCGAGTTAGTGTGCGGTCTATGTGGCCATGCGGTGCATGTGGCCGTCGCGGTGCGAGTCGGGACAATCAGGAGTAGCTACCCTCGTCGCGGGAATACCTCATGCGGGCCTATGTATACGGCTTTATGCGGGCTGCGGGAAGTTCGAGTTAGGCGCGCGTTTGATCTTTGCGAGCGAGTGGCGGCCGATCATGTGGCGATCTAGAAAGACCTTGTGATCTGATTTTATGACATTGTTGATGCGTGGTGTTAGTAGTCGGCTATGCGCCGTACTTACCGTGCGGTTTATTATGACACGGTGGGACACGGTGTTCATGTGTATTCCTTGGATGTTTTATATATCATGGGCTGCCGCGGTGAGGAAGAATTCCACGGGCATGATTGATATTGTGGGCATGAGACCCATGGTTATATTTGAGAGTTAACTTTAAGGGCGTGAGTCCCTGACTTGACATGACTGCTTACATATTGTGCATCGTAAATTGGTTATCATATATGTTCTGTTTTATATATACTATTATGATTTCATTCTGATATTTTGATTTCACATATTTGGTACTGTTATCGACCTCCTTGAATTGCGTTAAATCTGCCGGTGACACCGATGTTGATCCGCTCATAGGAGTCACGATTCGGCGTTTGGGAAGCTCCGTTTCTCAGGAGGCTTATCTTGGGTATAGTCCACATGTCGTTGTAGGTACCATTGAGGGTATGGCGGGAGCCTGTCCGCCATTGTTGTTATATCATTCTTAGAGGTTTGTAGTCTTGTTGTGGCGAGTTTGTAAAAGAGATGTAGCTGTTCGGATTTAAGTTTTTATATATATATCTTAGAAAGGCAACTTTTCTCGAATAATTGTTTCACACTTCATGTTATTTCATGTCTTGTTTTATATTCGATTACTACGATGTGTCTACTTGGGTGCCGGGTAGACACGATCCGCGGGCAGGTTCGGTCGTGACAATAGGTTGACATTGCAGGCGGGATTTTGTACTTGGCAAGTGGTTTGACCAGAAGAGGTATGTAGAACTTTTCTATCTTTTGAGCATGACTATTTGCATGTATATAGTACGGTGAGCGTCTGAGACCTTGATATCCTTTACTAGTTTTATGAATAGCCAAGTCGGGTGAGTTAGGAGATTAACTCACTTCTTTGAAAGTATTAAGGATGTCTTAAGTTTTATTAAAGTTAAGGGACTTGAAGAGTTTTAAAGTATGTGATACTTGTTAGTTTTAAGCGTATAAGTCCCTTGGATAGGAAATTGTATTTGGCTAAGGAATAAAGTGAATATAACGACTTTATGGGAAGGTGGTTATATTTGATTTATGGAAAGATAAATGACTTGATTAAATGAAATGGCAATTTGATTTTAAGGCATCAATTGCCTAAGGTTTTATAAGAAAAGGAGTCACTTGATTTAGAAACCTAACTTTATTTCTAAAAGGTATTGTGACTTGTCTTGAAAAGTGATTTTGACTTGATACTATGGTTAATAGTATCTTGGAAGTTTTATACTAAAAAGAGTCATTTGTTTTAAAGAGTAGAAGTATGTAGTACTTGGGTTAAATTCCTGGATTGTTATAAAAGATATCCTAGTGCCTTAAGTAAACTAAAATGAGAGTGTTTATGAATAATACTAATAAGAAGTTAGGGGGATTTCTTAACTTGCTTATTTATTGTATGATAAGCCGGTAGGGCTTATGTTATGTATGATGGCCGGTTGAGATAGGGTAAGAGTATAAATGAGGGGTAAACCCCCAAGACGTTATACCACCTTCTCCAGGGTAAGAGTATAAATGTGGGGTAAACCCGAGATGTTATACCACCTTCTCGGTAAGAGTATAAATGAGGATAAATCCCGAGCGTTATACCACCGGGGTAAGAGTATAAATGAGGGTAAATCCCGAGGCGTTATACCACACTGTTTTTAGGGATTTGCTACCGCGTCACGAGGAATACCTCATGCGAGTCCTTATGGGCTTATGCGGGTGAAATAGTCCCGTGCGGTAGTCTGACCTATGCGAGAATACCTAAATGCGGGTCCACACGACTGTGCGGTTGAAATAGTGCGAGAGTAGGATTGCTTAATGATCTTGTGGGCGGATGGTCTCGCTTTGATCGTGAGCTTCCTATTTTTATGTTGTACGTATACTCTTAGTTACTTTCATTGTTACTAAGGCATTGTGTACTGTAATTTTATTATCATACATGTCTCCGACCTTGTTTTAAAATTATGATGTAATTACAGTATTTTCGGTTTACATCTTGTCACGACCGATCCGGGCGTGGCCAGTGCACTACCGGGCACCTGGTGATACAACATCGAGTAAACGGCGGAAAATAAAACATAAACATGAAACAAGATATATGATCATAAAGCAGCGACCAAATCTGATTTGCATACGTATATATCATAAAACCCGAGCAGTTTAATCCTTTTTACAACCACCTTGCAGCGATACTCTGAGACCTCTAAGATTTACAACCATGGCGGGGCGAGGCCGCCATACCACGAATGTACAGAACCTACAACTCGAGGAACATATACCAAAGAATAAGCCTCGGAGAAGCAGAGCTTCGTCTGTTTGAGCGTGATCCATGGCGAGATCCACTCTGATGTACTCTACTGCGGCATGAGCGCGGCCGAAGAGTCGATGCAGCGGTACCAAGTATGTGGCGAAAAATCGTAAATGAAATCATAACGATCTATATAAAAATAGGAGACATGTATGATAACAAAACCACGATTCACAATATAAGCGATCATGTCAAGTCGGGGACTCACGCCCTCAGTTATCACTCAAATATAACTATGGGTCTCACGCCCACAACATCAATCATGTTCGCATCATGGCGCATGCCGGAGTTACGCATCGGTGTAGGCGTGTCCATGATGCAACAATAATAACAATGCCCGTGGCGTACCGGAGTGCACGCCGGTGTAGGCGTGTCCATGATGCAACAATAATAACAATGCCCGTGGCCCATGCCGGAGTGCATCGTTGTAGGCATGTCCATGTAACCAATAACAATATATCGGGTAATCAACCTGCCGCGTAGCCACGTGCCCCGAATCTGCGTCGGTGTAGACATGTCCATGTGACATCAACAATAATATACCGCACAACGGGCTATCACAAACAAGCTCAAGCAAATTACCATACTTCTAGACTTTTATAAAAGATCCACTCCTTCCGAAGTCACGATATCAACACTTGCACAACAAAGGCTATCACAACAAGCATAGGCGAGTTACAACAACAAGCATAGGCAAGTTACACACGACTCAAGGTACTTCCATTTCGTATCAAAGTGCGGGTTTTAACCACAAAGTACTACGTCGTTAAATTCCTTTTAAGAGATCCATTCCTTTCATAAGGTCACAGATACAGTAGTATAAAAATAGAGTGACTCGCGTTTTAGGTAAACCAAAATACTTCCCTTTTGTAAAATCAAGTAACAACATTATTTTCCAAACGTTCAAGTTTGCCTAATTTCAAATGCTCAAGTTTCTCATTTTAGAAGGGTTTCATAACTCATAGTCTTAATCTCTTTTAAAACAATTGAGTAACATATGTCTTGTCGTGAGCCGTTTATTCTTGTTTACAACAATCTTATTCTGACCATGATCAGGAAATGTAATACAATTTTGTCTTATCTTAGCTTACATGCAGATGGAGGTTTCTCTTGGTTTTAATAACAATTTGTTATTTGTCAATACACTTTCCTTTATTAGCGTTGTTGTGGTTTGTTCGACACTTATTCTCATTTCCGAAATCAATAAAACATTATTCTTTTTAAAACCAAGTACTCATTACTCGCGAATGAGGTTTCACAACACTTTTAACAAAATGCTAATTACCAAGTAAAACAAGTTAAGTCTCTTATCTTTCAAGATCAAGTCTCTTAACTTCTACAATCAAAAACCCAATCTTTTACCTACATGTAGTCGTTATAACTAACTTCCCATAAAGCTATTATAACACCTATGTTTTAAACCAACCAACTCATTTAACACGTATCGTCTACCGTACTACATAGTTTACAAAGCATCATGCTAGAAGGATAGGAAGAGGTTCACATACCTCGCGGCGATTATTGACAATAAGCAAAAGCGCTCCGCGATCAGTAACGGCTGGCGTTTCCACTCTTAGTAGAATACGCTACTCGTAGTACTTCCACCTATAAGGCGCGGCGTCTATTAACTTCTAACATGCGGTTCCATATTCTGAGAAAATTCGGCGGCACCTCCCGCAACAACGTAAATCTCGCCTATCGGTAGGCTACGAAGCCAACGAGGGTTTTATCGTCTAACGGGCGTATACAATTCTACTACGATAATACCACAAATCTCTTGTCATACACTATGTAATAACGATTCGATTCTCTTCTTTATATTGAGCTTAAGTCAAAAGACATTGCCGAAAGCTATGTTGATTCTATATATAGTATACTTCAACTATATAATCCTACAACATGTAATTTCCAATTACAATAAGGGACAAGAATATTTACCTCGATAAGCCCAAAATTATCCAAGTTATAATGTCGATCTGAGCAAGGTTTAGCTCTACTCAGTGCGCTCGATCCGCTCCAAACAACCCTTAGAAGTTCTAACCAACTTACTTAAATACTTCAACCATGAAGATTTCCTTAGGGTTTCGGTTTGAGACTAAAGGACAAAGGTAGTATTTAGGGCTCTACGTATAGAGGTAACTTTTGGAATACTACAAGGTAAAGGCTAAGGTATTTTGGGCATTATAACAATACTAGGGAGTATTTCAATACCACGAGGAGGGTATATTTGAAACAACTAGGGTGGGGAGGGGTACCCCAGGCTAGAAACACTACGAGGGGAGGTACCTCTCGGCCACAAGGCCACTCAAAGGGGAGGGTGTGGCGGGCGAACACAACAAGAAGAGGGAGGAGATTTCATGACTTGGAAACATTTGTGGATGAATGAAGTCTTCACAAAGGGAGGGTATTTATAGGGAAGCGAGGGCCAACCAATGGACAAGATCAAGCCATGTGCAAGGCAAGTGTAAGGCCTTGATCAAGCCAAGTGCACCCTAACCTACTCCACAAAACATGGCACAAAACAAGGCACCAAACAAGCCACAAACAAGGCGAAACAAGGAGCCAATTGGCGAAGGCGTGACCAATCGGCCGACCCAGCGTCCACGAGGGTGACAAGTGTCACCTCTCGTTAACCCAAAATGTTCGTCGCCGGAAAAATCCAAAAATACAAAGCGACATAGCGGAATTTTCCCTCGCAAACTACGTAAAGCGTTTCGTCCAAAAACGACTCTAATCGGGTGTTGTGCACAAATTTCGAACCTATGCCAAACTTTAAGTCTCAAATTTTAATGCGTCGTCTCCGCGTACATACTGGAAATACGGTATAACATTCTCCCCTCGCCGAAACATTCGTCCGAATGTTCCTTTTCAATCGGATAACGATAAAGTTCCTCAACAGTTGCGGCGCCACGGCAGCCGCGAAATAACTGCGTTCTCTTCCTTCCTTACCGTCGTGCGATACCACTTTTGTCACTTTGCGCGAGGTTCTAGTGTCACTCGGGGCGTGCCATACTTGATCATCGCTTGATTCTCGCGTGAGTCACTACCTCAAACTTGGTCATCTTACTAACCTCAATCTTCTTTAAGGCCATTCCGGCCTTCACGAACCGCTTACGGTCGAACATATCCACGAACTCATCGATGGTCAACTAAATTGGGGCCTAGCATCCTCGTGACCCTACCACTGGCGGGACCACCTCAATCGACCCGCATGGCCGGGCTGCGGGTTGACCCGCGAATGGTCCTCAACCCGACCACCACGCGCCACACTCTTGTTCCCGATCCGGAACAATCTTACCTATTCAAGTCGAAAGCTACCACTTCCATTTTACACCACCCAAGGAATTCCCACAATAACTCCACGTATACTACACTCTGATAAAGGTCAAACATAGAATAAATCTTTTACACAAACGACACCTCTAAGGTCTCAATCGTGAAATAGTCTAAGGTTCACACTTACCATGCCCGGAGCTTACCGCCTACATTAACGATTTTCTAAATCACATTTTAGCACAAAGTTATCCGAACATAACACTAAACACATCAAAGATACAAAACTCTAGAGGTTAAGGATATACTGTCTCTACCGCTTAATCACAGTCACGCTTACTGCGGCGTGTAGCTAGTGAAGGTGATGAACGACCAGCGATCCTGAAGGCGAGTCGTAACATCGTACTACCGCTTGGTCGGACAGTTCGCCATAAAATGGTCTGCGGCCGCCAAAAATAACAAGCTCTCTTGGCACCACGACACTCCCAAAATGCGGTCTACCACGACCACACCGGGTAGGGGTGGCGCGTCTGCAACACCCTTACGCGGAAACAGAACCCTTGGAGCCACGACCGCTCCGAATACTCTGGATGCTCACGAAGGTTGTGGAGGACCACTCTGTCTTGGCGGGGTACATAACTAGCTCTTTGCGGGCGGTCGCCTCGAAAGTCGCCAAAAGACCACGATGTCGGCCTTCGCGATCCAGGTCATTCCGTCGACCTCTCGTACCTCGCATCCTAGTCGTGAGCTGCATGCGGGCAATGTCCATGCAGTGAAGAGCTACACTCGAACAAGCCTCTGTCAAGTAATCATCTAGCGGTGGCGTGGCGGTGCACTCTATCCTCCATGGTTGCCACTAAGCGGGGACATCTGCAGAGCAGCGAGTCAAACTCCACGTTGTACTCGAACCGTCGCCTGCGTCTCGGATCGCCGTCTGTCGGCGTGCCCTCGCCATCTGCGGAGGCAAGAAGTGAGTGAGGAATGCCTCACGAGAACTCGTCCCATCTTCTGGAAGCGCATGCTCTCCGGGACAACTCGCGAATCAAACCGATCATTGCGGTATCACGCGGCCGATCGCGAACCTAAGACCACCGACTCGGTCTCGAAGCCTTGATTACTCTCATGACCAGAATGGCTGGGATGAACTCCTGCGGATCATCCTCGAGCCTCGACCCGTAAAACTACGGCGGGCTCTGACTCAGAAAGTCCGTAGCCTCAAACAATCCGCTCGGGGTGAACAGCTGGTGCGGCTGGGCTGGGCTGCTGCATCCAACCTATCCTCATGCTCGGCCCACGACCACGGCCAGCAATCGGGCCATCTCTTGTACCCGTCTCATCTGCTCCGGTGTGGGGCGGAGGCTCGAATCGTGGTCTCGGCGACCAGCTGCTGCGGTTCTAAACTTCTCTTTGAAGTGGCGGCGTCGCAAAACCGCCGTCACGAAGCATAATCTCGACCAGGGCTGCGCCCTCGTACTCTACGTATCTCACTGGTAGCTCCTCATTGCCTTGCCGCTACGGGCTCACGGTTGCACTTGCGCGGAGGCATAAGCGGTAAAAGCGAGATACGTCGGAGGTCCGACTTACAACGACTCTAAGGCACGATCTCGGAATGAGAAGAATGGAAACGATCCTAAATGTCCTGCGGCCTCACGATTATAGATGTGGTGCACAACACATCGATAATCAAGACTCTACTAGACACGATGCAGAGACACTTTCCGAGGATTAGCGCTCGATACCACTTTTGTCGCGACCGATCCGGGCGTGGTGGTGCCTACCGGGCACCTGGTGATACAACATCGAGAGAAAACCGGCGGAAAATAAAACATAAACATGAAACAAGATATATGATCATAAAGCAAAGACCAAAAAGCGATTTGCCTTACGTATATATACATAAAACCCGACAGTTTAATCCTTTTTACAACCACACTTACAGCGATTACTCTGGACCTCTAAGATTTACAACAACCATGACGGACGGGGCCGCCATACCACGAATGTACAAGAACCTGACTCGGGGAACATATACAAAGAATAAGCCTCGAGAAAGCGGAGCTTCCCAATCTGACGCTGTGATCACATGGCGAGGATCCACTACCGATGTACTCTACTGCGGCGTGAACGCGGCCGAAAGGAGAGTCGATGCAATTGCAGTATGTGGCGAAAAATCGTAAATGAAATCATAACGATCTATATAAAAGCAGAGACATGTATGATAACAAAACCACGATTCACAATATAAAGCGATCGTGTCGTCGTGGACTCGCGCCTCCAGTCATCACTCAAATATAACTATGGGTCTAACGCCCACATCATCAATCATGTTCGCATCATGGCAGCATGCCCGAGTGCATCGGTGTGAACATGTCCGTGATGCAACAATAATAACAATGCCCCATGGCCACATGCCGGTTACGCATCGGTGTAGACATGTCCGTGATGCGACAATAATAACAATGCCCCGCCACATGCCGAGTGCGCCGGTGTAGACGTCCATGTAACCACAATAACAATATATCGGTGTCAACCCGCCGCGCGGCCACATGCCCGGAATCTGCGTCGGTGTAGGCATGTCCGTATGACATCAACAATAATATACCGCAACGGACTATCACAAACAAGCTCAAGCAAATTACCATACTTCTAGACTTTTATAAAAGATCCACTCCTTCCCAAGAAGTCACACGATATCAACACTTGCACAACAAAGGCTATCACAACAAGCATAGGCGAGTTACACAACAACAAGCATAGGCGAGTTACACAACTCGAGGTACTTCCATTTCGTATCAAAGTGCGGGTTTTAACCACTAAAGTACTACGTGCGTTAAATTCCTTTTAAGAGATCCATTCGCTTTCGTAAATGTAACGACCGTTAGGGGCGTTCTTACGGTGCCTTACCGGGCACCCTAGTGATACATACATCGAGAAAATCGGAACATAAAACATGAGTCATTTAACAAAAGATATAATAAATAAGCAGGCAACCAGCAGTTGCCTTGATATACATAAAACACGAGCAGTTTAATCCTTTTACAACCACGCCACAACGGTACTACAGACCACAAGATATCTGATGACTATGACGGGGCGGGCCCGCATACCCACGAATGTACAAGAACCTGACTCGGGGAACACTGCAAAAGATAAGCCTCGGAAAGCGGAGCTTCAAATCTGTTGACGTGATCCCATGAGCGAGGATCTACGACGATGTACCTCTACTGCGGCATGAGCGGCCAAGAGGTCGATACAAGTACCAAGTATGTGGCATGCAATCGTAAATGAAATCATACTAGTCTATATAAAGCAGGAGACATGTATGATAACCAAACTACGATTCACAACATAAAACGATCATCACTCCAATATAACTATGGGTCTCGCGCCACAACATCAATCGAGTTCGCATCGTGGCGCATGCCGGAATCTTGCGTCGGTGTAGACATGTCCATGATGCGACAATAATACCAATGTCACGGCCACGTGCCCCGGAATTCTGCATCGGTGTAGACATGTCCGTGTGACCTCAACAACAAGACAATGATCGGATGGAAGCATACGTGCGCTACGCGTGTCGGTATGTCAAGAAACAATAAGACAACATTCCAAATGGGCGCATACGTGCGCCACGCATCGTGTCGGTATGTCGAAAAACAATAAGACAACATTCCAAATGGGCGATGCGTGCGCTACGCATCGTGTCGGTATGTCCAAGAAATCCTGGCGATAATCAAAATGGAAACATACGTGCGCTACGCATCGTGTCGATATATCCAAGCGATTCACCACAAGACCTTAACCAAAATGGAGGCATACGTGCGCTACGCGTCGTGTCGGTATGTCCAAAGTGATTAACAACAATAATACTATCAACGAGGCGTGCGGTGGAATTTCTCGTCGCTGCCGCAAGACGTCCAAGTAAGTTCTCAACGGTCAACCGACCCTATCGAGAGACGCGGTAACACGTAAAACGCTTGTACAATAAAGGCTATCATCACAAGCATAGGCAAGTTTCACAACAACAAGCATAAGCAAGTTTCACACAACTCAAAGTACTTTCATTTTATGCCAAAGTCCGGGTTTTTAACCCCAAAGTACTACATACATTAAGTTCTTTTAAAAGAGATCCATTACTTTTATAAAAGTCACCCGATACCCGTAGTATTAGAATGACAAACCCACTTTCCTTTTCAAAATCAAGTAACAACATTCTTTTCCTAAGTTCCGGTTTGCCTAGTTTGATTACTCAAGCTTCTCATTTTCAAATGGTTTCATAGTTCCCAAACTTAATCACTTGATTCCTTTTTAGAACAATTGAGTAACATATGTCATATACGTGAGTAGTTTATTCTTGTTTATAATGATCTTATTACGTGACCATGATCTAGAAAATGTAATATCATTTTGTCTCATCTTAGCTTCTATGCGGATGGAGGTTTCTACCGGTTTTAATACAACACATCATTATTCAATACATTTTCCTTTTATTAATTTGCGGTGGTCTGCCGATACGTTCGATTCGAAATCGGTAAAACATTATCCCTTTAAAAACCAAGTACTCATTACTCACGAATGAGGTTTCACACAAACATCCACATTAAAACAAATAAGTTAAGTCTCTTATCTTATAAGATCAAGTCTCTTAACTTCTAACATCGATAAACCATTTTCACTTACATAAGGTCGTTATAACTAACTTCCGTAAAGCTATTATAACACACATGTTTTAAACCAACCAAATCACTTAGCACGTATGCGTCTACCGTACTACATAGTTCACAACAATCATGCTAGAAAAGATAGGAAGAGGTTCACATACCTCGCGACGATTTATCGACAATAAGCAAAATGCTCCAAGTACTACAACGCTTGCTAGCCCTTTCCACTCGCCGGTAGAATACGCTACTCTTAGTACTTTCACTATAAAGGTCACAAACGTCTATTAACCCCAAAACACAAGTTTACATCTTTACATAGAAAATTGGCGACCTCACATGACAGCGTAAATCTCCTCCTCTATCGAGGCGGCTACCAAGCCAACGGGGGTTTACACGCCTAACGGGCGTGTACAATTCTACTCAAGTCTGACACAAGTCTCTGTCTGATCTATGTAAATACTGATTCGATTCGGTTCTTTATTCTTCAAAGCTTAAGTCAAAGACATTGCGAATACTAAGTATAGTTCCATATATAGTATATTTCAACTATATATCCTAACAAACATGTAATTTCCAATTACAATAGAGGACAAGATAATTACCTCGATAAGCCCAAAATTATCCGAGTTTAATGTCGCTCTGAGCAAGGTTTAGCTCACTCAGTGCGCTCAAACCACTCCAAACAACCCTTAGAAGTTCTAACCAACTTACTCACATACTTCAACCAACGATGAAGATTTCCTTAGGGTTTCGGTTTGAGACTAAAAGGACAAAGGTAGTATTTAGGACTCTCGTGAGGTATCTTTGGAATACTACAAGGTACAAGGCTAAGGTATTTTGGGCATTATAACAATACTAGGGGAGTATTTCTATACCACAACAAGGGGTATTATACGAAAACAACTAGGCTAGGGGGGGGGGGTACCCCACGGCTAGCACCACAAAGGGGGAGGGGGTGTTCTCGGCCAAGGGCCTCTTTCTAAGGGGGAGAAGGGAGTTGGACGAGAGCAACAACAAGGGAGAGGGAGGGATTTCAAGACTTAGACAAAGTGAGGAGTGAATGAATAAGTCTTCACAAGGGAGGGGTATTTATAGCAAAGCCAAAGGCCAATCAATGGCGAATCAAGCCAAGTGCTACACAAGTGTAAGGCGAATCAAGCCAAGTGCACCCTAGCGTGACGCCGAAAATCGGGCCGTCGGTGCCTTACCCGGCACCCTAGCGATACATACATCGAGAAAACGGCGGAAATAAAAACTTTACACATGAAATGAGAGATATAGTAAATAAGCAGCCAACCAAAGCGGTTGCCGGTATATCATAAAACACGAGCAGTTTAATCCTTTTCAACCACCGCCAGCAGTACTCTGAGACTTAAGATATCTGATGACTATGGGGACGGGGCGCCATACCACGAATGTACAAGAACCTACAACTCGGAACACGCAAAGATAAGCCTCGGAGAAGCGGAGCTTCAATCTGTTGGCTTGTGATCACATGGCGAGGATCCACGGCCAGATGTACCTCGCTGCGGCGTGAGCGGCCCGAAGGTCGAGACAACGGTACAGTATGTGAAGCGTAAATCTGTAAATGAAATCATAATAGTCTATATAAAGCGGAGACATGTATGATGACTAAACTACATTATATAACATATAACGATTACGTCAAGCGAGGACTCGCGCCAAATTATCACTCGTGCGTGGAATTTCTTCCTCGCTGCGGCGGTTTATGATATAACCATACCAAGGATTATACATGAACACCATGTCCCACGTGTTATAAAAACCGTGACAGACAAGTATAACTACGAGATCCGACCGTACCAATAATACAATGCAACCAAACACGAAGCCGTCACGGGGCAAGTGCGAGCCGACTCTCGGATACCAAGGCCGGTCACGCGGTGGCCGGGGCAAGTCTGGTGACCACCGGGACGAGTCGTATCCGCGAAACCGTCACTATCTTGAGCGGGGCAAGTCACGGTGACTACCGAGATACCAAGGCGAATCGATCACGAGGCGAGGCGGTGCGAGGCGACCACGGGGACCAAGTAGACGATAATAAACCTCATGGAGAGCTAGTCCGTGGAATAACACTATCAGCGAGGAGCATACGTGGAATTCTCCATCAACGCCCGACGCGTCAGTAAGTTCTCAACAAGTCGACCAGGCCTCATCGAGAGGCAGCGGTGTCTGAAATACCACACTTGACAAAGGCTATCATCACAAGCATAGGCAAGTTTCACAACAACAAGCATAGGCAAGTTTCACACAACTCAAAGTACTTTCATTTTATGCCAAAGTCGGGTTTTTAACCCCAGTACTACATACGTTAAGTTCTTTTAAAGAGATCCATTACTTTTATAAAAGTCACCGATACAGTAGTATTAGAATGACCAACCCATTCCTTTTCAAAATCAAGTAACAACATTCTTTTCCTAAGTTCGGTTTGCCTAGTTTCAATTACTCAAGCTTCTCATTTTCAAATGGTTTCATAGTTCATAAACTTAATCACTGATTCCTTTTTAGAACAATTGAGTAATATATGTCGCGTGAGAGTAGGTTATTCTTGTTTACAACATTCTTATTACATGACCATGATCTAGAAAATGTAATATCATTTTGTCTCATCTTAGTTTTATGCGGATGGAGGTTTCTACTTGGTTTTAATACAATTCATCATTATTCAATACATTTTCCTTTATTAACGCATTTGCGGTGGTGCGTCGATACGTTACGATTTCGAAATCGATAAAACATTATCCCTTTAAATAAAATCAAGTACTCATTACTCACGAATGAGGTTTCACACAAACATCCACATTAAAACAAATAAGTTAAGTCTCTTGTCTTATAAGATCAAGTCTCTTAACTTCTAACATTAGTAAACCATTTTCTTTACCTCTCTTAAGACATTATACCTAACTCACGTAAAGCTAGTATAACTCTTTTTAAAACCTTTTAAAACAAAGTGTTACTCTCCTTCCAAAACGATTTATAAATCTTTTGAAATACATCAAGTTCTTTATTATAACAAGCCGATTATAATTCACATCGATTACCTTTTAAAACCACAAAGTATTTTCTTACCTACATAAAGTCGTTATAACTTGACTTCCCATAAAGCCGTTATAACACTTTATGTTTTAAAACAATCAAACACGATTAACACGTATGCGTCTACCGTACTACATAGTTCACACATATCATGCTAGAAGAGATAGGAAGAGGTTCGCATACCTCGCGACGAGTGCCGACTACTAGCAAGCGCTCCAAGTACTTCAAACCGTCGGCTACTCCTTAAGCCACGTAGATCGCACCACGTAGTACTTGACCTATAAGGCCACAAGGCGCTTATTAACATCTAGATCTCATCGTTCCATATTCTACGAAAATTCGGCACCTCCCCGCCATAGCGTAAATCTCGCTTCTATCGGCCGGCTACCAAGCCAACCGGGGGGTTTTACACGCCTAGCAGGACGTGTACAATTCTACTACGGTAATACTACACAAGTCTCATGTCTGATCCTATGTAATTCTGATTCGATTCTTAATTCTTGGGCTTAAGTCAAAAGACATTGCCATAATACTAAGTATAGTTACATATATAGTATACTTCAACTATATATTAACACAACATGTAATTTCCAATTACAATAGAAGGACGATAGTGTTTACCTTGATAAGCCCAAAATTATCCGAGTATAATGTCGCTACCGAACAAGGTTTAGCTCCGCTCGTGCGCTCCAAACCACTTCAAACAACCCTTAGAAGTTCTAACCAACTTCACTCACATCTTGACCAACTATGAAGATTTCCTTAGGGTTTCGGTTTGAGACTAAAAGGACAAAAGGTAGTATTTCCGGACTC
This sequence comes from Przewalskia tangutica, assembly GCA_029844215.1. Lineage (NCBI taxonomy): Eukaryota > Viridiplantae > Streptophyta > Magnoliopsida > Solanales > Solanaceae > Przewalskia > Przewalskia tangutica. The sequence goes on along the minus strand of JAQGDG010000245.1, from coordinate 136,601 downwards.
TACGTAAAGAGGTATCTTTGGAATACTACAAGGTATAAGGCTAAGGTATTTTGGGCATTATAACAATACTTGGAGGAGTATTTCAATACCACAAAAGGGGGGGGTACCACACGAGAACAACACCCTAAGGGCGGGTGTTCTCGGCTTTAGGCTCATGAGGGGAAGGTTTGGCCAAAAGGCCTTGCGAGGAGAGGGGCTCTTGGACGAGAGTCAACAAGAGGGAGGGGAGGGGTTCTCAAGACTTAGGCAAGTGAAGAGTGGATGAAGAAGTCTTCAAAGAGAGGGGGTATTTATAGCAAAACCAAAGGCCAACCAATGGCCAAGATCAAGCCATGTGCAAGGCAAGTGTAAGGCCAAGATCAAGCCAAGTGCACCCACAAAACACTCCACAAAACACTCCACAAAACAAGCCACAAAGCAAGGCACAAAGAGAGCCAATCGGCGAGGCCAAGCCTCTCTTTGCCGTCAATGAGGTGAAAAGTGTCCCCCTCCGTTTGGTCAAAAAATGTTCCGTCGCTCGTAAAAATCCGAAAAAATACTAAATGACATAGCGGAATTTTCCCAACGTAAGTCGTGGAAGCGTTTCGTCGAAAACGACTCCTTAGGCACTTGTGTACAAATTTGAAACTATGCCTACTTAAGGCTCAAATTGTACACGCGTCGCCCTCACGTACATCTGCTGAAATACGGGGCATAACATTCTCCCCCAGAAACATTCGTCGAATGTTCCTTGAGTCTCAAAACAAACCGGCGTCGGTATAGTCTTCCAACGCTATCGTCACGAAAACAATCATGCCACGCTTTGGCCACAAAAACATCGTTCACTTTTCCCTAACTCGTAGTACTCGTCACGAACACTCGAACTTGTTCTAGTATCCGTACCACATACATCAGCGCTTACATTACCAACCGCGAGTCACTACCTCCAAACTTGGTCATCTCGCTAACCTCGATTTCCCTAAGGCCATTCCGGCCTTCACTGATTCGATCGAGCGCGTCCACGAACTCATACGATGGTCATCTAAACTTGGGCCTAGCACCCTCGTGACCTACCACTGGCGGGACCACCGACGAGCCCACCCAAACCGGGTTCTGGGTTGACCGCGGTGGTCCTCAACCCGACCAACCGCGCGCGACTCTTGTTCCCGATCGGAACAATCTTACTAATTCACATCATGAAAGCTACCACTTCCATCTCACACCCGAGGACTTACCCTTTTCACTAACTGGTTTCTAAATCACATTTTAGCACAAAGCTATTCAAACATAACATTAAACACATCAACAACATCAATACAAACAAAACTCAGAGGTTAAGGATATACACGAAACTAGGCGGTTCAAGGACCGCTAAAGCGGAACTCCCACGCGACCTCTAGGGGCCTTGGGTGTGCGAACATCTGCTGGCTACGGAAGGTGAAGAACATAAGCGCTCTAGTAGCCCATGCTATCCTACCGATGCTACTCACGGTGGACGATCTCTTGCCGGATGGCCTGTTGGCGCAAAAATAACAATCTCAGAGTTAGTACGACACTCTCCCTTATGAAGCTTTCCAGCGGCCACTGAGACAAGGGCAACCTCATCCGTGAGCACTCGCTCGCGAAAATCTGAAACACAGGAGCCAGGCACGCTGCGAATATCCCGAAGGTCTGAAAGCGGGAGGACCACTCTGTCTTGTGGTACATAACTAGTCTGCTGGCGCGGTCCGCCTCGAAAGTCACCAAAGGACCTGCTGTTCGCCCTCTTGCGACTTTGGTCATTCGTCGATTTATCCGCTCCTCACATCAGTGTATACGCTGCGTGCGGGCAATGTCCGTGCCGGTGAAGAGCTACGAACAACTCTGCAAGGCAATCATCGAGCCAGTAACATATCGGTGCACTCGATCCTCCCATACGGCTACTAACGCGGGGCGTCACGGGCGATGAGTCGAACTCCACATTGTACTCCCGAACCGTCGCGGATTCTGCAGTAACACCAAAAATCTGCCGGCGAGCCCTCCTAATGCGGGAGGCAAGAAATGTGCAAGAAAGGCCTGCGAGAACTTCGTTCCATACGGCTGGAAGTGCATGCTCTCCACGACAGCTCAAGAATCAAACGATCGGCTGCGGTATCACGCGATTGATGTGAACCTAGTGCCACCGACTCGATCTCCGTGCCTTGATCACTCTCGTGATCGATTTATCGCTTCGGATGAACTCCTGCGGATCATCCTCGGCCTCGACCCATAAAACTCGCGGCCTCTGACTCGGAAAATCCGTAGCCTCGAACTATCGATCTAGGGTGAACCACTGGTGCTCTTTGGGCTGCTGCGTCCACCTATCCTCAAGTCAGCCTGACCACGGCCGTCGCGGGCCAGCTCCTTGTAACTCATCTCCTGCTGCTCCGGTGCGGGTGGAGGCTCAGTCTTGTGGTCTCTGCATTGCTCTGCTCGCGACTCCTCTGCTTTGCCTTGCCGCCACAGGCGGGTTGCCTTTCGCGAGGCATAAGCGGTAAAGCGAAACACGTCGGAGGGTCGATCTTATCACTGCGGCTACAGGCACGATCTCGGAATGAGAAGAATGAAACCAATCCTAAATGTCCTATAGCCTCACGATTATAGATGTGGTGCACAACACGATAATCAAGACTACTAGACACGATGCGTAGACACTTTCAGAGGATTAAGCGCTCACGATACCACTTGGCGCCGAAAATCGGGCGTCCGGTGCCTTACCCGGGCACCTAGCGATACATACATCGGAGAAAACCAGTGGAAATAAAAACTTTACACATGAAATGAGAGATATAGTAAATAAGCAGGCCAACCAAAGCGGTTGCCTTCAAAGATATATCATAAAACTGAGCAGTTTAATCCTTTTTCAACCACTGCACTTGCGGTACTACGGACCTCTAAGATATACAATGACTATGACGGGATGGGGCCCGCCATACCACAGATGTACAAGAACCTACAACTCGAGGAACACCTACAAAGATAAGCCTCGAGAAAGCGGAGCTTGAATCTGTTGGCAGTGATCATGGCGAGGATCCACGGCCGATGTACCTCGCTGCGGCGTGACGCGGCCCGAGAGTCGATCAACAGTACCAAGTATGTGAAGCGTAAATCACGTAAATGAAATCATAATAGTCTATATAAAGCGTGAGACATGTATGATGACCAAACTACGATATATAACATATAACGATTACATCAAGCGAGGACTCGCGCCCTCCAATTATCACTGCGTGCGTGGAATTTCTTCCTCTTGCCGTGATTTATGATATAACCATACCAAGGATTATACATGAACACCATGTCCCACTGTGTTATAAAACCGTCTGAGACAAGTATAACTACGGATCCGGCCGTACCAATAATACAATGCAACCAAAACACGAAGCGTCACGGGCAAGTGCGAGGACTCACAGGATACGAGGCGGTCACGCGGTGACCGGCAATCTGGTGACCACGGGGACGAGGCGTATCACGAAACCGTCACTATCTTTGAGCGGGGCAAGTCGCGGTGACTACCGGATACGAGGCGAATCGGTCACGAGGCAGGCGGTGCGAGGCCGACCACCGGGGACCAAGGCGACGATAATAAACCTCGTGGAGAGCTAGTCCATGGAATAACACTATCAGCGGGAGCATACGGTGGAATTCTCCATCACGCGGCCGTCGAGTAAGTTCTCGACAAGTCGGCCAGGCCTCTATCGAGACGCGGTATCTGAAATACCACACTTGCACAACAAAGGCTATCATCACAAGCATAGGCAAGTTTCCACGACAACAAGCATAGGCAAGTTTCACACAACTCAAAGTACTTTCATTTTATGCCAAAGTCGGGTTTTAACCCCAAGTACTACATACGTTAAGTTCTTTTAAAAGAGATCCATTACTTTTATAAAAGTCACCCGATACGTAGTATTAGAATGACCAACCCATATTCCTTTTCAAAATCAAGTAACAACATTCTTTTCCTAAGTTCGGTTGCCTAGTTTCAATTACTCAAGCTTCTCATTTTCAAATGGTTTCATAGTTCATAAACTTAATCACTTGATTCCTTTTTAGAACAATTGAGTAATATATGTCGCGTGAGTAGGTTATTCTTGTTTACAACATTCTTATTACTGACCATGATCTAGAAAATGTAATATCATTTTGTCTCATCTTAGTTTCTATGCGGATGGAGGTTTCTCTGGTTTTAATACAATTCATCATTATTCAATACATTTTCCTTTATTAACTGCGGTGGTGCAGTCGATACACGTTCGATTTAGAAATCGGTAAAACATTATCCCTTTAAATAAAATCAAGTACTCATTACTCACGAATGAGGTTTCACACAAAACATCCACATTAAAACAAATAAGTTAAGTCTCTTGTCTTATAAGATCAAGTCTCTTAACTAACATTAGTAAACCATTTTCTTTACCTCTCTTAAGACATTATACCTAACTCCCATAAAGCTAGTATAACTCTTTTTAAAACCTTTTAAAACAAAGTGTTACTCTCCTTCCAAAGCGATTTATAAATCTTTTGAAATACATCAAGTTCTTTATTATAACAAGCCGGTTATAATTCACATGATTACCTTTTAAAACCACAAAGTATTTTCTTACCTACATAAATTTATAACGACTTCCCATAAAGCCGTTATAACACTTTATGTTTTAAACAATCAAACACCGATTAACACGTATGCGTCTGCCGTACTACATAGTTCACACATATCATGCTAGAAGAGATAGGAAGAGGTTCACATACCTCGCGGCGAGTGCCGACTACTAGCAAAACGCTCCAAGTACTTCAAGCCAGTGCTACTCCTTAAGCCACGTAGATCGCACCTGCGTAGTACTTGACCTATAAGGCCACAAGCGACTTATTAACATCTAGATCTCATCGTTCCATATTCTCAGAAAATTGGCGACACCCGCCATAGCGTAAATCTCCTTCTATCGGCGGCTACCAAGCCAACCGGGGGGTTTTACGCCTAACGGGACGTGTACAATTCTACTACACAATAATACTACCAAGTCTCTGTAATGTCGGTCTATGTAATTACGATTCGATTCTTAATTCTTGAGCTTAAGTCAAAAGACATTGCCATAATACTAAGTATAGTTCTATATATAGTATACTTCAACTATATATTCTTACAACATGTAATTTCCAATTACAATAGAAGGACAGTAGTGTTTACCTTGATAAGCCCAAAATTATCCGAGTATAATGTCGCGCCTGAACAAGGTGTAGCTCCGCTCCGTGCGCTCCAAACCACTTCAAACAACCCTTAGAAGTGCTAACCAACTGCTACTCACATCTTGACCAACTATGAAGATTTCCTTAGGGTTTCGGTTTGAGACTAAAAAGGACAAAGGTAGTATTTAGGACTCTACGTAAAGAGGTATCTTTGGAATACTACAAGGTATAAGGCTAAGGTATTTTGGGCATTATAACAATACTTGGAGAGTATTTCAATACCACAAAGGGGTACCACACGAGAACAACACCCAAGGGAGGGGGTGTTCTCGGCTTTAGGCTCACAACGGGGGAAGGTTTCGACCAAAAGGCCTTCACAAGGAGAGGGCTCTTGGGCGAGAGTCAACAAGAGGGAGGAGGGTTCTCAAGACTTAGGCAAGTGAAGAGTGGATGAAGAAGTCTTCAAAGAGAGGGGTATTTATAGCAAAACCAAAGGCCAACCAATGGCCAAGATCAAGCCATGTGCAAGGCAAGTGTAAGGCGAATCAAGCCAAGTGCACCCACAAACACTCCACAAAACACTCCACAAAACAAGCCACAAAGCAAGGCACAAAGAGGAGCCAATCGGCGAGGCCAAGCCTCCTCTTTGCGTCAATGAGGTGACAAGTGTCACCCTCCGTTAATCCAAAAATGTTCCGTCGCTCGGAAAAATCCGCAAAATACTAAATGACATAGCGGAATTTTCCCAACGTAAGTCGTGGAAGCGTTTAGTCGAAAACGACTCCTTCGGCACTTGTGTACAAATTTGAAACTATGCCTACTTAAGGCTCAAATTGTACGTCGCCCTCGCGTCATACTGCTGGAAATACGGCATAACATTCTCCCCCTAGAAACATTCGTCGAATGTTCCTTCAATCTCAAAACAAACCGGCGTCGGTATAGTCTTCAACGCTATCGTGCGAAAACAATCATGCCACGCTGGCCACAAAACATCGTTCACTTTTCCCTAACTCGTAGTACTCGTCACGAACACTCGAACTTGTTCTAGTATCAGTACCACCTTACATCAGCGCGTTACCAACCCTTGAGTCACTACCTCGAGCTTGGTCATCTCGCTAACCTCGATTTCCTAAGGCCATTCCGGCCTTCACTGATTACGATCGAGCGCGTCCACGAACTCATACGATGGTCATCTAAACTTGGGCCTAGCACCCTCGTGACCCTACCACTGGCGGGACCACCCAGCGACCCGCCCCAAACCGGGTTACGGGTTGACCCGCGGTGGTCCTCAACCCGACCCCAACCGCGCTGACTCTTGTTCCCGATCGGAACAATCTTACTAATTCACATCATGAAAGCTACCACTTCCATCTCACTACCCAGGACTTACCCTTTTCACTAACGGTTTCTAAATCACATTTTAGCACAAAGCTATTCAAACATAACATTAAACACATCAACAACATCAATACAAACAAAACTCAGAGGTTAAGGATATACGAAACTAGGCGGTTGAGGACCGCTAAGCGGAACTCCACGCGACCTCTGGGGCCTTAGGTGTGCGAACATCTGCACAGCTACGGAAGGTGAAGAACCCGCATCGCTCTAGTAGCCCATGCTATCCTACGGTGCTACTCTGGTGGACGATCTCTTGCGGATGGCCTGTTGGCGCAAAAATAACAATCTCAGAGTTAGTACGACACTCTCCCTTATGAAGCTTTCATGGCGGCCGCTGAGACAAGGGCAACCTCGTCATCCGTGAGCACTCTGCTCGCGAAAATCTGAAACACAGGAGCCTGGCACGCTCACGAATATCGAAGGTCCGAAATCGGGAGGACCACTCTGTCTTGGAGGTACATAACTAGTCTGCTTCGAGGCGGTCCGCCTCGAAAGTCACCAAAGGACCTGCTGTTGCAGCCTCTTCGCGACTTTGGTCATTCGTCGATTTATCCGCTCCTGCATCCAGTGTATCACGCTGCATGCGGGCGATATGTCCGTGCGGTGAAGAGCTACGAACAACTCTGCAAGGCAATCATCGAGCCACAGTAACATATCGGTGCACTCGATCCTCCATACGGCTACTAACGGGGGCGTCACAGGGCGATGAGTCGAACTCCACATTGTACTCCCGACCGTCGCCCGTTCCGCGTAACACCAAAAATCTGCCGGCGAGCCCTCGCCATGCAGGAGGCAAGAAATGTGCAAGAAAGGCCTCGAGAACTCGTTCCATACCGCTGAAGTGCATGCTCTCCACAGGACGCTCGAGAATCAAACGATCGGCTGCGGTATCACGCGATTGATGTGAACCTAGGCCACCGACTTCGATCTCCGTGCCTTGATCACTCGCGATCCGAATCGCTGTCGGATGAACTCCTGCGGATCATCCTCGGCCTCGACCCGTAAAACTCTGGCGGCTCTGACTCGGAAAATCCGTAGCCTCGAACTATCGATCTAGGGTGAACGGCTGGTGCTCTGGGCTGCTGCGTCGGCCTATCCTCAAGTCGGCCTGACAACGGCCATTAGCGGGCCAGCTCCTTGTAACTCATCTCCTGCTGCTCCGGTGCGGGTGGAGGCTCGAGTCTTGTGGTCTCTGCCCGTTGCTCTACTCGCATGACTCCTCTGCTGCCTTGCCGCCACGGGCGGGTTGCCTTCGCGAGGCATAAGCGGTAAAAACGAAACACGACGGAGGGTCGATCTTATCACGGCTCTAAGGCGCGATCTCGGAATGAGAAGAATGGAAACCAATCCTAAATGTCCTATAGCCTCACGATTATAGATGTGGTGCCTGACACACGATAATCAAGACTACTGACACGATGCGTAGACACTTTCAGAGGATTAAGCGCTCACGATACCACTTGGCGCCGAAAATCGGGCGTCACGGTGCCTTACCGGGCACCCTAGCGATACATACATCGAGAAAACCAGTGGAAATAAAAACTTTACACATGAAATGAGAGATATAGTAAATAAACAGGCCAACCATGCGGTTGCCTTGATATATACATAAAACGAGCAGTTTAATCCTTTTTCAACCACGCCAGCAGTACTACGGACCTCTAAGATATACAATGACTATGACGGGACGGGGCCGCCATACCACGAATGTACAAGAACCTACAACTCGAGGAACACTGCAAAGATAAGCCTCGAGAAGCGGAGCTTCAAGTCTTTGACTGTGATCCATGGCGAGGATCCACGGCCGATGTACCTCCACTGCGGCATGACGCGGCCCGAAGGAGGTCGAGCAACAGTACCAAGTATGTGAAACTGTAAATACTGTAAATGAAATCATAATAGTCTATATAAAGCAGGAGACATGTATGATGACCAAACTACAGTATATAACATATAACGATTACATCAGAGCGAGGACTCACGCCTCCAAATTATCACTCGTGCGTGGAATTTCTTCCTCACTGCCGTTATTTTATGATATAACGATACCAAGGATTATAAATGAAAACCTTGTACAAACTGTGTTATTAAAACAGTAAAGGACAAGTATAACTACGAGATCCGCCGTACCAATCTGATACAATGCAAAAACACGAGCCGTCACGGGGCAAGTCACGGCCGACTCACAGGATACCAAGGCGGTCACGCGGTGGCCGGGCAAGTCTGGTGACCACCGGGGACCAGGCCGTATCACGAAACCGTCACTATCTTTGAGCAGGGCAAGTGCGGTGACTACGGATACGAGGCGAATCGGTCACGAGGCAGGCGGTGCGAGCCGACCACGGGGACGGCGACGATAATAAACCTCATGGAGAGCTAGTCCATGGAATAACACTATCAGCGGGCATGCGTGGAATTCTCCATCACCGCCCGACGTCCAGTAAGTTCTCAACAAGTCGGAGGCCTCTATCGAGAGGCGGTATCTGAAATACCACACTTGCACAACAAAGGCTATCATCACAAGCATAGGCAAGTTTCACAACAACAAGCATAGGCAGTTTCACACAACTCAAAGTACTTTCATTTTATGCCAAAGTCGGGTTTTAACCCCAAAGTACTACATCGTTAAGTTCTTTTAAAAGAGATCCATTACTTTTATAAAGTCACGATGCAGTAGTATTAGAATGACCAACCCATATTCCTTTTCAAAATCAAGTAACAACATTCTTTTCCTAAGTTCGGTTTGCCTAGTTTCAATTACTCAAGCTTCTCATTTTCAAATGGTTTCATAGTTCATAAACTTAATCACTTGATTCCTTTTTAGAACAATTGAGTAATATATGTCATGCGTGAGAGTAGGTTATTCTTGTTTACAACATTCTTATTACAATGACCATGATCTAGAAAATGTAATATCATTTTGTCGTCTTAGTTTCTATGCGGATGGAGGTTTCTCTTGGTTTTAATACAATTCATCATTATTCAATACATTTTCCTTTATTAACGCTGCGTTGGTGCAGCCGATACACATTACGATTTCAAATCGGTAAAACATTATCCCTTTAAATAAAATCAAGTACTCATTACTCACGAATGAGGTTTCACACAAACATCCACATTAAAACAAATAAGTTAAGTCTCTTGTCTTATAAGATCAAGTCTCTTAACTTCTAACATTAGTAAACCATTTTCTTTACCTCTCTTAAGACATTATACCTAACTCCCATAAAGCTAGTATAACTCTTTTTAAAACCTTTTAAAACAAAGTGTTACTCTCCTTCCAAAACGATTTATAAATCTTTTGAAATACATCAAGTTCTTTATTATAACAAGCGATTATAATTCACATGATTACCTTTTAAAACCACAAAGTATTTTCTTACCTACATAAAGTCGTTTATAACGACTTCCCATAAAGCCGTTATAACACTTTATGTTTTAAGAACAATCAAACACGATTAACACGTATGCGTCTACCGTACTACATAGTTCACACATATCATGCTAGAAGAGATAGGAAGAGGTTCACATACCTCGCGACGAGTCCGACTACTAGCAAAACGCTCCAAGTACTTCAAACCGTCGGCTACTCCTTAAGCCACGTAGATCGCCACACGTAGTACTTGACCTATAAGGCCACAAGGCGCTATTAACATCTAGATCTCATCGTTCCATATTCTGAAAATTCGCGACACTCTCCCGCCATAGCGTAAATCTCCTTCTATCGGCTACCAAGCCAACCAGGGGGTTTTACACGCCTAACCGGGCGTGTACAATTCTACTACGATAATACTACACAAGTCTCATGTCTGGTCTATGTAATTCTGATTCGGTTCTTAATTCTTGAGCTTAAGTCAAAGACATTGCCATAATACTAAGTATAGTTCTATATATAGTATACTTCAACTATATATTCTTACAACGTGTAATTTCCAATTACAATAGAAGGACAGTAGTGTTTACCTTGATAAGCCCAAAATTATCCGAGTATAATGTCGCGCCTGAACAAGGTTTAGCTCCACTCCGTGCGCTCCAAACCACTTCAAACAACCCTTAGAAGTTCTAACCAACTTCTACTCACATACTTGACCAACTATGAAGATTTCCTTAGGGTTTAGGTTTGAGACTAAAGGACAAAAGGTAGTATTTGGACTCTACGTAAAGAGGTATCTTTGGAATACTACAAGGTATAAGGCTAAGGTATTTTGGGCATTATAACAATACTTGGAGGAGTATTTCAATACCACAAAAGGGGGGGTACCACACGAGAACAACACCCTAAGGGAGGGGGGGGTGTTCTCGGCTTTAGGCTCACAAAGGGGAAGGTTTCGGCCAAAAGGCCTTCACAAGGGAGAGGGGCTCTTGGGCGAGTCAACAAGAGGAGGAGGGTTCTCAAGACTTAGGCAAGTGAAGAGTGGATGAAGAAGTCTTGAGAGAGGGTATTTATAGCAAAACCAAAGGCCAACCAATGGCCAAGATCAAGCCATGTGCAAGGCAAGTGTAAGGCCAAGATCAAGCCAAGTGCACCCACAAAACACTCCAAAACACTCCACAAAACAAGCCACAGCAAGGCACAAAAGAGGAGCCAATCGGCGAGGCGAAGCCTCCTCTTTGCGTCGATGAGGTGACAAGTGTCACCCTCCGTTAATCCAAAAATGTTCCGTCGCTCGGAAAAATCCATAAAAATACTAAATGACATAGCCGAATTTTCCCAACGTAGGCGTGAAGCGTTTCGTCGAAAACGACTCCTTAAGACTTGTGTACAAATTTCGAAACTATGCCTACTTAAGGCTCAAATTGTACCGCGCGCCTCACGTACATACTGGAAATACGGGCATAACACTAACCCTACTCCACAAATCCTGCAAATATCTACACAAATATCTACCTGACTTGCCCGTCCATTCGGCCCTAGCGCGAAGTCCGCTGACGAGAGGGTGCCAAGTGTTGCCTCTCGTTGGTCCAAAGCGTTCGTCTCTCGGAAAAATTCGCAAAATACTAAATGACATAGCGAATTTTCCTTCGTAAGCTTAATAAAGCGTTTAAAAACGACTCTAATCGGGTGTTGTGCACAATAAATATTTCGGCCAAGGGTGCCACTTGGGGTTGACACGTGTCGCCCGATTCGCCAGAATATTTCGTCTTAGAAAATATCCAAAATACGGAAATCTCAAAACAAAGCGGGCCATCAGTAAATTTCTCGTGGGCCCACGTGACCATTCAGAAAATAAAATCTCAAAATTCTAATATAATCTATGAAGTCCAAATACCAAATCGGGAATCCAATTCCCATTAACGAACCTTTTTCTTCACAAATAACAGGACACTTTTAGTGAAAACTCACATCTTTCTTTCTTTTCAAAATTTTACCGTACTCGCAAATGCGTCCTCACATACATACCACCAACTACGGGGTATAACATTCTCCCTCCTTAGAAACATTCGTCCCGAATGTTCCTTCTCAAGTCGAATAACGATAAAGTTCCTCTAACAAGTTGCGAACGCGCCAGCGCGAAATAACATCGCCCTCTTCTTTCCTTACTCGTCGTGCCGCTTCTCGAGCGCTTGAACTCTCGGTCGTACCATACTTGGTCATTACTTCCGTTCGAAAATCTGCGAGTCACTACCTCGAACTTGGTCATCTTACTAACCTCAAACTTCCTAAGGCCATTCGGCCTTACGAACCGCTTCGGTCGAACGCGTCCACGAACTCATCGATGATCATACAAACTTGGGCCTAGCATCCTCGTGACCCTACCACTGGCGGGACCACCCAGAGCCCACCCCAGGCGGGTCACGGGTTGACCCGCAAATGGTCCTCAACCCGACCCTAACGCGCCAAACTCTTGTTCCCGATCCGAACAATCTTACTAATTCACATCATGAAAGCTACCACTTCCATCTCACACTACCCACGGACTTATCACACAAATAAATCCCGTATACTACTACTCGATAAAAGTCAAACATAAAACGAATCTTTAATCTCAAGACGACCTTACCCCTAAGGTCTCAGTCGTGACATAGTCTAAGGTTCACACTTACCATGCCCCCATACGTATCCTTCCAACTAACCATGTATTCTAACTCACACATATCACAATGCTATCCGTACATAGCACACAATAATGAGATCATCATAACAAGCATACCAAAACTCTAGAGGGTGAAGGATATGCACAAAGCTACCGCTCACTCTAATCATAGGCACGCCTGCAGTATGCATATGAAGGTGATGAACCAGCCACAAATCCTGAAGGCTGAGTCGTAACATCCGCGCTTCCCTTGGTAGGACAGTTCCTCGCAAAATGGCCCTGCTGGCCGCATGCAAAACAAACTCCCAATCTAGCACGACACTCTCCAAAATGGAGTCTACCACAATGGTCACAACGAGGTAGGGGTGGCTTCAGCTGGTTAACACCCCTGCTCTGCCGAAAATCTGAACCCTTGGAGCCCTGACCTGCTCCTGAAGACGGTGGAGGACCACTCTGTACCGGTGGGGGTATATAACTAGCCTGCTGCTGAGGCGGTCCGCCTCGAAAGCCACCAAAGGACCCTGCCGTCCTGGCCCTCTTCTGCTGATCCAGGTCATTCCGTCGACCCCTCCGTGCCTCACATCTGGTGCGCGTGAGCTGCATGCGGGCAATGTCCATGCGGTGAAAGAAACACCCGCACAAGATTCGGCCATATAATCATCAAGCGGTGGCGTAGCGATGCACCTATCCTCCATACTCTGCTAAGCGCAGGGACATATCGAGCTAAAGAATCGAACTCGACATTGTACTCCCTGACAGTGCGCCCTCTCTGTCTCAGTAACAAAAATCTGTCGGCCCGTGCCCTCCTCATCTGCGGAGGCAAGAAGTGCGTGAGGAAAGCCCCCGAAAACTCATCCCATACTGCTGGAGGTGCATGCTCTCCCCGAGAAAGCTCCGTAGATCAAACGATCATGCGGTATACGCGGCCGACGCGAACCAAAGGTCAGACTCGGTCTCGAAGCCTTGATCACCGCGTGATCGTGTAGCTGCCGGATGAACTCCTGCGGATCATCCTCGAGCCTCGACCCATAAAACTCGGCGGGCTAACTCGGAAAGTCCGTAGCCTCAAACTATACGCTCGGGGTGAACCATCGGTGCTCTGGGCCGGCTGCTGCATCCGGCTGTCATATCTCGCCTGACCACGGCCAATAACTGGGCCATCTCCTTGTGACCCATCTCCCCTGCTCCAGACTGTGGGACTGGAGGCTCAGGCACTGTAGTCTCATCAGCCACTGCTGCGGCTCTAAACTCTGCTGGTGCTGGCGGCGTCGCGAAACCCGCCGTCTGAAGCACAACCTCAGGTACTGTCTGGGCCTGCGCCCTCGTACTCCTCTGTATCTCACTAGCAGCACCCTCGGCTGCCTTGCCCTTCTGGGCTCTGGTTGCCTTGCGCGGAGGCATAACTGGCAAAACGAGATACGTCAGAGGGTACAACTTCTTTCTGACTCTAAGGCACGATCTCGGAATGAGAAGAATGGAAACCAATCCTAAATGTCCTCAGACCTCACGATTATAGATGTGGTGCACACATCGATAATCAAGACTCTACTAGACACGCGATGCGTAGACACTTTCCGAGGATTAATCGCTCACGATACCACTTTTGTAACGACCGTTCGGGGCAGATTCGGTGCCTTACCGGGCACCCTAGTGATACATCCATCAGAGAACAGCAGCGGAACATCAAACATGAGCCATTTAACAAAAGATATAATAAATAAGCAGTTAACCAAAGCAGTTGCCTTGGTATATACATAAAACTGAGCAGTTTAATCCTTTTACAACCACCGCGGTACCATTACAGACCTCTAAGATATCTGATGACTATGACGGGACAGGGCCCGCCATACCACGAATGTACAAGAACCTAACTCGAGAACCTACTAAAAGATAAGCCTCGGAGAAAGCGGAGCTTCAAATCTGTTGTGATCCTATGAGCGAGGATCTACGGCCGATGTACCTCTACTGCGGCGTAACGCGGCCACGAAGAGTCGATCTAACAGTACCAAGTATGTGAAAGCTGCAATCACGTAAATGAAATCATACTAGTCTATATAAAGCAGAGACATGTATGATAACCAAACTACGATTCACAACATAAAGCGATCATCACTCCAATATAACTATGGGTCTCACGCCCACAACATCAATCAGGTTCGCATCATGGCCGCATGCCCCCGGAATACTGCATCGGTGTAGACATGTCCATGATGCAACAATAATACCAATGTCACATGGCCACATGCCGGAATTCTGCGCCGGTGTAGACATGTCCATGTGACCTCAACAACAAGACAAGAATCCAGATGGAAGCATACCCGCGCTACGCATCGTGTCGGTATGTCCAAGAAACAATAAGACAACATTCCAAATGGACGCATACGTGCGCTACGCATCGTGTCGATATGTCCAAAGGGAAACAATAAGACAACATTCCAAATGGACGATACCGCGTACGATGCGCCAGCGATCGTGTCGGTATGTCCAAAAGGAAATCCTGGCGATAATCAAAATGGAAACATGCGTGCGCTACGCATCGTGCCGATATATCCAAGCGATTCACCACAAGACCTTAACCAAATGGAGGCATGCGTGCGCTACGCGTGTCGAGTATGTCCAAAGTGATTAACAACAATAATACTATCAGCGAACGTGCGTGGAATTTCTCCGCCGCAAGCACGTCCAAGTAAGTTCTCAACGGTCAACCGACCTCATCGAGAGACGGTAACACGAAACACAACGCTTGTACAATAAAGGCTATCATCACAAGCATAGGCAAGTTTCACAACAACAAGCATAGGCAAGTTTCACCTGACTCAAAGTACTTTCATTTTATGCCAAAGTCGGGTTTTAACCCCAGTACTACATACATTAAGTTCTTTTAAAAGAGATCCATTACTTTTATAAAAGTCACCGATACGTAGTATTAGAATGACAAACCCACCTTCCTTTTCAAAATCAAGTAACAACATTCTTTTCCTAAGTTCGGTTTGCCTACTTTCAATTACTCAAGCTTCTCATTTTCAAATGGTTTCATAGTTCCCAAACTTAATCACTTGATTCCTTTTTAGAACAATTGAGTAACATATGTCATATACGTGAGTAGTTTATTCTTGTTTATAATGATCTTATTACAGCAGCCATGATCTAGAAAATGTAATATCATTTGTCTCATCTTAGCTTATGCGGATGGAGGTTTCTCCGGTTTTAATACAACACATCATTATTCAATACATTTTCCTTTTATTAACGCGGTGATGCTGTCGATACACATTCTGATTCCCGAAATCAGTAAAACATTATCCCTTTAAAAACCAAGTACTCATTACTCACGAATGAGGTTTCACACAAACATCCACATTAAAACAAATAAGTTAAGTCTCTTATCTTATAAGATCAAGTCTCTTAACTTCTAACATGATAAACCATTTTCACTTACATAAGGTCGTTATAACTAACTTCCCTAAAGCTATTATAACACCCTATGTTTTAAACCAACCAAATCACTTAGCACGTATGCGTCACCGTACTACATAGTTCACAACAATCATGCTAGAAAAGATAGGAAGAGGTTCACATACCTCGCGACGATTTATCGACAATAAGCAAAATGCTCCAAGTACTACAACCTTGCTAGCCCTTTCCACTCCTCGAGTAGAATACGCTACTCTCTGTACTTTCACCTATAAAGGTCACAAACGTCTATTAACCCCAAAACACAAGTTTCTATCTTTCTATAGAAAATTGGCGACCTCTCACATGGCAGCGTAAATCTCCTCTCTATCGGCGGCTACCAAGCCAACGGGGGTTTACACGTCTAACCGGGCGTGTACAATTCTACTCGATGTCTGACACAAGTCTCTTTGTCTGATTCCCATGTAAATACTGATTCGATTCGATTCTTTATTCTTGGGCTTAAGTCAAAAGACATTGCGAATACTAAGTATAGTTCCATATATAGTATATTTCAACTATATATCCTAACAAACATGTAATTTCCAATTACAATAGAGGACAAGATAATTACCTCGATAAGCCCAAAATTATCCGAGTTTAATGTCGCTCCCGAGCAAGGTTTAGCTCCTCCGTGCGCTCCAACCACTCCAAACAACCCTTAGAAGTTCTAACCAACTTCTACTCACATACTTGACCAACGATGAAGATTTCCTTAGGGTTTCGGTTTGAGACTAAAAGGACAAAGGTAGTATTTAGGACTCTACGTAAAGAGGTATCTTTGGAATACTACAAGGTACAAGGCTAAGGTATTTTGGGCATTATAACAATACTAGGGAGTATTTCTATACCACAACAAGGGGTATTATCACGAAAACAACTAGGCTAGGGGGTACCCAGGGCTCCTCATGAGGGAGGGTGTTCTCGGCCAGGGCCTCTTTCTGGGGAGAAGGGAGTTGGACGAGAGCAACAACAAGGGAGAGGAGGGATTTCAAGACTTAGACAAAGAGAGGAGTGAATGAATAAGTCTTCACAAGGGAGGGTATTTATAGCAAAGCCAAAGGCCAACCATGGCCAATCAAGCCAAGTGCTACACAAGTGTAAGGCCAAGATCAAGCCAAGTGCACCCTAACCCTACTCCCCAAATCCCTCACAATTATCTACACAAATATCTACCACACTTGCCCATCCATTCGCCTAGCGCCTTCAAGTCCACGGCGAGAGGGTGCCAAGTGTTGCCCTCTCGTTGGTCCAAAACGTTCGCCTCTCGGAAAAATTCGCAAAAATACTAAATGACATAGCGGAATTTTCCTTCGTAGCTTAGTAAAACGTTTCGTCAAAAACGACTCTGTCGGGTGTTGTGCCTGATAAATATTTCGGCCAAGGGTGCCACGTGGGGTGACACGTGTCGCCCCGGTCGCGAATATTTCGTCTTAGAAAATATCCAAAATCTGAAATCTCAAAAACAAAGCGGGCCCCACAAAGCGTAAATTTCTCAGTGGGCCCCACGTGCCCAGTTCCGACAATAAAAACTCAACATTCTAATCTAAGCTATGAACTCCACATACCAAATCAGAATCCAATTCCCATTAACGAACCTTTTTCTTCACAAATAACAGGACACTTTTAGTGAAAACTCATCTTTCTTTCTTTTCAAAATTTTCTGTAGTACTCTCAAATGCGTCCTCACATACATACCACTGCAACTACGGGTATAACAATAAGGTCACCGATACGTAGTATAAAAATAGAGTGACTCACATTTTTAGGTAAACTAAAATACTTCCCTTTTGTAAAATCAAGTAACATTATTTTCCAAACGTTCAAGTTTGCCTAATTTCAAATGCTCAAGTTTCTCATTTTAGAAGGGTTTCATAACTCATAGTCTTAATCTCTTTTAAAACAATTGAGTAACATATGTCTTGTCGTGAGCCGTTTATTCTTGTTTACAACAATCTTTATTCTGTGACCATGATCTAGGAAATGTAATACAATTTTGTCTTATCTTAGCTTCATGCGGATGGAGGTTTCTCTTGGTTTTAATAACAATTTGTTATTTGTCAATACACTTTCCTTTATTAGTATTCTTTGTGGTTTGTTCGACACTTATTCTCATTTCCAAATCAATAAAACATTATTCTTTTTAAAACCAAGTACTCATTATTCGCGAATGAGGTTTCACAACACTTTTAACAAAATGCTAATTACCAAGTAAAACAAGTTAAGTCTCTTATCTTTCAAGATCAAGTCTCTTAACTTCTACAATCAAAAAACCAATCTTTTACCTACATAGAGTCGTTATAAAAAACTTCCCAAAAAGCTATTAAAAAAACCGAATTTTTAAACAAACCCACTCATTTAAAATATGTACGTCAAACGTACTAACTATTTTAAAAAGCATAATGCTAGAAGGATAGGAAGAGGTTCACATACCTCGCGGCGATTATCGACAATAAGCAAAAGCGCTCTGTTATACCGTATTTCCGCAGTATGCGTGAGGCGTGCGTCAAAAATTGAGACTTAAAGTTTGGCATAGGTTCGAAATTTGTGCACAACACCCGATTAGAGTCGTTTTTCGACGAAACGTTTTACATAGCGTGCGTAGGGAAATTTACGGCTATGTCGTTTTGTTTTTTTTCGGATTTTTCGGCGACGGAACATTTTTGGTCCAACGAGAGGTGACACTTGTCACCTCAGTGGACGCTTAGAAGTGGTTTGGCCTTGGCGATTGGTGCCTTGTTTGTGCCTTACTTTGTGCCATGTTTGGTGCCACGTTTTGTGCCTTGTTTTGGGGTGTAGGGTTAGGGTGCACTTGGCTTGATCAAGGCCTTACACTTGCCTTGCACATGGCTTGATCTTGGCCATTGGTTGGCCTTTGGCTTCCCTATAAATACCCCTCTCTTGTTGAAGACTTCTTCATCCTAAATTTCACTAAGTCTTGAAATCCTCCCTCCTCTTGTGTTGTGTTCTCGTCCAAGAGGTCCCCACTTTTGAGAAGCTTTGGCGAGGCCTCCCCACCCCTTAATAGTGTTGGTAGGGTACCCCTAGCCTAGTTGTTTCGTATAATACACCCTCTTGGTAGAAATACTCTCAGTATTGTTATAATGCCCAAAATACCTTAGCCTTTACCAAGTAGTATTCCAAAGTTACCTCTATCGTAGAGCCAGGAAATACTACCTTTTGTCCTCTTAGTCTCAAACCGAAACCTAAGTAAATCTTCATAGTTGGTTGAAGTATTTAAGTAGAAGTTGGTTAGAACTTCAGGGTTGTTTGGAGCGGATTGGAGCGCGGAGTAGGAGCTAAACCTTGCTCGGGATCGACTTTATAACTTGGATAATTTTGGGCTTATCGAGGTAAATATTCTTGTCCACTTGTTGTAATTGGAAATTACATATGGTAGGATTATATAGTTGAGGTATACTATATATAGAAATGAACATAGCTTGCGGCAATGTCTTTTGACTTAAGCCTGAATTTAAAGAAGAGAAGCGTAATTACATAGTGTATTACGATGAGACTTGTGGTATTACTGTGTAGTAGAATTGTATACGTCCGGTTAGCCGGATAACCCCCCCCCCCCAGGTTGGCTTGGTAGCCGGCCTCGCTAGAGGAGGAGATTTATGCGGTTGCGGGGAATCGCGAATTTTACGTAGAATATGGAACCATGCGGTTAGAAGTTAATAGACGTTTGTGGCCTTATAGGTGGAAATGCTGCGAGTAGCGTATTCTACTTGAAGAGTGGAGCGGCTAGCGATTCTGATCTTGTGGAGTGTTTTGCTTATTGTCGATAATCGTCGCGAGGTATGTGAACCTCTTCCTATCCTTCTAGCATGATGCTTTGTAAACTATGTAATGCGGTGAGCGTACATGTGTTAAATGAGTTGGTTGGTTTAAAACATAGGGTGTTATAATAGCTTTATGGGAAGTTAGTTATAACGACTACATGTAGGTAAGATTGGTTTGTTGATTGTAGAAGTTAAGAGACTTGATCTTGAAAGATAAGAGACTTAACTTGTTTTACTTGGTTATTAACATTTTGTTAAATGTGTTGTGAAACCTCATTCGCGAGTAATGAGTACTTGGTTTTAAAAGAATAATGTTTCTTGATTTGGAAATGAGAATAAGTGTCGAGCAAACCACGCAGCGCTACTAAAGGAAAGGTGTATTGACAATTAACTAATTGTTATTAAAACCAATAAACCTCCATCCGCATAGAAGCTAAGATAAGACAAAATTGTATTACATTTCCTAGATCATGGCTGCTGTAACAAGATTGTTGTAAACAAGAATAAGCGGCTCACGTCAAGACATATGTTACTCAATTGTTTTAAAAGAGATTAAGACTATGAGTTATGAAACCTTCTAAAATGAGAAACTTGAGCATTTGAAATTAGGCAAACACGAGCGTTTGGAAAATAATGTTGTTACTTGATTTTACAAAGGAAGTATTTTGGTTTACCTAAAAATGTGAGTCACTCTATTTTTATACTACGGTATCGGGTGACCTTTATGAAAGGAATGGATCTCTTAAAAGGAAGTTAACGTGACGTAGTACTTAGGGTTAAAACCGGACTTTGATCTGAAATGGAAGTACCTTGAGTTGTGTGTAACTTGCCTATGCTGTTGTTGTGTAACTCGCCTTTATGCTTGTTGTGATAGCCTTTGTTGTGCAAGTGTTGATATCAGGTGACTTCTTGTGAAGGAGTGGATCTTTTATAAAAGTCTAGTAGTATTTTAATTTGCTTGATCTTGTTTGTGATAGCATGGTTTTGCGGTATATTGTTGTTGATGTCACGTGGACATGTCTACACGTCTGAGAATTCGGGGCATGTGGCTACGCGGCGAGGGTTGATTACCTGATATATTGTTATTGTGGTTACATGGACATGTCTACACCGATGCAGAATTCCGGGGGCGTGTGGCCATGCGGCGGGGTTGATCACCCAGTATTATTGTTGTTAATGTCACATGGACGTGTCTATACTGCGTCTGAGTCCGGGGCATGTGGCCATGGGGCATTGTTATTATTGTTGCATCATGGGCATGTCTACACAAATGCAGAATTCCGGGGGCATGCGGCCATGATGCGAACACGATTGATGTTGTGGGCGTGAGACCCATAGTTATATTTGAGTGATGACTTGAGGCGTGAGTCACGACTTGACATATCGCTTTTATGTTGTGAGCTGTAGTTTTGTTATCATACATGTCTCTGTTTTTATATAGTATTATGATTTCATTCTGATATTTTTATAGTTTCACATACTTGGTACTGTTGTCTTGACCTCCTTGGGCTGCGTTCATCTGCGGTAGGAGTACATCGATAGTGGATCCCCGCTCATAGGATCACGATTCGGCGTATTGGGAAGCTCCGTTCTCGGAGGCTTATCTTTTGGTATGTTACTGAGTTGTAGGTTCTTGTACATTCAGGGTATGACGGGGCCGCGTCGTCATGTTGTATAAAAACTCTTAAGTGCATGTCTTGTTGTGGCGTGGTTTGTAAAAGGATTAAAGCTATTCGTTTTGAAAGAGTCGTGTATATATATTTTATTGGCAGGTAACGGTTTGGTTGGTCTGTTTTATTATCATATATCTTGTTTCTTGTTTAATTTTTATATTCCGCTGGTTTTCTCTGATGTTGTATCACTAGGGTGCCCGGGGTAAGGCACCAGTCACGGGCCCGGGATCGGGTCGTGACAAAAGTGGTATCAGAGCAGTTAATCCTCGGAAAGTGTCTACGGACCGTGTCTAGTAGAGTCTTGATTATCGATGTGTTGTGCACCACATCTATAATCGTCGAGGTCTGCGAGACATTTAGGATTGGTTTCCATTCTTCTCATTACGAGATCGTGCCTTAGAGGTTGTGTTGTAAGTTGGACCCTCGGCGTATCTCGTTTTTACGATTATGCCTCGCGCAGCAACGAGCCGGAAGGGCAAGGCGGCGAGGGAGCGGCTAGTGAGATCTGAGAGAGTGCGAGCGCGAGCCGGGACGAGACTGAGTTGTGCTTGACGGCGAGTTTTGCGGCGCCGCCGGCCAGAGTTTAGAACGCAGCGATGGCTGCGAGACCTGATACACTGAGCCTCGGTGCCCGCGGCTGGAAGCGAGATGAGATGGGTACAAGGAGATGGCCCGATTCTGGCCGTGGTCGTGACAGATATGAGGATAAATGGATCTGCAGTTCAGTTCGAGCACGATGGTTCACCCCGGCGAATAGTTTGAGGCTACGGGACTTTCGAGTTGTAGCCCGCGAGTTTTATGGGTCGAGGCACGAGGATGATCGCGAGGAGTTCATCCGGCGATTCTGTGGTCGTGAGTGATCAAGGCTTCGGAGACCGAGTCGGTGGTCTTAGGTTCGCATCGGTGCGTGATACCGCGATCGGGTTTGATTCGTGAGTTGTCGGGAGAGCATGCGCTTCAGCGGTATGGGACGAGTTCTCGAGGCATTCCTCACTCACTTCTTGCCTCGCGAGATGAGGAGAACGCGGTAACAGATTTATGATCTTTGAGGCGAAGAGGCGTGCGGTTGGAGTACAACGTGGAGTTTGACTCGTTGGCTCGGTATGTCCCGCTTTAGTGGCAACCATGGAGGATAGAGTGCACCGCTACGTCAGGGCTAGATGATTACTTGAGAGGCTTGTTGAGTGTAGCTCTTGTAGGGCATGGACATTGCCGCGTGCGAGCTCATGCACTAGGATGTGAGGCACGGAGAGGTCGACGGAATGACCAAGATCGCGAAGAGGGCGAACAACAGGTCCTTTGTTGACTTTCTAGGCGGACCGCCTCTGCTGCATTCTAGTTTTGTACCGCCGCCAGTGCAGATGGGTCCTACACAACCTTCAGAGCATCGAGTATTCGGAGCGGTCGGAGCTCGAGGTTGAGTTTCGAGGAAGTAAGGGTGTTGGCGGATCGCGGTCACCCTACCGGTGTGGTCGATGTGGTAGACCGCATTTCGGGAGTGTCGTGGTGCCAAGGAGCTTGTTATTTTGCGGCGGCGGGGCCATTTGCGAAGCTGTCAGGCGAGGAAGCACGGATGTTACGACTCGACGCCAGGATCGATGTTTGGTTCATCACCTTCTACGATTATCGCCATGCATGGCGGGCCTATGATTAGAGTGACGCGGTGGATACGGTATATCCTTAACCTAGAGTTTTGTATCTTTGATGTGTTTAGTGTTATGTTCGGATAGCTTTGTGCAAAAATGTGATTTAGACACACAGTTATTGTAGAAGGGTAAGTATGGGGGCATGGTAAGTGTGAACCTTAGACTATGTCACGATTGAGACCTTAGAGGTAAGGTCTTCTTGAGTAAAGATTTATTTCATGTTTGACCCTTATCAGAGTAAGTCGTACGTGGGACTTATTTGTGTGATAAGTCCATGGGTAGTGTGAGATGGAAGTGGTAGCTTTCATGACTTGATTAGGTAAGATTGTTCCGTTTCGAGGAGCAAGTATTGCGCAATTGTGGGTCGGGTTGATTGCGCTCGCGAGTCGACCCGCACCGGTTTTGGGTAAGTCGGTTGGGTGGTCGCCGGTGGTAGGGTCACGAGGATGCTAGGCCCCAGTTTAGTTGACCATCGTATGAGTTCGTGGATATGTTCGACCAGAATCGGTTCGTGAAGGCCGGGAATGGCCTTAAAGAAGATTGAGGTTAGTAAGATGACCAAGTTTGGAGGTAGTGACTCACGGTTTGGCCAGGCGATGGCGAAGTATGGCGTCTGAGTGACACTAGAACCTCGTGGATCGCATGCGATTCGGTACCATTTGTTGGGTCGCGGAGTGACACGAGAACCTCGCGGCAAAGTGACAAAGTGGTATCGCACGACGAGTAAGGAAGGAAGGAGCGTGTGTTATTTCGTGGCCAAGGCGTGGCGTTGGCAACTTGTTAGAGGAACTTCATCGATATCCGTCTTGAGAAGGAACATTCGGGGCGAATGTTTCTAAGGAGAGGAGAATGTTATACCGTATTTCGAGTATATGCGTGGAGGCGTCGTCTGAAAATTGAGACTTAAAGTTTGGCATAGGTTGAAATTTGTGCACAACACCCGATTAAGTCGTTTTTTCGAAGCGTTTCTGAGCTTGCGTAGGGAAAATTCGGCTATGTCGTTTTGTATATTTGCGGATTTTTCCGAGCGACGGAACATTTTTGGGCCAACGAGAGGGTGACACTTGTCACCCTCAAGTGGACGCCTTAGGGGCGGTTTGGCCTTGGCCGATTGGTGCCTTGTTTTGTGCCTTACTTTGTGCCATGTTTTGTGCCTTGTTTTGGGGTGTAGGGTTAGGGTGCACTTGGCTTGATCAAGGCCTTACACTTTGCCTTGCACATGGCTTGATCTTGGCCATTGGTTGGCCTTTGGCTTCCCTATAAATACCCCTCTCTTGTTGAAGACTTCTTCATCCTAAATTTCACTAAGTGTTTAAATCCTCCCTCCCCTGTTGTGTTGTGTTCTCGTCCAAGAGGTCCCCCCCCCCCCCTTTTTGAGAAGCTTTGGCCGAGAGGCCTCCCCCTCCCCCCTTAGTAGTGTTGGCCGAGGGGTACCCCCCCCCCTAGCCTAGTTGTTTCGTATAATACACCCCCCCCTCTTGGTAGAAATACTCTCAGTATTGTTATAATGCCCAAAATACCTTAGCCTTTACCTTGTAGTATTCTAAAAGTTACCTCTATCGTAGAGCAGGAAATACTACCTTTTGTCCTCTTAGTCTCAAACCGAACCCTAAGGAAATCTTCATAGTTGGTTGAAGTATTTAAGTAGAAGTTGGTTAGAACTTCTAAGGGTTGTTTGGAGCGGATTCGGAGTAGGAGCTAAACCTTGCTCAGGATCGACTTTTATAACTTGGATAATTTTGGGCTTATCGAGGTAAATATTCTTGTCCCCTTGTTGTAATTGGAAATTACATATGGTAGGATTATATAGTTGAGGTATACTATATATAGAACTGAACATAGCTTGCGGCAATGTCTTTTGACTTAAGCCTGAATTTAAAGAAGAGAACTGAACTGTAATTACATGGGGTGTATTCTGATGACTTGTGGTATTCTTGTGTAGTAGAATTGTATACGTCGGTTAGGCGTATAACCCCACGAGTTGGCTTGGTAGCGGCCTCGATAGAGAGGAGATTTCTGCGTTGCGGGGAGGTCTCGAATTTTCTATAGAATATGGAACCATGCGGTTAGAAGTTAATAGACGTTTGTGGCCTTATAGGTGGAAGTACTGCGAGTAGAGTATTCTACTTTAAGAGTGGAACGGCTAGCTTGATTCTGATCTTGTGGGCGTTTTGCTTATTGTCGATAATCGTCGCGAGGTATGTGAACCTCTTCCTATCCTTATAGCATGATGCTTTGTAAACTATGTAGTACGGTAGACGTACATGTGTTAAATGAGTTGGTTGGTTTAAAACATAGGGTGTTATAATAGCTTTATGGGAAGTTAGTTATAACGACTCTATGTAGGTAAAAGATTGGTTTGTTGATTGTAGAAGTTAAGAGACTTGATCTTGAAAGATAAGAGACTTAACTTGTTTTACTTAGTTATTAACATTTTGTTAAATGTGTTGTGAAACTTCATTCGCGAGTAATGAGTACTTGGTTTTAAAAGAATAATGTTTTTGATTTGGAAATGAGAATAAGTGTCGAGCAAACCACAGCAGCGCTAATAAAGGAAGGTGTATTGACAATTAACTAATTGTTATTAAAACCAGTAGAAACCTCCATCTGCATAGAAGCTAAGATAAGACAAAATTGTATTACATTTCCTAGATCATGGTCATTGTAACAAGATTGTTGTAAACAAGAATAAACGGCTCACGTCTGAGACATATGTTACTCAATTGTTTTAAAAGAGATTAAGACTATGAGTTATGAAACCCTTCTAAAATGAGAAACTTGAGCATTTGAAATTAGGCAAACCTGAACGTTTGGAAAATAATGTTGTTACTTGATTTTACAAAAGGGAAGTATTTTGGTTTACCTAAAAATGTGAGTCACTCTATTTTTATACTACGGGTATCGGGTGACCTTTATGAAAGGAATGGATCTCTTAAAAAGGAAGTTAACGTACATAGTACTTAGGGTTAAAACCCAGACTTTGATACGAAATGGAAGTACCTTGAGTTGTGTGTAACTTGCCTATGCCTGTTGTTGTGTAACTCGCCTATGCTTGTTGTGATAGCCTTTGTTGTGCAAGTGTTGATATCGGTGACTTCTTGGGAAGGAGTGGATCTTTTATAAAAGTCTAGAAGTATGGTAATTTGCTTGAGCTTGTTTGTGATAGCTTTGGTTGTGCGGTATATTGTTGTTGATGTCACATGGACATGTCTACACCGATCTGAGTCGGGGGCATGTGGCCATGCGGCGGGGTTGATTACGATATATTGTTATTGTGGTTACATGGACACGTCTACACCGTCTGCAGTCGGGGCGTGTGGCCGTGCGGTGGGGTTGATCACCCGATATTATTGTTGTTAATGTCACATGGGCGTGTCTACCGATCTGCGAATTCGGGGCATGTGGCCATGGGGCATTGTTATTATTGTTGCATCATGGGCATGTCTACACCGTCAGAATTCCGGGGGCATGCGGCCATGATGCGAACACGATTGATGTTGTGGGCGTGAGACCCATAGTTATATTTGAGTGATGACTTGAGGCGTGAGTCACGACTTGACATGATTTTTTTATGTTGTGATCGTAGTTTTGTTATCATACATGTCTCTGTTTTTATATAGTGTTATGATTTCATTTGATATTTTCTGATTTCACATACTTGGTACCTGTTGTACTGACCTCCTTCGGGGGGCTGCGTTCATGCCGCAGGTAGGAGTACATCGGTAGTGGATCCCGGCTCATAGGATCACAGTTCAGCGTATTGGGAAGCTCCGTTTTCCGAAGGCTTATCTTTTGGTATGTTACCCTGAGTTGTAGGTTCTTGTACATTCAGGGGTATGACGGCCTGTCCGTCATGTTGTATAAAAACTCTTAGAGGTGTAAATCTTGTATGGCAGGGTTTGTAAAAGGATTAAACCGTTCGTTTTGAAAGAGTTGTTTATATATATTTTATTGAAGGTAACCGCTTGGTTGCTTTGTTTATGATCATATATCTTGTTTCTTGTTTAAGTTTTATATTCCGGTTTTTTCGATGTTGTATCACTAGGGTGCCGGGTAAGGCACGATCACGGGCCGGGATCGGTCGTGTGACTCCAAGATCTTGAATCTTGGCTAGCCGTTTCCACTCTTCAAGTAGAATACGCTACTCGCAGTACTTCCACCTATAAGGCCACAAACGTCTATTAACTTCTAACCGCACTGTTCCATATTCTACAGAAAATTCGGCAGCACCTCCCCCCGCAACAGCGTAAATCTCCTCCTCTATCGAGGCCGGCTACCAAGCCAACCAGGGGGTTTATACGCCTAAGGACGTATACAATTCTACTACACAATAATACCACAAGTCTCATCATACACCTATGTAATATGATTCGATTCTCTTCTTTATATTCAGGCTTAAGTCAAAAGACATTGCCGCAAAGCTATGTTCAGTTCTATATATAGTATACTTCAACTATATAATCCTACAACATGTAATTTCCAATTATAATAAGGGGACAAGATTATTTACCTCGATAAGCCCAAAATTATCCAAGTTATAATGTCGATCTGAGCAAGGTTTAGCTCTACTCGTGCGCTCCAATCCGCTCCAAACAACCCTTAGAAGTTCTAACCAACTTCTACTTAAATACTTCAACCAACTATGAAGATTTCCTTAGGGTTTGGTTTGAGACTAAAGGACAAAAGGTAGTATTTCCGGGCTCTACGTATAGAGGTAACTTTTGGAATACTACAAGGTAAAGGCTAAGGTATTTTGGGCATTATAACAATACTAGGGGAGTATTTCAATACCACAAGGGAGGGGGTATATTTCGAAACAACTAGGCTAGGGGGTACCTCTGCAGAGCACTACCAAGGGGAGGGTACCCCTCTCGGCCACAAGGCCACTCAAAGGGGGAGGGGGTGTGGCGGACGAACACAACAAGAAGAGGGGAGGGAGATTTCAAGACTTGGAAACATTTGTGGATGAATGAAGTCTTCACAAAGGGAGGGGTATTTATAGGGAAGCCAAGGGCCAACCAATGGACAAGATCAAGCCATGTGCAAGGCAAGTGTAAGGCCTTGATCAAGCCAAGTGCACCCTAACCCTACTCCACAAAACATGGCACAAAACAAGGCACCAAACAAGCCACAAAACAAGGCCAAAACAAGGAGCCAATTGGCGAAGGCGTGACCAATCGGCCAACGTCCACTTGAGGTGACAAGTGTCACCTCTCGTTGGCCAAAATGTTCTAACGCTCGGAAAAATCCGCAAAAATACAAAACGACATAGCGGAATTTTCCCTACGCAAACTACGTAAACGTTTCGTCGAAAGCGACTCTGTCGGGTGTTGTGCACAAATTTCGAACCTATGCCAAACTTTAAGTCTCAAATTTCAAATGCGTCGTCTCCACGTATACTGGAAATACGGGTATAACACATACTTAGTACATATTGTGTATGACCCCTTCCTCGGGGCTGCGTTCATGCCGCGGTAGGGAGTAGCGGTGGTGGATCCTCGTTCTTAGGATCACTTATCGGGCGTCGAAGCTCCATTTCTCAGGAGGCTTGTCTTTTTAGTGAGTTTTTCCACGATGTTGTAGATTTATGTACATTCGGGGTATGGCGGGCCCTGTCCGCCACGATTATTATTCTTAGAGTGCAGTAGTCACATTTGTGGTTTGGGGTTGTAAGAACGGTTTGTCTGATTTTCTTTGATTATGCATATTTTATGAAATGCGGCCTTATCGGCTGCTTTGTGTTATTATTGTCTAAAAATGTTGTATGTTGTGTTTGTTCATTGCTATTCTACGATGTATACAGGCAGGGTGCCCGGTAGGGCACGATCGCGGCTTCCAGTGTCAGTCGTGACAAAAGTAGTATCGAAGCGATTAGTCCTCGGAAAGTGTCTGACCGTGTCTAGTATAGTCTTGATTATCGGTGTGTTGTGCACCACATCTATAATCAGGAGGCTGCGAGGACATTTAGGATTGTTTTCCATTCTTCTCTCTCGAGATCGTGCGAGAAATGTCTTATTAGGTTGAATCTCTCGACCTATTCTTATGAAAACGATTATACCTTCACGGAAGCGACCGAGGCCCGAAGGGCAAAGCGGCGGCGGAGGCGCTAGCGGTACTCGAGAGGTTACGGACTCGAGCACAGACTATGCACGAGGTAGTAAGTAGTCGGCGAGTTCACGCACGGCGATTATTCGCCAAGTTCTCCAAGTGTGAGTTTTGGTTGGCCTCGATGGCATTCTGGGGCACATTATTGGGCGATGGTGTTGGTGGATACGCAATGATTGAGGCGATCAAGTCTTGGCGAGACCTACTACTCGGCCAAGTGCGCGATTTCTTAGGGCGAGTTATTATCGTGAGTTCGTGGAAGCGGTTGCTTGATTTCGACCAGATTGACTAGGTGACTCGAAGCGGCCAAGTTCCGATGGGCGAGGCTTGCGAGAAGGGTTTCGATTCTTTGAAGGAAAGGTTGACTCTGACTCCGGTTATTACTCTTCCCGAGGGTTAGGCAGATGCGTGATCTATTGTGATGCCTCGGGTATCGGGCTAGGAGTGTGTTTTGATGCGGCCACGACAAGGTTATAGCCTATGCTTCCATTTGCGGAATCATGAGAGGAATTACCCTACCGCGACTTAGAGTTGGCATGATTATTCATGCCTTGAAGATTTGGAGACATTATTTGTATGGGGTTCATGTGGATATTTATACAGACCACAAGAGCCTTGATATATCTTGATGAGAGGAGTTGAACTTGCGGCGAGGCGGTGGTTAGAGTTGCTAAAAGATTATGATGTTGATATTCTATACCATCAGGAAAGCCAGCGTAGTTCTTGATGCCTTAGTCGTAGATCGATGGGAGCTGTCGGAGTGCGGAGAGGCGGGACATGGTCCATCGATCCACCGGCTAGCGAGCCTTGGGGTTCGTTTGATCGATCTGACGGCGGCGAAGTGCGGGTTCGCGAGGGTGCCGAGTCTTCCATCGTGGCTGAGGTGAAGATGCGACCGATAGAGGAACCAGTGTTGGTACGGTATTGGGATGCCGCTCTGCGGGAGGAGAAGAGTCTATTCGAGTAGCGCTGATAAGTCTTGAGATTTGAGAGCCGGTTGTGTGTTCCGATGTGTCGAGGACCGTCGGCCAGTGATCTGGGAGGCACGCGGTGCTCGTTATTCTATTCATCCGGTCGACCAAGATGTACCATGACCTCGGATGTTTGTATTGGTGGGATGGCACGAAGATGGGCGTGGCGAGTTTTGTTGCAGTGTCCTAATTGCCCGGAGTCAAGGTCGAGTACGAGAGGCCCGGTGGATTATTGCAGGCTATTGAGATTACGACTTGGAAGTGGGAGGTGATCAACATGGACTTTGTTCTGAGGTTACCTCGTACTCGGAGAAATCACGACTCCATTTGGGTTATTGTTGTGAGTTGTGAAATCAGCCCATTTCCTTCCCGATCGGGGCGGCGTTTGGTGAGATTATGCAGTTATACATCGAGAGATTGTGAGGCTGCGGTGTCGGTGTCGATTATATCGATAGGGAGCCCGTTTACGACTAACCGGAGGTCTTTCGGAAGGAATTAGGGACACTGGTGAGTCTCGAGACAACATTTCATCCTCGGTCGCGGGCGGCGGGCGTACTATCGAACAACGAGGATATCTGCGAGCTGCGTGATTGATTTTAGGGTATTTGGGAGGATCATTTTCCTCTTGTGGAGTTTGCTTATAACAACGGCTACCATTCCGGTATCTGAGATGGCGCCATACGAGGCTTTATATGGCGGAAATGTAGATCGCCGATTGGTTGGTTCGGCGTGGGCGAGTGCGATTAGTTGGCGAGACTTGGTTCAGCGGCGTGGATAAGGTGAAGCTTATCCAGGAGGCTGATAGCGGCTGAGTCGGCAGAAGTCATATGCGGATAATCGGCATCGGCATTTGGAGTTTCAGGTAGACGATTGGGTCTTCTTGAAGGTGTCACCCATGAAGGGTGTGATGAGATTCGGTAAGAAGGGGAAACTCAACCCAAGGTACATTGGGCCCTACTAGATCGTCCGTTGAGTAGGCAAGGTTGCCTATGAGTTGGATCTGCCATCAGAGTTAGAGGCGGTACATCCGGTCTTCCATGTTTCTATGTTGCGGAAGTGTATCGGAGATCCAGCGAGAGTTTTCCCTGCTACTGAGGTCCAGGTGACAGAGGGGTTATCGTATGAGGAGAGTCCCATAGCGATACTCGATCGCCAGGTCAGGCGACTACGGACCAAGGATATGGCTTCCGTCAAAGTCTTGTGGAGGAATGATAACCGGGAGGAGATGACTAGGGAAGCGGAGGAGGACATGTTGAGGAAGTATCCTCACTTATTCCCTACACCTTCAGGTAATTCTTTTCCCTTACTTGTCAAGTTTTAATTGAAGCATTTGTTTTGTGTAAATGCTATTATGTGGCATTGTTGGTATGTCGGAGTTGTGAAAGGAAACTATGTCGCTAATTATAAGTTTGACTCCGAAAGAACATTCGGGGACGAATGTTTCTAAGGGGGGAAGAATGTTACACCCCGTATTTACAGGACATGCTTTAAGAACGTCGTAGAACTCACAAGTGTTAAGATTTGAGACTTGTAAAATTTATCGGAATTATGAAATTGTCGGAAAACGTAATATTGTGACGAATGGGAGGGCGACACGTGTCACCCCCCCTTATGGTTGCCTTGGACGAAATGGGCAAGGGCTTAAGGGTCATTTGACCTTTGTAGGATGACTAAGTCTTGCAAGTTGTGAGCTTGAGAATATTGACTAAGTCAAAGGGTCCACAAAGTCTTGATATTTAATAAGAGCTCATCCAAGCCACCCATTTGTTCACATCTTGACCCTCCATTGTGCTATATATTACTAGTAGTAGCAAGACAAGCTTAACACTTAGAAAAAATTTCAAGAAATTGAAGAACTCTCTCTACTAGCTCTCGGGTTCACTAAAGGGAGAAAAGAAAAAATTTTGTTTCTTGTTCTTTAAGCTCCACACTTTAAAGCAAGGTTCATGAGTGTATTTTGAATGTATCTCAATAGAAAAATCTCGGGAAAAGATAGTTTTCGTATTAGTCGCAAGGTGAAAACCTAGTTGCTTTCTAGGTTTTGTTTGGAGGTTTGAAGGAAATTTGTTGGTGTTGTTCTAAGGGTCTCAAGTAGCGGATTGAAGTGTCTTGAAGAGGCTCTAAGTTTCTAAGGAGCGACTTCGGATTTGGAGTTGGATTAAGATTCGTTGAGGTATAATCTTGTCTCTTAAAAGTGTTACAAGATTATTTATATTGTTGTTAGCTTTACATATTGCTAGCATGAAGTATATGTGTTGAAGTTTATAAGTATTATGGATTGCTTGTAGCCTTAAAATCCGAAACGTAATGTAAGCCATGTGAAGTTGGATTACAATTTGGTCGTTTACTAGAATCGTCGCATGTTACTTACTTGAAGATTATAGTAGTATAATCGATTGCGACTTGATATCATGTTATGCTAACAATTTGGATTGAAATGGAAATTGGATAAGAATTGATTTTATAGTACCTCAAGTTTGCCGAATTGGCCTAGTAAGTTGTATTAGTTTGATATCGTTTGTGGGGCGGAATTTTACACGTCTAGTAGACGTGTAATCCCCTATTGTTGATTGCATTGATTGGGCCTTAAATGTGGCGTGTTTGGTTATTGTATTCGGCCTTGAAAAATGTGGCAAAGTAAGTAGAAACAAAGGAGGTGCTGTCCGATTTTCCGTAGAATTTAGAGACTTTACACTTATAATATTCTACGTTTGAAGTAAGGCGTTAATAGACGTATTGTGGATATTATAGGTTGACATTCTACGGGCGGGATTTTGTACTTGGCAAGTGGTTTGACCCGAAGAGGTATGTAGAACTTTCCTATCTTTTGAGCATGACTATTTGCACGTATATAGTACGGTAGACGTACGAGACCTTGATATCCTTTACTAGTTTTATGAATAGCCAAGTCGGGTGAGTTAGGAGATTAACTCACTTATTTGAAAGTATTAAGGATGTCTTAAGTTTTATTAAAGTTAAGGGACTTGAAGAGTTTTAAAGTATGTGATACTTGTTTTGTTTTAAACGTATAAGTCCCTAGGATAGGAAATTGTATTTGGCTAAGGTATAAAGTGAATATAACGACTTTATGGGAAGTTGGTTATATTTGCTTTATGGAAAGATAAATGACTTGATTTAATGAAAAGGAAATTTGATTTTAAGGCATCAATTGCCTAAGGTTTTATAAGAAAAGGAGTCACTTGATTTAGAAACCTAACTTTATTTCTAAAAGGTATTGTGACTTGTCTTGAAAAGTGATTTTGACTTGATACTATGGTTAATAGTATCTTGGAAGTTTTATACTAAAAAGAGTCATTTGTTTTAAAGAGTAGAAGTATGTAGTACTTGGGTTAAATTCCCGGATTTTTATAAAAGATATGCTAGTGCCTTAAGTAAACTAAAATGAGAGTGTTTATGAATAATACTAATAAGAAGTTAGGGGGATTTCTTAACTTGCTTATTTATTGTATGATAAGCCGGTAGGGCTTATGTTATGTATGATGGCCGGTTGAGATAGGGTAAGAGTATAAATGAGGGTAAACCCGAGACGTTATACCACCTTCTCCAGGGTAAGAGTATAAATGAGGGGTAAACCCCCAAGACGTTATACCACCTTCTCCAGGGTAAGAGTATAAATGAGGGGTAAATCCCCAAGACGTTATACCACCTGCTTCAGGGTAAGAGTATAAATGAGGGGAAAATCCCCAAGACGTTATACCACCTATTTTTCCGTGGATTTTCTACCCACGATGCGAGGAATACCTCATGCGACTCCTTATGGGCTTATGCGGGTGAAATAGTCCCATGCGGTAGTCTGACTATCACGAGGAATACCTCATGCGGGTCCACGACCTATCACGGGTGAAATAGTCGTGAGTAGGATTGTTTAATGATACTGCGGGCGGATGGTCCTGCTTTGATCGTGAGCTTCATATTTTTATGTTGTACGTATACTCTTAGTTACTCTCATTGTTAGTAAGGCACTGTGTACTGTAATTTTATTATCATACATGTCTCCGGCCTTGTTTTAAACTTATGATGTTATTACAGTATTTTCCAGTTTTTTACATACTTAGTACATATTGTGTACTGACCCCCTTCCTCGGGGGCTGCGTTCATGCCGCAGGTAGGGGTAAGCAGGTGGTGGATCCTCATTCTTAGGATCACTTATCAGACGTCAGAAGCTCCATTTCTCCGGAGGCTTGTCTTTTTGGTACATTTTTTCCCTGATGTTGTAGATTTATGTAGGGGTATGGCGGGGCCCTGTCCCACCACAGTTGTTATTCTTAGAGGTCTGTAGTCACATGTTGTGGTTTGGGGTTGTAAGAACCGGTTTGTACAGTTTTTCTTTGATTATGTATATTTTATGAAAGGCGGCCTTATCGGCTAGCCTGTGTTATTATTGTCTAAAAATGTTGTATGTTGTGTATGTTTCGCTGCTATTCTCTGATGTATACCTGAACGGGGTGCCCAGGTAGGGCCCTAGTCGCGGCCCCGGGGTCGGGTCGTGACACCTTAGACGAACTTATTGTCAAACTCCATATTCAGGAAGATAATAAGAAGGTCATGCCAAAGGGGAAACAACCCGCTGAGGCTAAGGCAAACCTGACGGAAGTCAAAGGGAACTCAAGCAAGAAGCGGAAGTTCCAAAAGGAAGGCAAGCCCCAAACAACTGAAAAGTTCAAGGGAAAGTGTAACCACTGTGGTATAGTTGATCACATGGCCAAAGACTGCCGCAAGTTCAAACGTAAGAATAAGGCCAAAGGCAAGTCCAAGGCTAACATCGTCGAAGACACGCTTGTAGAGGATATGATCGAGGAGTTCTCAGCAGTGGTTCTTGAAGCAAACCTCGTTGAGAATCCAGTGCAGTGGTGGTTTGACACAAGTGCCACCCGTCATATATGTTCCAATAAAGAAGCCTTCTCAACTTATACACCAGTCACAGACAAGAAGTTGTTCATGGGAAACAATTCTTCTTCAGAGGTGCTGGGGGTAGGAAAGGTGATCCTAAAGATGATGTCCGGGAAGGAGCTGACTCTAAAAGAAGTGATGCACGTCCCAGAAATTGGTAGAAATCTGATTTCTGGACCTTTGTTGGTTAATGTTGGTTTTAGGCTAGTGTTAGAAGCCAATAAATTTGTAATCACTAAAAACATAACTTTTATAGGAAGAAACTTCGTCTGTGAAGGCCTCTTTAAGATTAATGATGCACCTGTAATGCCTTGTGTTTCAACTTTCAATAAAATTGAGCCTTCTACTTACTTGATTGAGTCATCTACTTTATGGCATCATAAATTAGGACATGTTAACTATCAATCTATCAAAAGATTGGTAAAGTTGGAATTATTGTCATCTATCGACATAAACCCTCAACGTAAGTGTGAGGTGTGCGTAGAGAAAAACTTTCCAAGAATCCCTTTAGATCCGTCGAAAGGGAAACCGCTCCCTCTAGAACTCATACACACTGATATATGTGATTTAAAGTTCACTCAAACTAGAGGGGGGAACAAGTACTTTGTGACTTTCATAGATGATGGTGCAAGGTTTTGTTACCTTTACTTACTAAAAAGTAAAGATGAAGCCTTTGAAGCATTCAAACGCTACAAAGAAGAAGTTGAGAACCAACTAAACGGATGAATTAAAACAATCAGTAGCGATAGAGGGGGAGAATATGTAGCGCCTTCAATCCACACTCTTAGGTCCAATCTTGACCTGCTTTGGCATATGTAGTTTTACCTTGGTCAGACAACCCCATACCTTCAAATATTTGTAGGTAGGTTTTTTTCCTTTCCATAGCTCGTATGGAGTCTTGTCTTTATCCTTGTGTGGAACTCTGTTATGAATCCTATTGTCGGTAAGGACAACTTCTCCCCGCATGG
The DNA here is from genome assembly GCA_029844215.1 of Przewalskia tangutica. Lineage (NCBI taxonomy): Eukaryota > Viridiplantae > Streptophyta > Magnoliopsida > Solanales > Solanaceae > Przewalskia > Przewalskia tangutica. The sequence continues at coordinate 100,472 of JAQGDG010000245.1, read as the reverse complement.
TTTGAGGGAGGCCTGAATTGATGAGTAAAACATTCAGCATTTCCTTTAGTGTTCGGTTCTTGCGTTCAATAATACCGTTTGATTGAGGGCAAGAAACACAATGCTCTTTGAAGGCACAAGCTTTCCGGCAGAAGAGGTCATTGCAAGAATCAAAACAACATCTTATAGAGTTCTCTATGATTTTATCCCCTCTTGTAATGGCACCTTTTGAGTGACCACCCCTCCCCTATTTCACTTCTTGTTTGCATTACGTTGAGGCCTGAGATACCTCAACGACTGATTGTAGCCACTTCCTTTTCGTTATTAGTAATAATATTTGCATTTACCTAAAAATAAAAAAAAAATAAAAAAAAAACTGTACAACAATGTAAATACAACTCGCGCCAGTCTAGCCAACATATGAATACAAACCTCTAAGATTTTGGACAGTAACTATGACGGGACAAGGCCCCGTCGTACCCCTGAATATACCTAACCATAATGACAAGCTCCGGAATATTGGAGCTATCCCAAAATGCTGAACAAAGATCCTAAGCTTGCGGATCCACAACTGAGTACCTAAACCTGCGGGCATGAACGCAGCCGGAAGAAGTCGATAACTGGTACTAAGTATAGAACGGAAATAAAGTACAGTAAACAAATCATAACTGTACAAAAGAATGACAGGGGCAAGTATGAAAATCAAATACCAGATCCTACCGTGTCATATAAAATAAGAGCCAACTGTACATTGTACCATTGTACTACTTTCAAATATGAAAGTCATGTCAAAATCAGGGACACATGCCCTCATAATATAATATCACTGAAGCATGCTCGTGGAATACACCATCACTGTCAGCATATAACAAGTATAATATACAATCATCATCAGAGAAGCATGCCCATGGAATTCCAACATCACTGTCGGCATGTACAAAGTATAATATATAACAAGTATCCAGGAAGCATGCCCGTGGAATTCCAACATCCCTATCGATGTGTCAACCTCACAGAAGCATGCCCGTGGAATTCCAACATCACTATCAGCGTGTCTGTAGAACAATATATAACCGATGTCGAGCGTGTTATACCGTATTTCCAGTATGTATATGCGTGAGGCGTCGTATTATAATTTAAGCCTTAAAGTGTCACGCCCCGTAACCCGGGCCCGTGACTGGTGCCTTACCCCGGGCACCCTAGTGATACAACATCAGAGTAATCAGCGGAACATAAAAACATAACCTGAGACAACAGAAGTATAAAACAATAATCTGTTAAAACTTGCCTTTCGGCATATATAAACAATCTTTTAAAGAGAACAGTTTAATCCTTTATACAAACCCTGCCCATAATAGTACTCTGCACTTCTAAGATTTGCACAACTATGGCGGGACGGGGCCCGCCATACCCCGAATGTAAATACCTACAACGATGTGGGACTATACCACCGACAAGCTTCCGAGAAACGGAGCTTTCCCGAAATCTTGGCGTGACCCTAAGAGCGAGGATCATCGACTGGTGTACCTTTTCCTGCGGCATGAACGCAGCCCCGAGAAGTCGATACATGTACCAAGTATGTGAAATCGTAAAGTATCAGAATCAAATCATAGTAGTCTATATAAAGCGGGAGACATGTATGATAACCAAACTACGATTCACAACAAGTAGCAAATATGTCAAGTCGTGGACTCACGCCTCAAAGTCATCACAATAAGACCGTGCGGGGTAATGCGTAAGGCATAGCCGACTACTAAGACCCCGGTACCACAAATGCCATAAAGCAGATCACGAGGTCTCTAGACCGCACCATGATCGGCCGCCACGGCGCAGTATCAATGCGCGTCTATTCTCGAACTCTCGCGACTCGCATAGGTCACACGGACCCGCATAAGGTATTCCTCGAACTCGGTCCTAGACCACCCGAGGTATACCGCGTCGGCGGCCTAACCCTCGGTATCCGTCTCCGACTTCCGACCGCATAGCCCTCAAGGACCGTGATAGTCCCTCGGAGACCGCGATAGGAATTCCGCATCGTGCTAAACACCCGAATGATCACCAATCTCGGAGCATACCGCGACTCGCATAGTCTCAAGGACGTGATAGCCGTAGTATAGACGCATCAAGGGTGGCAAGCCCTCGGTATACGACAAGGGTAGGTGATATAATAACGATAATGGACTTACCTTTTAACAATGTAAGCACGTGAGAATGACCCCTTACATAACAATCACAAGATACTAACACAAGTAGCATCCTAACATGTTTACTTATCATATCAACAAGAAAGTATTACAAGGCTATCACAAACCAATACAATCAAGTTATTCACCCAAGGTACTTTCTAACAAGTTCGAGTATCTAACCCCAACGATTTCATACATTAAATCTTTAAAAGATCCGTTCCTATCACATAAGTCACACAATACCCGTAGTATAAAATAAGTGGTATTGTCTTTTTAAAGTAAACTAAAACACTTACCTTTGTAAAACCAAGTAACAACATTATTTTCCAAACGTCCAAGTTTGCCTAATTTCAAATGCTCACGTTTCTTATTTTAGAAAGGTTTCGTAGTTCATAGTCTTATTCATTCAAGAATATAATTCTCTTTTAAACAATCTAAGAAACATAAGCCTTATGTGAGTAGGATATTCTTGTTTATAGCAATCTTATTACAATGACCATGATCTAGAAATGTAATATCATTTTGTCTTATCTTAGCTTCTATGCAGATGGAAGTTTCTACTGGTTTTACCAATACTTAATTATTCAAAACATTTCCTTTTATTAACGCTGCAGTGGTTTGTCGATACACATCCTGACTTCCAAAATCAGTAAAACATTCTTAAGCCGTTATACCTAACTTCCCATTTTCTTACCTACATAAAGCTGTTATAACCAACTCCCCATAAAGCCGTTATAGCACTTTATGTTTTACAAACAATCAAACACATGTACGTCTACCGTACTACATAGTTCACACATATCATGCTAGAAGGGATAGGAAGAGGTTCACATACCTCGCGACGAGTATCGACTAATAGCAAAACGCTCCAAGTACCTCAAACCGTCGGCTACTCCTTAGCCAAGAAGATTACGTCACACGTAGCACTTCAACCTATAAGGCCACAAGGCGCTTATTAACATCGTAGAACATTCTACATAAAATTCGGCAGCACCTCCCCCCCCCGCCACAGCGTAAATCTCCTCCTCTATCGAGGCCGGCTACCAAGCCAACCAGGGGGGGGTTATACATCTAACCTGAACGGGTACAATTCTACTATACAGGTCTACTGTAATACAGTCCTATGTAATTACAGTTTAGTTCAGTTCCTTATTCTTCAGGCTTAAGTCAAAAGACATTGCCAACAACTATGTTCGATTACATATATAGTATACTTCAACTATATATTCTAACAACAAGTAATATCCAATTACAATAGGGGACAAGATAATTACCTCGATAAGCCCATAATTATCCGAGTTTAAAGTCGATCCTTAGCAATGTTACACTCCTACTCCGGGTGCTCCATCCCGCTCCAACCAACCCTTATAAGTTCTAACCCACTTCTACATAGCACTCCAACAAACCATGGAGATTTTCCTTAGGGTTTCGGTTAGAGACAAAAGGACAAACTGTAGTATTTCCGGGCTCTACGTATAGAGGTATATTTGGAATACTAAAAGGCATAAGGCTAAGGTATTTGGGCGTTATAACAATACTTTTGAGAGTAATTCTACCAAGAGGGGTACCCATTGAGAACACCCCAGTAGGGGGTGCTCTCGTGAAGGGCCTACTAGGAAGGAGAGGAGGCTCGGCCACAAGGCCATGAAAGGGGAGGGCAGGCTCTTGGACGAGAGTCAACAAGAGGGAGGAGAGGGGTACTCAAGACTTAGAGATTTGAGAGATGAAGAAGTCTTCAAAGGGAGGGGGGTATTTATAGGGTAGCAAAGGCCAACCAAGGGCCAAGATCTAGCCAAGTGCTAAACAAGTGTAGGCCAAGATGTGCCCAAGTGCCCCTAGTCCCTACTCCACAAATCCTCACAAAATATCTCACCAACTTGACTCCTGGCGCCCAGGGTGGCCGTCTAACTCACCAACGAGGGTGACAAGTGTAGCCCTCTCGTTGGTACAAATCTTTTCATCACTCGGAAAAATCCATAAAAATAAGAAAAGACATAGCCGGAATTTTCCTCGAAGTTATGTAAAACGCTTCCGAAAACGACTCTAATCGGCACTTGTGCCCAAATGTCATTCGGCCAAGCCACCTAGGGGGGGGTGACACGTGTCACCCTCCTAATGGCCCAAAAATAAAACATCTTCCGAAAATATCCACAATGGCCAAAATCTCGAAAACAAAGTGGGCCCCACAACAGTAAATTTCACCGTGGGCCCACGTGACCATTTCAGAAAATAAAATTCCATAATTCTCTAATATTCCGGGAAGTCCTAATACCAAACTGGGAATCTAATTCCCATGAACCTTTTTCCTTACAAAAACCGGAAACTTTTCCGTGGAAAAATCACCTCTTTCTTCCTTTCCAATCTTTCTGTCGTATTCTCGTACGTACGTCCTCGCATACATACCCTGGAACTACGGGGTATAACATTCTCCCCTCCTTAGAAACATTCGTCCCGAATGTTCCTTCTAAGTCTCAAAACAAACGTGTGCCAATATAGTCTTCACTACTATACTTACGAGAACAATCCTGCCATACCTGGCCCCAGAAACAACTGCGCAAAAATGCTTACCTCTAAGTCCACGAGGAAACACCTCTAACATCACCAAAATGATACCACTTTTGTCACTTTGCCTGAGGCATTAACCTTCTCAGGCGACCCAACAAATGGTACCAGGGGCTGCGCGATCACGAAGGTTCGCCGCTCGAACTCTTACTACATTTAAATCGCTTTATCCAAAACTCGGGGTTACTATCTCTAACGTGGTCATTATTACTGGGAACACTCTGGATGGATCTTCGATACTTTCCCGAACATAACAATACGAAGGACCGGACGTACTGCCTCCTAAGTCGGACGGCAGATGCTAACCTATAGGCAACCTGGCCTATTCCTCATATGAACTCAAGGGCCCAAGTAACTCGGGCTAAGTTCCTCTGTTTCCAAACTCGTCACACCCTAACCACCGTCTGCCGGAACAAGCTGAACCAACTATCGAACCTTGCCAACATCAGACCAATCGACCTGCAACTTGCATTTCTGCCCCTTCAAGGCGTAACAAGACGACATACGAACACTTAAATGGTAGCTTAAACACTCCCCCAAGAGGAGACAACGATCCTCACAGCTACCCCTTAAATCAAAACTCTGGCCCGAGGGCGAATGCGATCTGAGACTCACCTGAGTTCCTAACCCTGCCTGGTAAAATTCTTAGGAAATGAAAATAGCCACAACAGGCTTCACATGCGCCATCAGGTGAAGGTAGGCACCCCGTGCAGCCTTACAACCTTTCAGATAACATCAACACTGCCGAGGGAACGACCCTGACCGAAGAACACGATAGGCTGCCCCCATCGGCCCGACCACTGGTCGAACGCATCCACGAACTCGTACGCTGGTTAACTAAATTTGTGCCTAACAACCTCATGACCCCATCACAAGGTGGGACCACCACAAACCGACCCACCATACAGGCGCGGGTTGACCCGCGTGGCCTCAACCCGACCCGCAACGCGCAAAACACTAGCTTCCGGAGAAAACTCTCACTAATCACGCATTACGAAAACCTAGCGGTCTTCTCGAGCTCAACCACCCTCTCTCATATTACGCTACTCGGGGACTTATCCCAAAAACATAGCTCACGTGCACAATGCACTCCTATAAGGTCAAACATCAACATACGTCTCTTACTCGAGATGGCGCACCTCTAAGGTCTCTACGTGTAAAACTCTAAGGCTCGCACTTTCTCTATCCCCAACATCTTACTCGGTTAAACAACCATGATTTCTAATCACAACTAACATCGCTACGAGAACATAGCACTTAAGGTATACTCACCTTATCACATAAACAAAACTCTAGAGGTTTAGGATATGCTGCGTCTTGCTTCACTCCCTATGTCGTCTAATCGAACCCGCCCGTGAGGCGCATAGTTAAGGAAGGTGACGAACTACCCACCGGTACTGAAGACAAAGTCCTTCTACTAGGTCACCTATTCGACACATGGCCCTGACGGCCACAGGTACAACAAGTACCAATCTAAAAGACGACATTCCCCGGGATGACGTCTGTCGCATAGTGAATCGAAAACCCTGGAGTTCTGACCAACTCCTGCATACCCGAACGTCTCGAACCCGTGGAGGACCTTTGCACCGGTGGATGTGCATAATCTAATCTGGTGAGGCGACTTGCCTCGAAGTTACCAAAGGACCTAGCGCTCTGGCCCTTCATTGTCGCCCGTTAACCGTCGATCTACGTTTCTCGGCCTGCTGCGCATAAACCCGTACACAGGCCATGCTCAAGCCTAACTGAAGAATTACTCTTGCACAACCCTCTCTTAGATAGTCATCAAGACTTGCGGTATATCGGTATACTCTCTGGTAGCCAAATTCATAGCTAATGTGAGGTTGCCTCTGCCATCTATATTCTCTGTTCCCGGTCGTGGAACTGAAGGTTCAAAAGTCATGGCCGCAGTAGGAACTGATGCCGCCGTGCTAAACTCTGCTGGGGCTAGTGACGTAGCATAACTCCCCGAATAAAACACCGCCCCAGGTGGTAATTGGGCCTGAGCCCACGAAACCATCTGAACTCTACTCGCAGCTCCGCCGGTGCGCTTGCCCCTGGGCGGGTTGCCTGCGGCGGAGGCATAACGATAAGGAAAGGATTTCGTCGGAGGGTCCAACTTTCAACACGCTCTAAGGCACGATCTCGAGTGAGAAGAATAGAAACCATCCTAAATATCCTATAGCCTCCTGATTATTGGCGTGGTGCACAACACACCGATAATCAAGACTCTACTGGATACAGCCTGTAGACACTTTCCGAGGATTAACTGCTCTGATACCACTCTGTCACGCCCGTAACCGGGCTAGTGGTGCCTTACCGGGCACCCTAGTGATACAACATCGAGTAATGGAACATAAAAACATAACACGAGACAACGAAGTATAAAACAATAATCTGTTAAAACTTGCCTTTGGCATATATAAACAATCTTTTAAAGAAACGGTTTAATCCTTTATACAAGCCACGCTTGTAATAGTACTCTGCACCTCTAAGATTTGCAACAACTATGGCGGGACGGGGCCCCATACCACGAATGTAAATACCTACAACGACGGGGACTATACCACCAAGCTTCCGAGAAACGGAGCTTTCCCGAATCTTTGTGTGACCCTAAGGCGAGGATCATCATTGGTGTACCTTTTCTGCGGCATGAACGCAGCCCCCGAAGGAGGTCGATACAACATGTACCAAGTATGTGAAAGCGTAAAGTATCATGGCGAAATCATAGTAGTCTATATAAAGCGGGAGACATGTATGATAACCAAACTACGATTCACAACAAGTAGCGATCATGTCGTCGGGGACTCACGCCTCAAAGTCATCACAATAAGGCATGCGGGGTAAATGCGAAGGCATAGCCGACTACTAAGACCCCAGTACCACAAATGCCATAAAGCGTATCACGAGGTCTCTCTGATCGCACCACGATCGAAGGCGGCCGCGGCGCGGTATCAATGTCGCGCGTCTATTCTGGAACTCTCGCGACTCCGCATAGGTCACCTGCAGACCGCATAAGGTATTCCTCGAATCTGGTCTAGACCACCGAGGTATACCCGCATCGGCGGCCTAACCCTCAGATCCGTCACGGACTTCGCACTTCGCGTAGCCCTCGAGGACCGCATAGTCCCTCGGAGACCGCATAGAATTCCGCATCGGGCTAAACACCGGAATGATCGGTCAATCACGGAGCATACCGCACTCGCGTAGTCTCAAGGACGCATAGGCCGTATAGACCGCGTCAAGGGTGGCAAGCCCCGGTATACTGGGATCGAGGGTAGGTGATATAATAACGATTGATGGACTTACCTTTTAACAATGTAAGCGCAAGAATGACCCCCTTACATAACAATCACAAGATACTAACACAAGTAGCATCCTAACATGTTTACTTATCATATCAACAAGAAAGTATTACAAGGCTATCACAAACCAATACAATCAAGTTATTCACCCAAGGTACTTTCTACTAACAAGTTCGAGTATCTAACCCCAACGTACTTCATACATTAAATCTTTAAAAGATCCGTTCCTATCACATAAGTCACACAATACGTAGTATAAAATAGAGTGGTATTTGTCTTTTAAGTAAACCAAAACACTTACCTTTGTAAAACCAAGTAACAACATTATTTTCCAAACGTCCAAGTTTGCCTAATTTCAAATGCTCACGTTTCTTATTTTAGAAAGGTTTCGTAGTTCATAGTCTTATTCATTCAAGAATATAATTCTCTTTTAAACAATCTAAGAAACATAAGCCTTATGTGAGTAGGATATTCTTGTTTATAGCAATCTTATTCTGTGACCATGATCTAGAAATGTAATATCATTTTGTCTTATCTTAGCTTCTATGCGGATGGAAGTTTCTCTGGTTTTACCAATACTTAATTATTCAAAACATTTCCTTTTATTAGCATTTGCAGTGGTTTGTCGATACACATCACGACTTCAAAATCGGTAAAACATTCTTAAGTTATACCTAACTTCCCATTTTCTTACCTACATAAAGCTGTTATAACCAACTCCCCATAAAGCCGTTATAGCACTTTATGTTTTACAAACAATCAAACACATGTACGTCTACCGTACTACATAGTTTACACATATCATGCTAGAAGGGATAGGAAGAGGTTCACATACCTCGCGGCAGTATCGACTAATAGCAAAAACGCTCCAAGTACCTCAAAGTCGGCTACTCCTTAGCCAAGAAGATTACGTCACCGTAGCACTTCAACCTATAAGGCCCGTGACTTATTAACATCGTAGAACATTCTACATAAAATTCGTGACACCTCCCCGCCACGGCGTAAATCTCCTCTCTATCGAGGCCGGCTACCAAGCCAACCGAGGGGGTTATACATCTAACACGAGCGGGTACAATTCTACTATCTGGTCTCATACGATCCTATGTATGTAATTCTGATTTAGTTGATTCCTTATTCTTGAGCTTAAGTCAAAAGACATTGCCAACAACTACGTTCGATTCTATATATAGTATACTTCAACTATATATTCTAACAACAAGTAATATCCAATTACAATAGGGGGACAAGATAATTACCTCGATAAGCCCATAATTATCCGAGTTTAAAGTCGATCCTTAGCAATGTTTCGCTCTACTCGGGTGCTCCATCGCTCCAAACAACCCTTAGAAGTTCTAACCAACTTCTACATAGCACTCAACTAACCATGGAGATTTTCCTTAGGGTTTGGTTAGAGACAAAAAGGACATACGGTAGTATTTAAGACTCTACGTATAGAGGTATCTTTGGAATACTACAAGGCATAAGGCTAAGGTATTTGGGCGTTATAACAATACTTTTGAGAGTATTTCTACCAGAGAAGTACCGAGAACACCCAGTAGGGGGTGCTCTCGTAGAAGCCTACTAGGAAGGGAGAGGAGGCTCTCGGCCTGAGGCCACGTGAAAGGGGAGGAGGCTCTTGGGCGAGAGTCGACAAGAGGAGGAGAGGGGTTCTCAAGACTTAGAGATTTGAGAGATGAAGAAGTCTTCAAAGGGAGGGGTATTTATAGGGTAAGCAAAGGCCAACCAAGGGCGAGATCTAGCCAAGTGCTAAACAAGTGTAGGGCGAGATGTGCCCAGTGCCCTAGTCCCTACTCCACAAATCCCTCACAAAATATCTCACCAACTTGACCCTTCAAGCGTCGAGGGTGGTAGTCGACTCCACCAACTTGAGGGTGACAAGTGTAAGCCCTCTCGTTGATCCAAAACATTTCATCACTCGGAAAAATCCGCAAAAATAAGAAAAGACATAGCGAATTTTCCCTATGAAGTTATGTAAAGCGTTTAGTCGAAAGCGACTCTGTCGGCACTTGTGCCCCAAATGACATTCGGCGAGCCACGCAGGGGTGACACGTGTCACCCTCCTAATGGCCCAAAATAAAACATCTTAGAAAATATCCACAATGGCCAAAATCTCGAAAACAAAGTGGGCCCCACAAAACCGTAAATTTCACCCGTGGGCCCCACGTGACCATTTCCGAAAATAAAATTCCATAATTCTCTAATATTCCAGGAAGTCCGAATACCAAATCTGGGAATCTAATTCCCCTTAACGAACCTTTTTCCTTACAAAAACCGGAAACTTTTCCGTGGAAAAATCACCTCTTTCTTCCTTTCCAATCTTTCTGTCGTATTCTCGTACGTACGTCCTCGCATACATACCCTGGAACTACGGGGTATAACATAAAGTTAGGCTAAGTTCGAAATTTGGGCACAAGTGCCGAAAAGAGTCGTTTTTCGACGAAACGTTTTACTAAACTTGCGAAGGGAAAATTCCGGCTATGTCATTTCTAATTTTTGCGGATTTTTCCGAGAGACGGAACATTTTGGACCAACGGGAGGGTGACATGTGTCACCCTCACATTGGAAGGGCTTGGGGCGGCAAGTTGAATGAAGGTGGCATTGGTTAGGTAGGATATTTGTGCAAGTTGGTGTGGTAGATGGATAAGGTGCACATGGCTTAATCCACAGCCCTACACTTGCCTTACACTTGGATGAATCTTGGCCATTGGTTGGCCATTTCTTGACCTATAAATACCCCACTAAGTGATGAACTTCATCCACAAATCATTTCAAGTCTCAAATACTCCTCTCCCTCTTGCTTGTTCTCGTCAAACACCACCTCTCCACTCTTGAAAGCCCTCGGCCGAACCCCTTGCCTTGTGGTTCTAGCGAGAACCCCTCCCAGCCTAGTTGTGCTAGTCGAAACACTACCCCTTTGTGGTATAGAAATACTCTCCAAGTATTGTTATAATGCCCAAATACTTTAGCCCATATACCTTGTAGTACTTTCCAAAGTTACCTCTATACGTAGAGTCCGGAAATACTATTATACTTTCCCTCAGTCACAAAAACGAAACCCTAAGGAAATCTTCATTGATAGTTGAAGTAATTGAGTAGAAGTTGGTTAGAACTTCTAAGGGTTTCTTGGAGCGGATTGGAGCGCTCGGAGTAGGAGCTAAACCTTGTTCATGATCGACTTTAAACTTGGATAATTTTGGGCTTATCGAGGTAAACACTCTTGACCTTCTATTGTAATTGGGAATTACATGTTGTAGGAATATATAGTTGAAGTATACTATATATAGAACTGAACATAATTGTGCGGCAATGTCTTTTGACTTAAGCCTGAATTTTAAAGAAGAGAATCGACGTAATTACATATGGTATGTATTCTGATAGACTTGTGTAGCATTCATGTGAAGTAGATTTGTACACGATCGGTTAGATGTATCAACCCCACCCTGGTTGGCTTGGTAGCGGCCTCGATAGAGGAGGAGATTCTGTGATTTGCGGGGGAAGTCTTTGCGAATTTTACAGAATATTCTACATTGAGATCTAGATGTTAATAGGCGCCTTGTGGCCTCTATAGGTTGAAGTACTACGTGTGGCGTGATCTACTTGGCTTAAGGTGTAGCCGACATTTTGAGGTACTTGGAGCATTTTGCTATTAGTCGATAATCGTCGCGAGGTAGGTGACCCTCTTCCTATCTTTTCTAGCAGGAGATGTGTCTAAGTATGTAGTATGCGGTGAAGCGTCGTGTGTTAAATGTATTTGATTGATTTAAAACATAAAGTGTTATAACGACTTTATGGGAAGTTGGTTATAATGACTTTATGTAGGTAAGAAAATGTTTTGTGGTTTTAAAGGTAAGCGGATTTGACTTATAACTGACTTGATGTGTGAACATAAAGAACTTGAAGAATTAAGAACCCTTTTTGAAAGAAGAGTAATACTTGGTTTTGAAAATATAAGAGTTATACTAGCTTTATGGGAAGTTAGGTATAACGTCTTAAGGTAAAATGAATGGTTTATTGATTTTAAAAGTTAAGAGACTTGATCTTAAAAGATAAGAGACTTGGCTTAATATGAATTTTGTGTGAAACCTCATTCATGAGTAATGAGTACTTAGGTTTTAAAGGAATAATGTTTCTTGATTTGGAAATCGAGAATGAGTATCGAGCAAACCAACTGCGGCGTTAATAAAGGAAAATGTAATGACTAATGAAGTATTATTAAAACGGTAGAAACCTCCATCTGCATAGAAGCTAAGATGAGACAAAATGATATTACATTTTCTAGATCATGGTGCTTTAATAAGATGGTTATAAACAAGAATAAGCGCTCACACATATGACATATGTTACTCAATTGTTTTAAAAGAGATTAAGACATTGAATTATGAAACTTTTCTAAAATAAGAGACTTGAGTAATTGAAATTAGGCAAACTGGAACCTTAGGGAAAAGAATGTGGTTGAAAAGGAAAGTGTTTTGGTTTACCTAAAAATGTGAGTCACTCTATTTTATACTACGGGTATCGGGTGACTTTTATAAAGGAATGGATCTCTTTAAAAGGAATTTAACGTCGTAGTACTTTAGGAGTTAAAACAGGACTTTGACATAAAATGAAAGTACCTTGAGTTATGTATAACTTGCCTATGCTTGTTGTTGTGTAACTTGCCTATGTTTGGTGTTGTGTAACTTGCCTATGCTTACGGTGATAGTCTTTGTTGTGCAAGAATTGTGTTTCTATACTACCGCGTCTCTCGATGGAGGGCCGATTGACTTGTTGAGAACTTACTTGGACGTACCGGCAGTGACGAGAGATTCCACGGGTATGTTTCCATTAGCATTGTTACATGGGCATGTCGCGCGTTGATGGATTACGTGGACATGTGACCATTATGGTTATGGCGAATATCGTGACTTACGGTTGTGATCGGGTGCGTGCTGTTTACTTGCCCCGTCGACTCGTGGCGGTGGATCTGGTGGCGATTATTGCACCGCGTGTCGACCGGCGGCGAAGTATCGTGACTTACGGTTGTGATCGGGTGCTGGCGATTCACTTGCCCCGTCGGCCACGTGGCGCGGTGGATCTGGTGGAGGCTAGTGTACTTGCCGCGTGTCGACCAGCGAGTCGGTGTTTGGATGGAGCCGTGACTTACGGTTGTGATCGGGTGCTTGGCGATTCACTTGCCCGTCGGCTACGTGACCAGCGGTGGATCTGGTGGAGGCTAGTGCACTTGCCCGCGTGTCGGCTTCGTGATATGGTTGTGCGATATTATTGGTGCGGTCGGATCTGGTAGTTATACTTGCCGTCACGGTTTTATTGACAGTGGGACTGATGTTCATATATACTCCTTGGTGTTGTTATATCATAGGCTGGCGGTGAGGAAGAATTCCAGACGCAGTGATGATTTGGGCGTGAGTCACGACTTGATATGGTTTATATGTGGTGTCTTGTAGTTGGTTATCATACATGTCTCTGCTTTATATAAGCGCTATGATTTCATTCTGATATTTCTGATTTCACATACTTGGTACTGTTATCGACCTCCTTGAAATTGCGTTCATCCGCAGTAGAGGTACATCGGTATCGATCCCCGCTTTTAGGATCACCTTTGGCGTATTGGGAAGCTCTGTTCCTTGGAGGCTTATCTTCGGTATGTTACCACAGTGCAGAGGTTCTTGTACATTCGGGGTATGGCGGGGCCTGTCAGTCATAGTTGTTGTAAAAATCTTAGAGTGCATGCTTTATTGTGGCGGGGTTGTAAGGATTGTAACTGTTCAAATGTCTATATATATATATCTGTTGAAAGGCAACCGTTTTGGTTGGCCTATTTTCTTTATCTTGATCCATGTCTATTTAAATGTTTTAAGTTTTATTTCCGCTGGTTTTTCTCTGATGTTGTATCACTAGGGTGCCCGGGGTAAGGCACCAGTCACGGGCCCGGGTTCGGGTCGTGACAAAGCGTGCCCATGGAATTCCAACATCACTGTCATTATGTCAACCTCACAGAAGCATACCCGTGGAATTCCAACATCACTGTCGGCGTGTCAACCTCACAGAAGCATGCCCGTGGAATTCCAACATCACTGTCGGCGTGTCAACCTCACAGAATCATGCCCGTGGAATTCCAACATCATTGTTAGCGTGTTTGTAGAACAATATATAGCCATTATCAAGGAAGTGTGCCCGTGGAATTCCAACATCACTGTCAGCATGTCAACCTCACAGAAGCATGCTCGTGAAATTCCAACATCAGCATCGATTATTATGCGTGGTATACTATCAAATCAGCATCACTGGAATATGCCCATGGATTTCCAACGTCACAGTCAGCAGTCCATGATATAATATAAAACCAGCATCACTGGAGCATGCTCGTGGAATTCCAACATCACTGTCGACAGTCCATGATATAATATAAAATCAACCTACGAAGCATGCGGTGGAATTCCAACATCACTGTCAGCACGTCCGTAGTATAACATATAATCAATATCACATGTATACATATAACAAAGGCCGGCCCCCCAAGAGAGGGACTCGGTGAGGTGAAATACAACACTTGCACGAATAACCATCATGAGAAACCATGTACAAGTAGAAATCATCTTTTCACTTTACTAGAAGGTATGACACGTCTTCTACTTTAGAAAGCCTAAGGCGTTATCATGACATGAAAGAGTAAGAGTAGAAGGAAATATACATCTTCTACTCTATAAAGCTCAACTATACAACGTACGTCCGTCGTACGTTCCCTCTCTTATAACACCCGAGACACTAACACCTGTAGTCTCCAACACTTCCACTTTCTATCACCAAGTAACTTTCAATCTAAACCCAAGTTACTCACACTTTTCAAATCAATCCACTTCACCCCTTTTAAAACCCAAAGTACTATAGGTAGAACAACTTTACCTTTAAGGACTCGAGGTACTACCGATGAAACAGATATAACAATCTTCCGTTTTAAAACCTCAAAGTACTATCAAAGGTATAGTTATAACAATCTCCATTTTATAAACTCAAGGCATTTTCATTTCATGAAATACTAAGAACTTGAACCCCAAAAGTACTACGCACATCTATTCTTTATAAAAGAATCATTTCATGTAATAAACCCCAAGATACTAACACTTGTAGTATCAAGGTACTTCTTCTTTCAAGATCAAGTAACTTCTTCTCTTTAAATCAATTAACTCGACTCCAATTCTTCCTAAAACTCTTACCAACATCTCCCATAAGACTTGGTAAGGACTTTAGGAAGAATTTAGACATGCATTTAGTATAAAATCAACAACACGAATACCCCTAACTTCTAGGAGTAGAATCACTTCTCTTTATAAAAATAAAGTCAAGTATACTTCAAGAAATAAGTCATGTATACTTCAATAACAAGACAAGTATACTTCAAGAAACAAGTCATGTATACTTCAATAACAAGGCAAGTATACTTCAAGAAACAAGTCAAGTATACTCCAAATAATCATGCCGATAGAAGGAAGAAGTTCACATACCTCATTGATGACTAATCAACACGACAAGTAGCAATACGCTCCAATGTACTGAAACTTTATCGGCTATTCCTCAAGCCAAGTAGAATATGCTATACGAAGTACTTCAACCTAAAATGACAATAACACTTCTATCAACTTCAAGCTTACTAGTGTAAGACTTATACCAAATAATGACCCTCTAATTCTATGGAAATTTGGGCAGCACTTCCTTTGTTTCTACGTACTTTTCCACCTTTTCCAAGACCCGAATTCATCAACCAACAAGCCACATTTAAGGCACAACCAACAGTTAACCAAAGGGGATTACACGCCTAACTTGACGTGTAAAATTCTTCCCCACAATCTATACAACACAGTCCGCAAAACAGTCCATAAAACAGTCCACTAAACAGTCCATAATAAACCAACATTAAGGGTACAATGTGAAGCCTTTAACACCCTTATTCCTTAGGAATTTCACTAGTCATTTTACCACATTAAACATGCATGTTAGGGGATGATTTTCCAGAATATATGCACCCCAAAACAGTCCATAAAACGACATCCCAACGTCTAACGGTTTTGGGCGGTTTTAAATCAACAATAACTACAACAATCAAAGTCCTTTTCCTTAATTCCTTTTATTCCAATTCAAGTTCCAACATGTTATACAAGTTATATAATCTATCAACTACAATATTTCCTTCATTATATAGCATGTACCAAGTGTAAATAACGACAATAACCAACGAAATCTGAAAACCTCAAAATTAGTCTAGCTCTCGGTCAAGCCTTAAAATATTGTCCAAACACCTTTTAATCCTCATTCTTTTTAGTACAAGTTCATCCATACATTATAACAATAAGTAATATCCAATTACTTTAAAAGAATAAGGACTTTTACCTCATTTTGTGCCCAAAAATGCCCCAAAATAGTCAGGTCTTTATTGGTCCGCAGTTTTTGTTTCGCTCCACTTCCTAAAGTTCCAATCACATATATGAATCTACCACAAGCTTATAACCAACTTCACTTCACGTTTCTGTTCCAAAAAGTCGATAAAACTTAGGGTTTTCTCCACCTCATTCTCGGCCAAAACCAACAAAATTTGTGGAATAATGATCTTGGCTTAACACTTGGTTTAGGGGCTTAATCTTGGATGAATGAAACTAACTAATCTTGTTGTTCTTGTCCTAAGTATTTTCGAAAATATGGAGCTAAGGGAGAAGAGATGAGAGCTCATGTGGTCTAAGTGTATAATGAATCCAAGTCTTCCAAGACTTGGATAATATAGCCAATTGTATGGACAAGTGGAGTGGGACCCATTTGTCCACTTGTCCTCCTTTCAAAATATCTATAAAGTGTAGTCAACTTTCAAGACATGTGGGGGGGGGTGACACGTGTCGCCCTCCGATTGGTCCAAAATTATTTCTTCCCCAAAATATCTATATTTGGCCAAAATATCTCAAAATATTGTGGGCCACACAAAACCGTAAAATTTTCATATGGGCCCCACATAACCAAATACGGAACTTAAAACCCAAAATTCCAATATAATCTATAAGTCTCAAATACCAAATTTGAGAACCAAATTCCAATTAATAAACATTTTTCTTCACAATTTCCCGATATTTTTCCTTAAGAAAAAAGTAATCTTTCTTTCTTTCCAAAATTAAACTCTCAATTTCTTCACGTACGTTCTCATCTCATTGCCTTGGAATTACGGGGTGTAATAGGACAAGTCCTTCGGTTCAGACTTTGAAGCTTATTTGGTTAAGGATGAACCACGAACACTCGCCGAAGCATTCAACTCCAGAAGCACCGCTCTGGAAGGAAGCTTTAGAAAGTGAGATAGAATCCATCCTGCATAACCACACCTGGGAGTTGGCTGAACTTCCCCCGGGACATTTGGGTTGTAAGTGGATCCTTAAATGAATGTTAAAGGCAGATGGATCTATCGACAAATATAAGGCTAGATTGGTAGTCAAAGGCTATCGCCAAAAAGAAGGCTTTGATTACTTTGGTACCTACGCTCTGGTGTCTAGAATGACATCCATACGTATGTTCATAGCTATCGCTGCCTTGCGGGATCTTGAAACACATCAAATGGATGTTAAGATCGCCTTCCTAAATGATGATTTGGAAGAAGAAATATATATGGACCAACCAAGTGGTATGTGGTTCCAGGACAAGAGAAAAAAGTGTATCGGGTTGTTAAATCGTTGTACGGGCTGAAACAAGCCCCTAAACAATGACACGAGAAATTTGATAGTACTCTACTAACGAAACGGTTCACCATTAATGGATGTGACAAATGTGTCTACATGAAAGGAAATGTCGAATTCTTCGTTATGATATGCCTTTATGTAGACGACTTGTTGATCACTGGAAGCAGTATTGGGATAATCCTAGAGACTAAAAACATGTTAAAACAATATTTTGACATGAAAGATATGGGCATTGCAGATGTCATCTTAGGGATCAAGATCTCTAAGACATCTAATGGACTGGTCTTGTCTCAATATCACTACATCGAGGATGTACTGAAGAAATTTGGGATGTTCGACAATTCACCGGTATCGACACCATTGGATATAAGTCAAAAGATTGACAAACACATTGCCGTACGCCAGGAGCGATATACGCAGGTGATTGGTAGTCTGTTGTATATCACAAACTACACTCGACCTGATATCGCTCATGCAGTCAATAAATTGGCTAGGTTCACCCGTAATCCAAGTGAGGATCACTGGAAAGTGTTGAATAGGGTACTACGGTTCCTGAAGTTCACGCTTTGGGTTACACTATTCGAGATATCCAGCGGTACTAGAGAATGCGGTGATGCAAACTGGATATCTGATAATGACGACATCAAGTCCACCAGCGAATATATTTTTTACAATCAGTGGTGGAGCCGTGTCTTGGAAATCCTCTAGGCAAACTCTTATTTCCCGATCCACGATGGAGTCGGAATTTATCGCTTTAGATAAAGTGGGAGAGGAAGCTGAGTGGCTTCATGGTTTTCTAGAGGATGTCCCATGTTGGGATAAACTCGTGTCTTCTGTATTGATCCACTGCGATAGTAAGTCGGCTATAAGAAGGGCACAAAGTTCTATATACAATGGCAAGTCTCGTCATATTCAATGGAGACATGAGTCCGTTAGGCAGCTGATCACCTCGGGTATTATTTTCATTGATTACATAAAATCTAAGGAAAATATCGCAAATCCCTTGACGAAGGGAATACCCAAAGATCAAATGTTTTGCCTATCTAGGGAAATGGGCTTAAAACCCAAACAATAAGAACCGATACAGTGGACACCCAACCTTACAGACTGGAGATCCCAGGAATAAGGTTCAATGGGAAAACTAAATTGTAAAGGTTCCATTAGCGCTTCGATGGAAGCAAGAGCACTTCAGATAATGTTTTCTTCTTAAGAAATATAATCCAAGGTCGTTCCCGTGATAGACATAAAGTGCTACTTGTAAGAGGGGTAAATGATAAGTTTCCAAACCTTTAATGATCCTCAAAACTTGAGGTTAGGTTGGAGAAATTTTTAATGGTTCTTAACGCTTGTGTAGCGGGGTATTACAGGATACCTTGTAGGAGATCACCTATTTAAGTGCGAGGATAGGCCACCTCAAATAAACGCACTTAAGAATCCAAGCGTGTCCACGGCCCACGATGGACAAAAACATAAGAAAGATTGAGTAGGAAAGGTATTGTGTTGGTACCATTGTCTTGACATATACTAAACATTGACGGTTCAAGAAATCATGTTCACTGCGCAGTAAATATGTCCAATGATATTTTACCATGGAAGGTTCAAAGCTCCGGCTACCTCTCCAGATGCAACATCGATCCGCCGAGCGATTGCTCGAAAGGCACCATGTGCGTGCACCAAAATCTCTTCCAAGAGGGGATTGTTGAAAATTTACTAAACGTGAAATAAAATTAATCCTATTAATTATGACTCGAACAATTGGAGCCCCGCACGTCAGAAACATGGTTTCCACACACGTGCACATAAAGTGTCAAGGATCATAATTTCCTTAAATGGAAGAGATATTGGTACGTATACGAATTGTTTAAGACGTAAGAGAATAGAGGGTTATTGGTCAAATGACAATGATTTCACATTGGTAAAGGAAAGGAAGAAATGTGTAAAAGATGAAACGAATCAGAAATCGCCGCGGAGCCGAGAAGGGCCGCGGTGCAACAAAGTCAGGGCCGCGGTGCCTCCTCCTAGAGCACTGGCTCTAAATGTCGTTTCAATTCCAGTAGCTCACTGGAATTGAAGCACCGCGGTGCCTTTCCGAAGGGCCACGACTAATTGTCGTTTCAGTTCCAGTGGGTTACTGGACATACAGCGTCGCGGTTCCCTCCATAAGGGCTGCAACGCTTTGACTGTTTTTCAGTCCGTTGGAGGCAAATTAAAACTGATTCTTGAGCTGACTTTGGAGCATTTATTTTCCATTACTTGGCTATTAATTTCATCCATTACTAGGCTGAATTAACCTCAATATCAATGGTCATTACTTGACATTCATTTGGTTAATTGAGAAGACATAATCATCTACCTATAAATTGATGTCTTTGGCACAATTTCAAAACACACAATTGACATTTAACAATTCTCTAAAATTGTATTCCTCTCTTACAATCACAAAATACTCAAAGATCTTTCTTTCTAAGTAAACACTTGAGTTCTCTTTGCTCATTTATTTGATTGTTGTTTTATCTTGGGAGATAAGTTGTCATTACTCCGTTGAAAGGATATACGAGGCAATATTATCTTAAGGATAGATTGAGAATTCAGTCGACTCAGTAAGCACTCTTATTTGTTTATTTTCAGATTTCTTACATACATTCTCATTTCCTTGTTTCTACACTTCGTTCCCACAGATATTACCTTCGACGTTTCTTCCTCGATCTTGAATCATAAATCAAAGGTCAGCATTTCATATAAACATCCATCTCTTTACTGCAAATAGTATGCACTCTTCGAACAAAGATTAACAAAGTTTTGTTTAAAAAAATTAACAAAGTCCTCCATGAACAATAATCTGATTAAAACATGACTATTCCTAAATAATCCAATATGACAATCTCTTTTAATTCCACGTTGCTCAGGATTGATTTTGTGAGATACAATTGAAGTATAACGATTACAATAATTGAACGGTTACAAGGAAATGGGAAAGAAAGTAACAACAACTGAGATTACAATCTGGAAAATGAGAACAAAAAAAGTGTTTGCTGAGTCGAGTGATATTCACTCTGTCCTTAAGACAATATTGCTCCGTATAAATCCTTTAACGGTGTTTGGAAACTTATCTCCCAAAATAAAATAACAACAAACAATTGAGCAAAAGAAACTCAAGTGTTTACTAAATAGAAGAATCTATTGAGTGTATGAAAGAAAGCAAGAGAGGAAGAAGTATTCTGAAAATCTGATTTCAAGTGTGTCTTTCCAATTGAGCCTAAGCCGCAATTTATAGTGTGTGTAAGATGACTTCCCAACTAGCCAAGTAATGGCCATCAATAGCCATGTAATGAAACTTATTAAAGGGGTGTAATTCAACCAAATAATGGCTAAATTCAAGTGTCAATTCGTAGAGAATCAATGCCCCAAACCAGCCCAAAAGTCAAAAACTTTTCAGCTCCCGTTGAACACTCTGTCATCGAAACGCCGCAGCCCTGCCTGGAAGGCGCCGCGACGCTTGACTTCCAGTGATAAACTGCCACCAAGGCGTTGCGGCGCACCGACGTCGCAGCCTTCACGGCTCTGCGATGATTTTCGACTCGTTTCATATTTTACACATCGTACACTTCTTCCTTCGTTTACCAACGTGAAACACTCGTCGTTTGGTCAACAACCGTCTATCAGTTCATGTCTCAAACATTTTGTTTACGTACCAATATCTCTTTCACTAAGGAAATTTACGATCATTGGTACAACTTGTGCACGTGTGTGGTAATGATGTTTTCTACATGCGGGCCCCTAATTGTTTGTGTCATAACTAATAGGATTAATCACGTTAATAAATTTCCAACAATCCCCTCTTGAAAGAGATTTTGGCGCACTCACATGGTGCCTTTCTAGCAATATTTCGGCGCATTGATGTTGCATCTAGATAGGTAGCCGTGGCTTTGAACCTTCCATAGTAGAATACCATCCCACATGGGGAATGAGAATAGAGACATAACATCTTCTCTCTTCGAACTATTAGAAGAAAATAAAAAAGGAAGACCGAGTCGGACTTACTTACTGCGCGGTGAATGTGATATCTTGAACCGTGAGTGTTTAGTGTAAGCCAAGACAATGGTACCAACACAACACCTTTCCTTACTCTGTTCTTCTTTAAGATTTTATCTGTTGTGGCTATGGACACGTCTTGAATTCTTAAGTGCGTTCATTTTGAGGCGGTCAGTCCTCGCACTTAAATAGGTGATATCCTACAAGGTATCTTGTTATACCCTACTTCACGAGTATTAGGAACCATTAAAAGTTTCCCCAAACCTAACCTCAATCATCGAGGTTCATTAAAAGTTTTGAAAATGTAACCCTTACCCACTCTGCAGATAGCACTTAATGTCTATCACGGGAACGGCCTTGGATTAATATTTCTTTATAGAAATCATTATCTGAAGTGCTCTTGCTTCCACCGAAGTGCTCAATTGAACCTTTACGATTTAGTTTTCCCATTAAACCTAATTCTCGGGATCTCCAGTCAGTAAGGTTGGGTATCCACCGTATCAGTTCTTATTGATTGGGTTTAGGCTCATTCCACAGGCGAGCATAATATCGATCTGCGGGTATGCCGCCCGTCGAGGATGCATTATGTTTTCCTTAGATTTTATATAATCAATGGAAATAACACGAGGTAATGTCGGTATCTAACGGTCTTATGTCTTAAATGCGATATGATGAGATTTGTCATTATACATGGAACTTCATGCCCTTCTTAGAGCCGACTGGCTGTTGCAGTGGATCATTATAGAAGGTACGGGTTTATCCCAACATGGGATATCTTCTAAGAAGTCATGAAGCCACGCTACTTCTTCTTATGTTTTGTCTAAAGCGATAAACTCTGACTGCATCGTGGATCAGGCGATGCAAGTTTGCTTAGAGGATTTCCAAGATACAGCCCCGCCACCAATTATAAATACATACCCACTGGTGGACTTGGTGTTCTCTATATCAGATATCCAGTTTGCATCACTGTACCCCTCTAGTACATTTGGATATCTCGAATAGTGCAACTCATAGTTTTGCGTGTATTTTAGGTATCGTAGTACCCGATTGAACGCTTTCCAGTGATCATCACTCGGATTACGGGTGAACCTAGCCAACTTGTTGATTGCATAAACGATATAAGGCCGAGTGCAGTTTGTGATGTACATCAAACTACCAATCACCTGCGCATACCGCTCCTAGCGTACGGGCGCACCACGATTTTATCAATCTTTTGATTTATATCCAATGGTGTCGTTATCGACGAACTGTCGAACATCTCAAACTTCTTCAGCACATCCTTGATGTAATGAGATTGAGATAAAACGATCCGTCGGGCGTCTTAGAGATTTTGATCCTAAGATGACATCTGCGATACCCATATCCTTCATGTCAAAACATTATTTCAACATGTTTTAGTCTCTAGGATTATCCTAGGACTTCTCCCTGTGATCAACATGTCGTCTACGTAAAGGCAGATCATGACGAACGAGTCGACATTCCTTTCGCGTAGACACATTTGTCATACTCATTAATGGCGAATCCTTTCGATAATAGGTATTTTCAAATTTCTTGTGTCATCGCTTTGGGGCCTATTTCAGCGTCTGCGAGATTTGACAAGCCGATAGACTTTCTTCTCTTGTCGAGAACCACATACCTCGGGTTGGTCCATATAAATTCTTCTTCCAAATCACCATTTAAGAAAATTTGTCTTGACATCCATTTGATGTATTTCAAGATCCATAAATCGGCGATAGCTATGACAAGCGCCGCAGTATTTGCGGCGTTCCGACTATACAACGTAAAACACTCGTCGTTTGGCCAACAACCGTCTATCAGTTCATGTGTTTCAAACATTTTGTTTACGTACCAATATCTCTTTCACTAAGGAATTTACTATCCTTGGTACAACGTGTGCACGGGTGTGGAAATGATGTTTTTGATGTGCGGGGCCCCAATTGTTCAGTCATAACTAATAGAATTAACTTTAGTTCACGTTAATAAATTTCCAATGATTTTTCTAAGTTCCTCCATCTCAGACCATCCATAAGAGAACTTCACGATAGCGTATGTTTTAGATTTTCCAAAACTTCCATTTGATTGACTTTATTCTGCGTTCAACTTAATACCGGTACTCAATTTAAATAGCTTACTTTCTTTAATGGAATATTGGATATAGGGTTAGGATTTTGCATGGGGTTCATAATGGTAGGTTTAAAAAACTTATTGTATTTTTGTCACGACCCAGGCCAGACACATGGGTGCCCTACACAGGCACCCTAGCAGTATACATCAGAGAATAGTAGCGGAACATACATACATAAACTTAACAAGAAATAAGGCTACCTTCCTGGATACATATAAACATGTAAAACCAAAAGCAATTACCCTTTTTTTTTTCCGAAGCGACCCACAAGATATGACTACAGACCTACAGAATTTCGACATAACCATGTGGGACAGGGCCCCGCCATACCCCTGAATGTACATAAAACTACAACCTCAGGGAACCGTACCAAAAGACAAGCCTCCGGAGAAATGGAGCTTTCCAAAAATTGAACAGTGATCCTAAAAGTGCGGATCAACAAGCTATGTACCTCAACCTGCGGCATGAATGCAGCCCCCAGAAAGAGGTCAGTACGAAATATGTACCAAGTATGTGGCCCGAAAATCATGAAATCATATGATCTATATAAAGCTGGAGACATGTATGATAACCAAAATAACAGTACACTGTGCCTTGCCGAAGTGAAAGTAATGAAAGTCAGTTTTACCTTTTAGAGACTATTTCAACACATGAACAATAGTCACACAGAGCTACGGACACCAGCCCTCCTGGCAAGACCCGAACCCGGGCCCGGGACTGGTGCCTTACCCCGGGCCCCCTAGTGATACTACATCAGAGAAAATCGTGAAATAAAAACATGAACATGAATTAGAGACAAGATAAATAAGCAGGCCAACCAAAGCGATTGCCTTCATCATATATACATAAATACCGAGCAGTTATCTTTTACAAACCACGCTTACAACGATTACTCTGGACCTCTAAGATTTTTACAAGCTATGGCGGGACGGGGCCGCCATACCACGAATGTATAAAAATCTACAGACTGTGGTAACATACCAAAAGATAAGCCTCGAAGAAATGGGGCTTCTCGGCGGTTGACTGTGATCCTATGAGCGAGGATCCACAACCGAGGTACTTCCACTGCGGCATGAGCGCGGCCCCGAAGGAGGTCGATCAGTACCAAGTATGTGAAGCGTAAAGGCGTAAATGAAATCATAATAGTCTATATAAAGTAGGAGACATGTATGATAACGGATGAAATACGTGTCCACTGCCCATCTCGTGGGACTCGGTGTATAATCGGATGGAATACGTGTCCTGCCCGTCTCGTGGGACTCGGTGTATAATCGGATGGAATACGTGTCACTGCCCGTCTCGTGGGGCGTGTATAATCAAATGAAATCGTGTCCTGCCATCCGTGGGACTCGGTGTAGAATCGTTCATAACAAATCAACCGGCCCTCCATCGAGAGGCGGGGTGAAATACAACAAAGGCTATCACAACAAGCATAGGCAAGTTTCACAACAACAAGCGTATGCAAGCTTCACAACAACAAGCATAGGCAAGTTATACACAACTCAAAGTACTTTCATTTTATGCCAAAGTCAGAGTTTTAACCTAAAAGTACTACGTGCGTTAAATTCCTTTTAAGATCCATTTCTTTTACAAAGGTCACCCGATACAGTAGTATAAAAATAGAGTGACTAACATTGTTAAGTAAACCAAAATGCTTTCCTTTGTAAAATCAAGTAACAACCTTATTTTCCAAGCGTTCAAGTTTGCCTAATTTCAATGCTCAAGTTTCTCATTTTAGAAAAGGTTCGTAGTTCATAGTTTTAATCCTTTAAAACATAATTCTCCTTTAAGCGTTTTGAGAAACATATGTCTTATATGTGAGTAGGTTATTCTTGTTTATAATCAATCTTATTAAGCGACCATGATCTAGGAAATGTAATATCATTTTGTCTCATCTTAGCTTCTATGCGGATGGAGGTTTCTCTTGGTTTAATACCATACTTCATTATTCAATACATTTTCCTTTATTAACTGCGGTGGTTTGTCGATACTCATTCGATTTCAAATCGGTAAAACATTATTCCTTTTAAAACCAAGTACTCATTACTCACGAATGAGGTTTCACACTTTAACAAAATTCATATCAATACCATTAAGTCAAGTCTCTTATCTTAAAAATCGGTAAACCATTCTTTTATCACTCTTAAGGCGTTATACCTAACTTCCCATAAAGCTAGTACAACTCTTATGTTTTCAAAGCCAAGTATTACTCTTCTTTCAAAAGGTCTTTTGAAACACTTCAAGTTCTTTATTACTACACATCAAATCCGTTATAAGTCAAATCGGTTACCACTTTGAAACCACAAAGCATTTTCTTACTTACATAAAGATGTTATAACCAACTTCCCATAAAGCGTTATAACACTTTATGTTTCTAACAATCAAATACATTAAACACGTATCGTCTACCGTGCTACATAGTTATACACATATCATGCTAGAGCAGATAGGAAGAGGTTCACATACCTCGCGACGATTATCGACTAATAGCAAAGTGCTCCAGTACCTCAAACCGTCGGCTACTCCTTAAGCCAAGTAGATCACGCCATACGTAGTACTTGACCTATAGAGGCCACAGGCGCCTATTAACATCCTAGATCTCAATGTAGAATATTCTACAGAAAATTGTGACACCTCCCACACATGCAGCGTAAATCTCTCCTCTATCGAGGCTGCAAGCCAACCGGGGTTTTACGTCTAACGGGCGTGTACAATTCTACAACACGCAATGTTACACAAGTCTCTTTATGTCTGATCTATGTAATTCTGATTCGATTCTCTTCTTTAAATTGGGCTTAAGTCAAAAGACATTGCGCGTAATAATGTTGATTCGATATATAGTATACTTCAACTATATATTCCTACAACATGTAATCTCAATTTCAATAAGGGGACAAGAATATTTACCTCGACAAGCCCAAAATTATCCAAGTTATAATGTCGATCTGAGCAAGGTTTAGCTCTACTCCGTGCGCTCAATCCGCTCCAAACAACCCTTAGAAGTTCTAACCAACTTCTACTTAAATACTCGAACTCGCTATGAAGATTTACTTAGGGTTTGGTTGAGACTAAAAGGACAAAAGGTAGTATTTCCGGGCTCTACGTATAGAGGTAACTTTTGGAATACAACAAGGTAAAGGCTAAGGTATTTTGGGCATTATAACAATACGTGGAAGACAACTTTCTACCAAGGGGAGGGGTACCTCTCGGCCACACCACTAGGAGGGGGAGGGGAACCTCTCGGCCACAAGGCCACTCAAAGGGGGAGGGGGGAAGGCTTAGGACGAGAACAACAAGAGGAGAGGGGGAGGATTGAAAGACTTAGAACACATTTGGATGATGAAGTCTTCAACAAAGGGAGGGGTATTTATAGGGAAGCCAAGGGCCAACCAATGGACAAGATCAAGCCATGTGCAAGGCAAGTGTAAGGCCTTGATCAAGCCAAGTGCACCCTAACCCCTACTCCACAAAACATGGCACAAAACAAGGCACAAAACAAGGCTAAAACAAGGCACAAAATAAGGGGCCAATCGGCGAGAGGCGTGACCCAAATGGCCAACCAGCGTCGGCAGGGTGACAAGTGTCACCTCTCGTTAACCAAAAATGTTCCGCTCGGAAAAATCCGCAAAAATACAAAGCGACATAGCCGGAATTTTCCGCCATGAGTTACGTAAAGCGTTTCGTCGAAAACGACTCTAGCGGTGTTGTGCACAAAATTTCGAACCTATGCCAAACTTTAAGTCTCAAATTGTCGTGCGTGCGTCCTACGTATATACTGCGGAAATACGAGTATAACATTCTCCTCCTTAGAAACATTCGTCGAATGTTCCTTCTCAATCGGATAACGATAAAATTCCTCTAACAAGTTGCCAACGCCCGCGGCAGCCACGAAATAACACGTTCTCTTCCTTCCTTACTCGTCGTGCGATACCACTTTTGTCACTTTGCGCGAGGTTCTAGTGTCACTCCGCGACCAACAAATGATGCCGGCGCATGCGGTCCCCGAGGTTCTAGTGTCTCTCGGGGCGTGCCATACCGATCATTGCTTCATTTCTCAAAGCGTGGAGTCACTACCTCCAAACTTGGTCATCTTACTAGGCGTAATATCCTAAGGCCATCTCCGCCTTCACGAGCGATTCTGGTCGAACGCGTCCACGAACTCATACGATGGTCGTCTAAACTTGGGCCTAGCACCCTCGTGACCCTACCACCTGGCGGGACTACCCAGAACTGACCCCACCCAAAACCGGGCTGCGGGTCGACCCGCGAGCGGCCATCAACCCGACCACAATCGCTACCTCGAAACGGAACAATCTTACCTAATCAAGTCAGGAAAGCTACCACTTCCATCTCACACTACCCATGGACTTATCACACAAATAATTCCTACGTACTACTTACTCTGATAAGGGTCAAACATGAAATAAATCTTTTACTCGAGACGACCTTACCTCTAAGGTCTCAATCGTGACATAGTCTAAGGTTCACACTTACCATGCCCCCATACTTATCCACGTTTTTGAATCACATTTTAGCACGAAGCTATCCGAACATAACACTAAACACATCATCAACAAGCATACAAAACTCTAGAGGGTTAAGGATATACCTGAATCTACCGCTCCACTCTAATCATAAGCACGCCTGCGTATGCCATTGTAGAAGGCGATGAACACGCCACCGACGGTGGTGAGTCATTCTGCATCCTTCCTACTAGGAAAGTTTCTCGTCATATGGCCACGGACGCGGAAAAACAAGCACCGATAAAAGACGACATTCCGGGATGGCGTACGCCACATCGTGCACCGAGGAAAACACGAACGTGGCTAGAACCCATGTATATCTGTGAACGGAAGCCACGGAGCTCGACCGGCTCGAATACCACGAGCGTCACGGCGGTGGGGACCACTGCATCTTGGTGGAGGTACATAACTAGGCTGCTGGAGGCGGTCCGCCTCGAAAGTTACCAAAGAACCTGTTGTTACGGCCTCTTCTGGCGATCTCGATCATTCAGTCGACCTCTCCGTGCCTCGCATCCTAGTGCATGAGCTTGCATGCGGGCAATGTCCATGCGGTGAAGCTACACCGTACAAGCCTCGCCAAGTAATCATCCGGCCCGGTGGCGTAGCGGTGTACTCTGTCCTCCATATCGGCTACCACGGCGGGAACATACTGAGCTAATGAGTCAAACTCCACATTGTACTCTCTCTAACCGTCGCGATCTGCCTCAGCGTCAAAAATATGTCGGCGAGCCCTCCTCATTTGTGGGGGCAAGAAATGTGCAAGAAAAGCCCGAGAACTCGTCCCAAGCGGTGGAAGTGCATGCTCTTCCGGGACAACTCCGCGAATCAAACGATCAGCTGCGATATCACGCGGTGATGCGAACCAATACCACCGACTACGCCTCGAGACTCGATCACTCTCATGATCCATTGTGCTGTCGGATAAACTCGAGGGTCATCCTCGGCTCGATCCATAGAACAACGGCGGGCTCTGACTCGAGAAAGTCCGTAGCCTCAAGTATGCGCTCGGGGTGAACTACGGGTGCTCTTGAAGGTGGGCTGCTGCGTCGGCCTATCTCATATCGGCCCACGACCACGGCGATGGCGCCATCTCCTTGTACCCCGTCTCATCTGCTCCCGGTGTGGGGCCGGAGGCTCAGTGCGTAGTCTCGGCCAGCTGCTGCGGCTCTAAACTCTGCTGGTCTTTGGCGGGCGTCGCGAAACTTCGCCGTCGGGCCATGCTCGAGCATCGGCCAGGGCTGCGCCTCGTACTCCTCTGTATCTCACTACTCCCTCATTGCCTTGCCCATGGGCACAGGTTGCCTTACGCGAGGCATAGCGGTAAAGGAAAGGAATACGTCGGAGGGTCGACTTATCACACGGCTCTGGGCACGATCTCGGAATGAGAAGAATGGAAACCAATCCTAAATGTCCTATAGCCTCACGATTATAGATGTGGTGCACAACACGATAATCAAGACTCTACTAGACACGATGCGTAGACACTTTCCGAGGACTAACTGCTCTGATAGCACTTTTGTCACGACCGAACAGGGCGTGTTCGTGCCTTACCGGGCACCCTAGTGATACTACATCGAGAAAATCAGCGGAAATAAAAACATGAACATGAATTAAGAGACAAGATAAATAAGCAGACCAACCAAAGCGATTTGCCTTCATCATATATACATAAATACGACGATTTATCCTTTTTACAAACCACACTTACAGCGATTACTACAGACCTCTAAGATTTTTACAACGGCTATGGCGGGACAGGGCCGCCATACCACGAATATATAAAAATCTACGGACTCGAGGTAACATACCAAAAGATAAGCCTCAGAAGAAATGGGGCTTCGGCCTTGTTGACTGTGATCCTATGGCGAGGATCCACAACCGATGTACTTCCACTGCGGCATGACGCGGCCGAAGGAAAGTCGATCTACAAGTACCAAGTATGTGAAAGCGTAAAGGCGTAAATGAAATCATAATAGTCTATATAAAGCGGGAGACATGTATGATAACGGATGAAATACGTGTCCTCGCCCGTCTGTGGGACTCGGTGTAAAATCGGATGAAATCGTGTCTTGCCCGTCTCGTGGGACTCGGTGTATAATCGGATGGAATCGTGTCACGCCCGTCTCGTGGGACTCGGTGTATAATCGGATGGAATCGTGTCCTCGCCCGTCTCGTGGGACTCGGTGTATAATCAAATGAAATCGTGTCCTGCCCATCTCGTGGGACTCGGTGTAGAATCGTTCATAACAAATCAACGGCCCTCCATCGAGAGGCGAGTGCAGAAATACAACAAAGGCTATCAAAACAAGCATAGGCAAGTTTCACAAAAACAAGCATAGGCAAGCTTCACAACAACAAGCATAGGCAAGTTATACACAACTCAAAGTACTTTCATTTTATGCCAAAGTCAGAGTTTTAAACCTAAAGTACTACGTACGTTAAATTCCTTTTAAGATCCATTTCTTTTACAAAGGTCACCCGATACGTAGTATAAAAATAAAGTGACTAACATTGTTAAGTAAACCAAAATGCTTTCCTTTGTAAAATCAAGTAACAACCTTATTTTCCAAACGTTCAAGTTTGCCTAATTTCAATGCTCAAGTTTCTCATTTTAGAAAAGGTTTCGTAGTTCATAGTTTTAATCCTTTAAAACATAATTCTCCTTTAAACGTTTTGAGAACATATGTCTTATATGTGAGTAGGTTATTCTTGTTTATAATCAATCTTATTAAGCGACCATGATCTAGGAAATGTAATATCATTTGTCTCATCTTAGCTTCTATGCGGATGGAGGTTTCTCTGGTTTTAATACCATACTTCATTATTCAATACATTTTCCTTTATTAACTGCGGTGGTTTGTCGATACTCATTCTGATTTCCGAAATCAGTAAAACATTATTCCTTTTAAAACCAAGTACTCATTACTCACGAATGAGGTTTCACACTTTTAACAAAATTCATATCAATACCATTAAGTCAAGTCTCTTATCTTCTAAAAATCAGTAAACCATTCTTTTTATCACTCTTAAGACGTTATACCTAACTTCCCATAAAGCTAGTACAACTCTTATGTTTTCAAAGCCAAGTATTACTCTTCTTTCAAAAAGGTCTTTTTGAAACACTTCAAGTTCTTTATTACTACACATCAAATCCGTTATAAGTCAAATCAGTTACCCTTTGAAACCACAAAGCATTTTCTTACTTACATAAAGATGTTATAACCAACTTCCCATAAAGCCGTTATAACACTTTATGTTTCTAACCAATCAAATACATTAAACACATGTACGTCTACCGTACTACATAGTTATACACATATCATGCTAGAACAGATAGGAAGAGGTTCACATACCTCGCGACGATTATCGACTAATAGCAAAGTGCTCCAAGTACCTCAAACCGTCGCTACTCCTGCCAAGTAGATCACGCCATAGTACTTCACCTAGAGGCCACGGCGCCTATTAACATCCTAGATCTCAATGTAGAATATTCACGAGAAAATTGGCGACTCTCCCGCAACAGCGTAAATCTCTCCTCTATCGAGGCCGGCTACCAAGCCAACCGGGGGTTTTACACGTCTAACCGACGTGTACAATTCTACAACACAAGAATGCTACACAAGTCTCATCAGAATACACCCTATGTAATTACTGATTCGATTCTCTTCTTTAAATTGGCTTAAGTCAAAAGACATTGCCGTAATAATGTTGATTCGATATATAGTATACTTCAACTATATATTCCTACAACATGTAATCTCGATTTCAATAAGTGGACAAGAATATTTACTCGACAAGCCCAAAATTATCCAAGTTATAATGTCGATCTGAGCAAGGTTTAGCTCTACTCGTGCGCTCTAATCCGCTCCAAACAACCCCCAGAAGTTCTAACCAACTTCTACTTAAATACTCCAACTCGCTATGAAGATTTACTTAGGGTTTCGGTTGAGACTAAAAGGACAAAGGTAGTATTCCGGGCTCTACGTAGAGGTAACTTTGGAATACAACAAGGTAAAGGCTAAGGTATTTTGGGCATTATAACAATACTTGGAAGACAACTTTCTACCAAGGGGGTACCTCTCGGCCACACCACTAGGAGGGGAGGAACCTCTGCCACAAGGCCACTCAAAGGGGAGGGAAGGCTTGGACGAGAACAACAAGAGGAGAGGGAAGGATTGCAAGACTTAGAACACATTTGGATGATGAAGTCTTCAACAAAGGTAGGGTATTTATAGGAAGCGAGGGCCAACCAATGGACAAGATCAAGGCATGTGCAAGGCAAGTGTAAGGCCTTGATCAAGCCAAGTGCACCCTAACCCTACTCCACAAAACATGGCACAAAACAAGGCACAAAACAAGGCTAAAACAAGGCACAAAATAAGGGGCCAATCGGCCAGAGGCGTGACCCAAATGGTTAACCAACGTCCACGAGGGTGACAAGTGTCACCTCTCGTTGACCCAAAATGTTCCGTCGCTCGAAAAATCCGCAAAATACAAAGCGACATAGCGAATTTTCCTTCGCAAGTTCTCGTAAAGCGTTTCGTCGAAAACGACTCTAACAGGGTGTTGTGCACAAAATTTCAACCTATGCCAAACTTTAAGTCTCAAATTGTCGACGTCGCCCCACGTATATACTCTGGAAATACGGGGTATAACACCTCCAATATCATCACATAGTCCAGTAAGGGTCTCAAGCCCACAAATATCAAAGCGTGCCCGTGGTATCCCCCATCACTGCCGACAACCATAAGTGTAAAATATAACCATGTGACGCGCCCGTGGCATCCCACCCCACCGCTTGCGACACATATACAATACATATATATATATCTCCGCTGTGGAATCCCCATCACCGCCAGTAAGTGTAACATATAACCACGTGACGCGCTTAGTGGCATCCTACCTCACCGCTACAGACACATATACAATATATATATATATATATATATATATATATATATATATATATATATATATATATATATATATATATATATATATATATATATATATCTCATGCCCGTGGAATCCCTCATCTCGGGTACATGACTTCATGGAGTGCTAATCCATGGGGTAATAGTACATAACATGGTCGCATTCCTCGGAATCCCTCATCGTATAAGCATGGCCATAGGGTAATAATCGTATATAACATGCCTGTGGAATCCCTCATCTCGGTACATGTCTTCATGGGGAGCTAGTTCATGGAGTAATAGTCGTACATAACATGGTCACATACCCCGGAATCCCTCATCATATAAGCATGGCCATAGGTAATAAAACAAATCCGGGAATCTAACGCCTCGTGGTCGATACCGGAATCCTCATCGATAAGCATGTCGAGGAGTAATAAGAACAATCGGAATCTAACCCGCATCACGTCGCATGCCGGAATTCCACATCGTATAAGCATGTCGGATCAATCACAATGGAAGCATACCTCCGGCCTCATCGCTTTGCACGTCCAAGTACATTCACAACAAGACAGCCGGCCCTCCAACTGAGAGTCACGACAGCGTAAACATATAATACTTGCACTCAAGGCTATCATAAGCAAGCATAGGCAAGTTCATAAAATCTTTAGACTTTCATTTTATATACTCAAGGCACTTTTCGTTTCACATAAAAATCCGGGAATTTAACCCAAAGTACTACGTACTTCTTTTCCTTTAAAATGACTATTTTTCATATAAACTTCCAAGATACTAACAACCGTAGTATCGAGTCATATCTAGTTTTCAAGAAAAGTCACGATACCTTTTAGAAATACATTTATAGGCTTCTAAATCAAGTGACTTCTTTCTTTTGAAACCTTAAGAAATTGATGCCTTCAAATCAATTTGTCTTTCATTATTTCGAGTCATTTATCATTACTTACATTACTTAGAGTAAACCACTCTTATAACTTTTCCATAAAGCTATTATAACCAACTTCTCATAAAGTCGTTATACTAACTTTATACCTTAGGCAAATACATTCTTTTTATAACCAAGAGACTTATACTTTCGAAAACCAAGTATCGCATACTTTCAAAATACTTCAAGTCTCTTATATTTTAGAAATCAAGTTTCTTACTTTAGAAAATCAAGTCTTCTTATCTTTTAGAATGTCAAGTAATCAATACTTTCCAAATCAAGTATTCAATACTTTTAAATCAATTCATTTCTTCCTTTAAGAACCAAGTCCCATAACTTGAAAAATAAAGTCTCTTAACCTTTTAAGAATTCTTAGTTCATAGTCTTAACACTTCATCACGTAAATTCTTTAAGTTAAGCAACATATGCCTTATGTGTGTGAATAGGTTATACTTGTTTATAACGATCTTATTAAAGCAGCCATGATCTAGAAAATGTAATACTATTTTGTCTTATCTTAGCTTCATGCAGATGGAGAATTCTACTCATTTTAATATAATCAATTGTCATTACATTTTCCTTTATTAACGCTGCAATGGCTTGTTCGATACTTATTCTCATTCGTACGTAAATTAGCCAAATCAACGGCTCCAAATACCTCCTAACGACTCTTACCAACATCCCCATAAGACTTGGTAAGAACTTAGGATAACTTAGACATAACCTTTACATAGAGTAAATCACAAACATACCTCTTAACTTCTGAGAGTAGAAGGAACATGAAATAATACCACATGTATATTCCATACATAGAATCATGCCAAAGGAAGGAAGAGGTTCACATACCTCGCGGCGATTATCAACAAGTAGCAAAATGCTCCAAAGTACTTCAACCTTGATAGCTATTTGTTGCGATTTAATGCACACACTTTAACGCAAGTGCACATTGTCGACTCAAGTAATATAGTCTTGAAGACCGAGTTATCGTCCTCAGGGATTAGTGCTCAAGTACCAATTCTCTATCCTTTGTTATCTATTTGGTAACCGATATTTGAGTTGTTGATTATGACTAATAATTATAAAGACTAATTAACTATGTGTTTACTTGATGAGTGATGGAAATAGGGCTTCCAAGTCTCCTCGACTATCCACTTAGATTACTTATTAATGCAATAAATTATGGTTCTTCTTCTTTCGAGATAGCGGTTTACTAATCCGTTTTATACTCCCGTTAAGGCTATATAAACACTCAACCCCAGGAGCGCTCCTTTCTAACTTTCGGTGATAAGGATGACTCTATAGGAGGATTAAGAACAAAAACCCTGTTAACGTTTACGCAAGTAATCTAGGTGTTTAAACCCCCGTTAACGCTACACAAGTAATTGAGGTATTTTCATCCCCAATCCGACCTATGATTACCCAACTACAGCATAGTCACAACCTCCTCCTTTCGAAGTTTGATTAGAAATAATATAAATAATGATAATTAATGATCAAGTAATTACCAAGCATTCAAAACAACTATTGGAATAATTCTCAACAATAAGAAGAACAACCATAACATGCATTAACTCATAAAATAAGGTTCAAGTGAATTGACATGGAAAAACCCTATATTAGAATTAGTTCCTAGTCATAGACATGACAAGAACTAATTCTATCCAACATAAACTAAAAGTAAAGTAAAAGAAAGAAAAGAAATTACTAAGTAATGGTCTCCAATCTTCAACTCCAAGAAGTCTTGTGTTTGTGCAAGAAAGGGAACCCTTAAAAGCGCCTAGGGTTCTCTTTTTATAACTTCAAAATCGCCTTCAGGTTTTCCTTCAGTTCGCCCAAAAATCGTCAAAGACTGATTTTTCCGTCGGCGCCGCGCCTGCATCAGGCGCGCGCCGGAAGTTCTGGAAGTTTCGATGATTAGGCGCGCTACCAGACTCGTTGTTCGGAGGCGCCGCGGTGAACTTCTGCAAGCCTCTGATCATTGGGCGCCGGGACGCTGGCCCTGCTGGCTGGAGGCGTCGCGGCACTGGCCCGAGTCTGTGTGTAGTTCGCCACTTTCTCGTCTTTTAAGCTCTGGAACCTCTGTTTTTACCCTCTTTTCGCTCCTTTTCCGCCAAAGAGCCATTTTAACCAATTTGACTCAAAAGAAAGAAAATCTATCCTAAGACGACACATATTTGTACAAAAAGGGACAAAAGACTCACTAAAAACAACTCAAAAAGTGTATATAAAATACACCGATCACTATTCCACCCTTCAAGTTGAATACGCTATACTTAGTAATTCAACCTATAATGTCCATAATACGTTCATTAACCTCTAGCTTCAAGCGTAGAATATTCTAAGTGCAAAGTCACAAAATTCTACGGAAAATCGGACAGCACTTCCTTTGTTTCTACGTACTTTGCCACCTTTTTCAAGGCCGAAAAAATAACCAAACGCCACATTTAAGGCTCAATCAATTCAGCAAATACAAAGGGGATTACACGCCTTACAATACGTGTAAAATTCCGCCCCATAATTGATATCAAATAGTCCAAAATACAATGCCATTCTCGGCTACAACAACATTAATTCTCTTTCAATTCCTTTTTCAATCCAAGTTGTTATTCCAACATGTTACATACATAATAACAATTACAACAACTATAAATCCTTTCTTCCTTAACATGCGACGATTGTAACTACCGTCCAAATTGATTACATCATTAATGGCTAACTTGTCCATTTTCGGTTTTTAACATGTCGACATGATCCAAATCTTTTCAAACTTCATTATATATACCAAATGCTCATTTCTTAACTACTATAACATGTAATATTCAATTACATTAAGAGGATGAAGAGTTTACCTCAATAAGCCCTAAAAATGTCCAAGCGTATAAGTCGATCCTTAGCAACTTTTAGCTCCTCCTCTTATGTTCCAATCCGCTCCAAGAACTCCTTAGAAGCTCATGAAGAACTCCTCTTCAAGTTCCATCTTCAAAGTTGAAGAACGCCCTAGGGTTTAGCCT
Source organism: Przewalskia tangutica (assembly GCA_029844215.1). NCBI lineage: Eukaryota > Viridiplantae > Streptophyta > Magnoliopsida > Solanales > Solanaceae > Przewalskia > Przewalskia tangutica. Next base: position 63,168 of record JAQGDG010000245.1, on the reverse strand, counting down.
TGCGACTAACGTAAAAACGTCGTTTTTTCCGGGATATTTCTATTGAGATATCCTTACAATACCCTTAGGAACCTTGGGTTAAAGTCTTGTGAATATTGGACAACAATTGAAATTTTTTCTTGTTCTTCATCACACAAAGCCGAGAGCCTCTATGTGAGCTCCTAAAGTTTTCTCAAATATTTTTCTAAGTATGGAACTTGTCTTGCACTAGTGTGCTTATATAACACATTGGAGGGTCTAGATTATAACACATGTTAGGTTTTGGATGAAAGAGATCAAGCCAAGTGGCCCTTGACTAAGTCAACAATACAAGCTTATGTTTAGCAATACTTGGTCATCCTAACCTTGGTCAAATGACCATTTTGCCCTTGGCATTATTCGAACAAGCCCATGTGGGGGGTGACACGTGTCTCCCTCCCATACGTCCATAAAATTCCGTAACCCTCGTGGGCCCCACAAAACGTAAAATTCCTCGGGTGGGCCCCACGTGACCAAATCCGTAAAAATAAATTTCCATAATGATAATAAGTTCCATACTCTTCAATTAATGCATTTTGAGAATCTAATTCTCCCAACGAACATTTTTCCTTTCCGACGTTCGGAAGATTTTTCGGAAAAATAATTCTTCCTTCGCACTTTTCAAGTTTTGTGTTCCTTACGCATATTCTCTTAAACATGTCCTTGAATTACTGGTGTAACATTCTTCCCCCCTTAGAAACATTAATCCCCGAATGTTCTTTCGGAGTCCAATCTAATTAGATAGCGAAATAGTCTCCTTTTACTACACCCTTCACACAACATATGCCACCTATGGCCACATAACAATACCTATACTAATGTCACGACCCGACCCGGCGCGATCGGTGCCCTACAGGCACCCGTTCGTATACATCGGAGAATAGCGTGGAACATCTGTAATATACAACATTTAAACAAATATAACACCGGCTAGCCGATAAGGCCGCCTTCCATAAAATATGCATAATCCAAGAAAACTGTACAACTTGGTTCTTACAGCCCCAAACCACAACATGTGACTATAGACCTCTAGGAATAACAACAGTGGCGGACAGGTTCGCCATACCACGAATGTACATAAATCTACAACATCGTGGAAAAAGCACTAAAAGACAAGCCTCCGAGAAATGGAGTTTACGTGCGATATGTGATCCTAAGAATGAGGATCCACCACCTGCTTACCCCTACCTGCGGCATGAACGCAGCCCCCGAGGAAGGGGGTCAGTACACAATATGTACTAAGTATGTAAAACTGGAAAAAATACTGTAATTACATCATAAGTTTAAATCAAAGCCGGAGACATGTATGATAATAAAAATTACAGTACACAGTGCCTTACTAACAATGAGAGTAACTGATAGTATACGTACAACATAAAAATAGGAAGCTCACGATCAAAGCAGGACCATCCGCCCGCAGTATCCTTAAGCAATCCTACCCCTGGGACTATTTCACCCGCATAGGTCGTGTGGACCCGCATGAGGTATTCCTCGCATAGGTTGAACCCGCCCGCATGGGACTATTTCACCCGCATAAGTCCATAAGGACTCGCATGAGGTATTCCTCGCATCGTGGGTAGCAAATCCACGGAAACAGGTGGTATAACTATCTTGGGGATTTACCCCTCAATTATACTCTTACCCTGAAGCAGGTGGTATAACTATCTTGGGGATTTACCCCTCAGATATACTCTTACCCTGGAGAAGGTGGTATAACTATCTTGGGGATTTACCCCTCAGATATACTCTTACCCTATCTCAACCGGCCATCATACATAAAGCAAGCAAGTTAAGAAATCCCCCTAACTTCTTATTCATATACACTCTCATTTTAGTTTAGTTAAGGCACTAACATATCTTTTATGAAAATCCGGGAATTTAACCCAAGTTCTACATACTTCTACTCTTTAAAACAAATGACTCTTTTTTTGTATAAAACTTCCAAGATACTATTAACCGTAGTATCAAGTCAAAATCACTTTTCAAGACAAGTCACAATACCTTTAGAAATAAAGTTAGGTTTCTAAATCAAGTGACTCCTTTTCTTATAAACCTTAGGCAATTAATACCTTAAAATCAAGTCATTTATCTTTCCATAAAGCTAATATAACCAACTCCCCATAAAGTCGTTATATTCACTTTATACCTTAGTCAAGTACAATTTCCTATCCTGCCTGAAAGTCTCTCTTTGCAAAATAATACCTTTTTTTATGCAGGATATTTAAGAGGTGGGTTGGTCAATCCATTTTTGCCATTGGAGAGGTACTTAGCAGCCAAATATGAGCCTGATCGTAATGGTATTCCGCTGGAGGGTAGCCTCGCTTTGCCGCTTCATCGATTGTTATTCTCTTAGTTAGCTATTTGAGGAAGCACTTATATATTTATAACTGAAAAAGTATCAAATACTTTAAAACTCTTAATGTGCCTTATCTTTATTAAAACTTAAGATATAATTAATTATTTCAAAGAAGTGAGTTAATCTCTAACTCACCCGACTTGTCTATTCATCAAACTAGTAAAGGATATCAAGGTCTCAGACGTCACCGTACTACATCGTGTAACTAGTCATGCTTAAAAGATAGGAAAAGTTCTACATACCTCTTGGTCAAACCACTCGCCAAGTACAATGTCCCGCGTAGTATGTCAACCTATAATATCCACAATATGTCTATTAAAGCCTTACTTCAAACGTAGGATATTACAAGTGTAAAGTCTCTAAATTCTACGGAAAATCGGACAGCACCTCCTTTGTTTCTCTACTTACTTTGCCACCTTTTTCAAGGCCGAATACAATAACCAAACACGCCACATTTAAGGCCCAATCAATGAAATCAACACAGGGATTACACGCCTACTAGACGTGTAAAATTCCGCCCCACAAACGACATCAAACTAATACAATTACTAGGCCAAATCGGCACACTTGAGGTAATATAACATCAATTCTTATCCAATTTCCATCTCTATCCAAATTGTTAGCATAACATGATATCAAGTCGCAATCGTTTATACTACTATAATCTTCAAGTAAGTAACATGCGACGATTCTAGTAAACGACCAAATTGTAATCCAACTTCACATGGCTTACATTACATTTCGGATTTTAAGGCTACAAGCAATCCATAATACTTATAAACTTCAACACATATACTTCATGCTAGCAACATATAAAGCTAACAACAATAAAAATAATCTTGTAACACTTTTAAGAGACAATATTATACCTCAACGAATCTTAATCCAACTCCAAATACGAAGTCGCTCCTTAGCAACTTAGAGCCTCTTCAAGACACTTTAATCCGCTAGTTGAGACCCTTAGAACAACACCAACAAATTTCCTTCAAACTTCCAAACCAAAATCTAGAAAGCAACTAGGTTTTCACCTTGACTAATACGAAAAACTATCTTTTCGAGATTTTTCTATTGAGATACACTTACAATACACTCAAGAACCTTGGTTTAAAGTGTGGAGCTTAATGGACAAGAAACAAATTTTTTTCCTTTTTGATCTAAGTGAACCCGAGAGCTAGAAGAATGAGCTCTTCAATTTCTTGAAAATTTTCTAAGTGTTGGACTCACTCTTGATACTAGTAGTATTAAATAGCACATTGGAGGGTCAAGATGCAAACAAATGGGTGGTTTGGATGAGGTATTATTAAATATCAAGCTTGTGGACCCATTGACCAAGTCAATTTTGTCAAGCTCTCTACTAGCAAGACTTAGTCATCCTAAGACTATGATCAATGACCATTTTGGCCATGACAATTTCGTCCAAGGCAAAAATAAGGGGGGTGACACGTGTCGCCCTCCCATTCGTCACAATATTAAGTTTTCCGACAATTTCATAATTCCGATAAATTTTTACAAGTCTCAATTCTCAACACTTGTGAGTTCTACGTACGTTCTTAAAACATGTCCTGTAAACACGGGGTGTAACATTCTTTCACTACGACTGCCGTTCGTGATCGTGCCTTACCCGCACCCAAGTAGTCATACATCGAGTAATCGGAATATAAAAACAAGACATGAAACGATTGTAAATGACACGCTTTATCGATGAAAAGCTTGCCTTTCAGATATATATATACATAACCCAAGTTTTGCGATTATATCCCAAATGTACAATAGACTACAGACCTCTAGGAATGTAAACAACTATGGCGGATGAGGGCCGCCATACCTCGATCATAAAAACTAATTACAACAGGAGAGCATACCCAAAAGTAGAGCCTCAGGAGAAGATGGAGCTCCGACACCAACGCAAAAGATCCTAAGGATGCGGATCTAGCACTGCGCTCTTACCATGCAGCATGAACGCAAGGAGGTCAAGACAACGGTACTAAGTATGCGAAATCAGAAGTACTTAAATGAAAACATATCATTTTAAAATCGGTTTTGCAAGTATGTATGAAATAACCAAGGTAACCGCACATGCACATCATAAACAAGAGCAACAATAGGTAAATCAGAATGTGTCTTTTCTAGGCTGCGAATGATCGGGCAGGCCAATGCCTGTAGTATCACCAAGCAAGCCTAATCACGGACTCCGTAGTCCGCATAGGCCACTCACATAGGCTGCGTAGGGTATATAACCCCGCATCGAGGTAGCTACTCCGGCATCGCCCGGACTCGTAGTCCGCATGGCCACATGTATCGCATGAGGTATAACCCCGCATCACTAACACGAACTCCCGTAGCTCGCATAGGTCCCCGACCCGCATGAGGTATTCTCGAATCATGGTCCTGCATCACTGAGTCTACCCCGTGGAGGCAGCTTAACCCCCGACAATATGTCAAGAGGTGAGTGATATTACACTAACATAACAGCTTATCGTTAAACAACATAAGCACAACAAGAATACTCTTTTATTCAAACGTTACAAGACACTAACACACATAGCATCATATCATGTCTACTTATCAAACCATCTTATTATTCTTTTCACAAATCAATATAAGTCTGTTATAAACACATATGCAAACTGTTTCTTTTATCATGCTTAAGTGGTTATACCTAACTTCCCATAAAGCTAGTATAACTCTTAAACTTCTGTTTAAAAACCAATTAGTTCTCTTCTGTTAAAAATGATTGAATCTTTTGAAATGCTTTCGATCCTTATTATTCGTGCTTAAGTCATAGACATTGCCGTAAGTATTATTCGTGCTTAAGTCGAAAGACATTGCCGTAGTTATTATTCGATTAACACGTACGCTTCACTGCTATATATTTAAAAATATCATGCTTTAGGAAGAATCACATACCTTCTACGAAAAACCACCTGCCAAGTTGAATATGTCGCGCGCAGAGAATCAACCTATAATAGTCAGACACGTCTATCAACGTCTAGACTACTCTGTAAACAGTTCTAAGCAGAGGTTCCTTTATTCTACGGAAAATCGGGCAGCACTTCCCTACCCGGTGAGCTACTCAAGTCTCATCGTGAAAGCAAATCTAAGTAAGTATAGTTCAATTATTCTTCTTTAAACCCTTCTGTGATAATACCAATTCTATTCGTAATATTCTTCTAAGTATTTAATACTTATTCTTATACTACTACAAAGATGTATTCTCTAATTCAAAAGAGGGTTAGGATTATTTACCTCGGTAAGCCCAATAATATCCTAGATAAAAGTCGATCCGAGCAAGACTTAGCTCCTAAGTTAGACGCTCGATAGCTCGATGGAAACCTTAGAAGTTCTTCACAACTTCTACTAAGTACTAAGGGATTTGGGCTAGGTATTTTGGGCATTATAACAATACTAGAAGGCAACTTTTCTACCAAGGGAGGGGGTAGATTTGCCAGGCTGTGGGGATAGCCTCGGCTAAGCTTCTCAAAGGGGGGGGGGGTGTGTTGGACGAAAAGGCTTAAGGGAGAGGAGAGGATTTTAGACTTGGAAAGTTTTTGTGGATGAAGAACTCTTCATCTCAAGAGGGGTATTTATAGGTCGAGGATGGCCAACCAATGGCCAAGATGGTGCCAAGTGCAAGGCAAGTGTAGGCGAGGATTAGGGCAAGTGTCCTTAGCCAACTTGCACACAAAATATCCTACCAACTACTTGACAAAAAATGTCATCCAAATCGGCTCAATTCCGCCACAAGTCCACCAATGAGAGGGTGACAAGTGTCGCCCTCTCGTTGGTCCAAAGTGTTTCGTCTCTCGGAAAAATCCGCAAAAATTAGAAATGACATAGCCGGAATTTACCCTACGAAAGCTGTGGAAACGCTTTCGGAAAGCGATTCTTTTAGTGAGTTGTGCCCAAAAACGTCTAGTGCCTAAACTTTAAGGCTAAACTTTCAATTTATTCCCTTACGCATACTTTGAAATACGGTATAACATTCTCCCTCCTTAGAAACATTCGTCGAATGTTCCTTCCCAAAGCGGATAACGATAAGATTCTTCATAACTTAAACAGTTGCAAATGCCACACACGGCCACAAAACAACGCTTAGGCATAAACGATAATGAAAATTTACAAGTAGGAAAGTGAATTACCTGGAGGTGTGGGGAATAGGTGAGGATACTTCTGCCTCATGTCCTCCTCGCCTTCCCACGTCATCTCCTCCCCGAGCTCGTTCCGCCACAAGACTGGCGGAAGCCACGCCCTTCGTCCGCAGACGCCTAACTCGACGATCGATTATCGCTATGGGAACCTCTCATACGATAACCCCCGGCCACTGACATCGCCAATCGGGTGTACTAGATGGATCCCCGATACATCTCCTCAAAGATAGAAACATGAAACAGGATGATCGCCTCCGGGACGGCAGATCCAACTCTGAGCAACCTTGCCTACCTCGCGGACAATCGAACGGCCCGATGTACCTTGGGCCGAGCTTCCCTTCTTCCGAATCTCATCCCACCAATCATGGGAGACACCTTTAGGAAACCCAATCATGAACCTCGAACGCCAGATGCCGACGACGCTGATCTGCATATGACTTGCCGACTCGGTATCGCCAAGAACCTCTCCCGGATAAGCTTCACCTTATCCATCGCCGCTGCACCACCGTCCCACTAGCCGCACTCGCCCACATCGAACCAACCTATAGGCGATCGCACTTCCTCCCATACAAGGCCTCATAAGGCGCCATCCGAATACTGGAGTGGTAGCTATATTGTACGCAAACTCAACTAGAGGCAAATGATCCTCCCCACTACCCGAGTCGATAACACAGCTCGCAGATATCTCAAGAGTGCGATAGTGCGCTCTGCTGTCGTCCGTCTGTGGATGGAATGCGATTCGAGCTCACCGTCCCTAAACTCTCTCGAAAGACCTCCGAGTTAGCGAGTAACCGGGTTCCTGCATGCGATATGATCGAAATAGGGACTCATGCGGTCGACGATCTCTGATGTAAAGTGCGGCATAATCCTCACCAAAAGTCATCCTGACGGGAAGAAAGTGGGCTGATTTCACACTGTCGACGATAACCCATATAGAATCATGTCTCCTCCGAGTGCGAGGTAATCCGTGATGAAGTCCATGTTGATCACCTCCCACTTCCGTGTCGGATCTCTATCGCTCAGAATAAAACCACCGTGCCTCTGGTGCTCTACCTTGACCTGCTGACAACACGGGCACTGAGCTACGAACTCTGCAACGTCCCTCTTCAAGCCATCCCACCAATACACATATCTAAGGTCGTGGTACATCTTGGTCTACCCTGGATGGATAGAGTAACGCTGCGCATTTGTGCTTCCCAAGAACTCGCCGAAGTCCTCAAACATCTGAACACACAACACGCCTCAAACCTTAGCACCCCATCGTGCTACCTCAAAAGGACCCGCCCTCACGAAGAGTCAGATCACGATAACGTGTCAAAATCGATCCTCGAATCGTTGCCTCTTCACCTCGACGATGGAAGACTGGCAACCTCACGAACTCGAACCCCACTCCTATCGTAATCAATCAACGGACACGAAGGCTCGCTAATCGATGCAAATCACGAACCATGTCCCTCCTCTCTACCGCACATCCGATAGGCTCCCATCGACCTACGACTAAGGCATCCGCCACAACATTGGCTTCCCGGGTGGTGCAGGATATCAACATCGTAATCCTTGCAACTTCTAACCACCGTCTCGCCGTAAGTTCACTCCTCCATTCGAAGATATACTTGAGGCTCTTGTGGTGCGTATAAATATCCATGAACCCGTATAAGTAGTGCCTCCAGATCTTGGCGTGAATCACCGCGCTAACTCCAAATCATGCGGGTAGGTGAATTCTCCGTGTTTCTTCACGCCGGACGCATACGCTATAACCTTGCCCGCCTGATCAACACACATCCCAACCCGATGCTCGACGATCACAATACACAACATAACCGCCTGACCTGCAGAGTAAGAACGGGCGATGCGTTCTTTCAAAGAATGGAAACCTCGCCACAAGTATCACCATCAAACTTGGCCGCTCGAGTCACTTAGTCGACGGTGCGAGATAGAAGCAAACTTCTCCACGAACCGCCGATAATATCCTGCAAGGCCTAAAATCGCGAACCTCGCCGGAGTAGTAGGTCAGGCCAAGTCTCGACCGCTTCGATCATGGCCGTATCCACTGAATGCCATCACTCGGCAATATGCTCCTAAAAGCCACCAAAGTCAACCAAAACTCACATTTGGAAAACTTGGTGTACAATCGGTCCCGAGAATCACAAGACAGCTTCTCAAATGCTCCGTATGCTCCCGCTTCCGAGCGAGAATAAACCAAGATATCATCAATGAACACTATCACAAACGTGTCAAAATGGTTTGAACACTCGCTCATCAAATCCATGAATACCACCGAGCATCGTCAACCCAAAAGACATGACCACGAACTCATAATGCCCGTGACGTACGAATGCGATTCTGAGGACATCCACCTCTCGACTCGCACTGATGATAGCCCGATCGCAGATCAATCCCGAGAAACATCTCGCGCTCGCAACCGGTCGAACAAATCATCAATCCCGGAAGCGGGTATTCGTTTAATGGTCACCTTGTTCACCGTCAGATCAACACATGCGCAGCTGGCCCCGCCCTTCTTCTTCACGAACAATACCGCGCTTCCCTGCGGAGAAACACTAGTCCGATGAAGCCCTTCTCTAGCAAGTCTCTAAGCTGATCCTTCAACTCTCTCAACTCGGCAGGTGCCATTCTGTATGGCGGAATGGAAATAGGCCGAGTGTCTGGCAACACATCTATACAAAACTCGATCTCCCTCTCAGGAGGGATACCCGGGAGGTCGTCTGAAAACACGTCTGGGAACTCTCTGACCACTGGAACTGACGGAAAATCTGGCACCGCAGCTTCAGTATCAAACACCCGAACGAGATGGTAGATGTACCCTTCTCGCATTATCTTTCCTAGCCTCGAGGTAGGAAATAAACCTACCCTCTGCGATACTGCTCCTCCCACTCAACAACCGGCTTCAGAAATCGAATAAGATTACTCTCTATGCGTCTACATTGGCGTAGCAGAAGTTAGCCAATCCATCCCCATGATCACGCCGAGTCAATCATCTCCAACTCTATCAAGTCGCCAGGTCCGCGATCAGAATGGTCACAGACAAGCTCTATATACCCGCCGAGCTACCACCGAATCACCCATCGGGCGTAGCTACCTCGAAGTGGTCTATGGACTCGTGCTCATCCCTATCCTACAAGAAACAAGGGAGATATATAGGATGCAGTAGAACCGGATCTATCAAAGCATACACATCAAACCCAGAACCGATAGGTGTACTGTGGATTTACATCGGTGAGGCCTCCGATCCCGCTTACCGACAAAGCATAAATGCGTTCGAGGACCGCGAATCGACCCGCGCCACGACTCTCGCCACACTGTGGTCCATGAGTACCTTGCCTCCGTGGCGAGTAGTGTCGAGGGATGAAGACCGAAAGAACTCAGTAGCCGACTCACCATCAAGATCGCCTCGCTCTGACAAGCCGATAGTGACCTTTGGCCGCCACAATCAAACAAGCTCGTAGCACCACAACTCCCGGTGGGATCTACCGACGCCACACCGGCGGTGGTCCCGACGCCAATACCTCGCCGCTCGACGCTCAAGTCCTCGGCCCTGGTTCGCCAATATCTCCGGCCGTGGCCGAGGACGCGCAGGAGTGCTCAGCCGGCCGTGGTGCAAGATCGCCGGTGAGGCCGCCACCACGATAGCCACCAAAAGACCTCGCCGCCCCGGTCTTCTCGCTGCTCACAACCCGTCGATCTCTACGCCTCGCATCCAAGAGCATGAGCTGCACGCGTAATGTCCATACCCAACAAGAGAAACACCCGCATATGACTCGCCATATAATCATCTAGCCCGCGACGTAGTGCACCCTATCCTCCATATTCGCTACTAACGCTGGGACATATCGAGCCAATGAATCAAACTCGACATTGTACTCCCGACGGCCCTCTCTCGCCTCGAAGAAAAATCTATCGACCGCGCCTCCTCATCCGTGAGGCAAGAAGTGAGTGAGAAAGCCTCCGAGAACTCATCCCAAGTACCGGGACGCGCGTGCTCTCCCGGATAACTCCACGAATCAAACCAATCGATCGCAGATCACGCAGCTATACGTGAACCAAAGATCACGACTCGGTCTCCACGCCCGATCACTCTCAAAATCCTTCAGAGCCGAGGATTTAACTCGCGGATTATCCTCCGCCGACCAGAAAACTCGCGGGCTACAACTCGAAGTCTCGTAGCCTCAAACTCTCGCCTCGGGTGAATCCACGGTACGATCGGGCTGACCGAATCCGCCAGATCCACTGCCTCATGTTCGCCACGATCCGCCAGAATCGCCATCTCTCTCAGAGCCCATCTCATTCGCCTGTGCCGCGGGATCGAGTGAGGGTACTGGTTCATCGGCCACGCGCCTCTAAACCTCCTGGGTCGGCGGCGTAGTAACTCGCTGTCTCGTATAGATCGCCCGAGCCTCGTGACTCTAGGTGTCCCACTAGCAGCCTCCTACGCTTTGCTCTTCGCCTGCCGCTTTACGCGAGGCATAATCATGTAAAAGGGATACGTTAGCGGTCCGACTTATAACACGCCTCTAAGGCACGATCTTAGAATGAAAAGAATGGAAACCAATCCTAAATATCCTATAGCCTCCTCGATTATTGCGTGCCAACACACCGATAATCAAGACTTACTAGATACGTCAGAGACACTTTCCGAGATTAATCGCTTCGATACCACTTTTATCACGACTGTTCGGCCCGTGATCGTGCCTTACTCGCACCCAAGTAGTCATACATCGTGAGTAATCAATGAATATAAAAACAAGACATTAAACAGCTTGTAAAATGAGATACGCTTTATCTGATGAAAGCTTGCTTTCGCATATATATATACATAACCCAAGTTTTGCGATACATCCCAAATGTACTATGGACTACGCACTTGGAATGTATACAACTATGGCGACAGTGGCCCCGCCATACCACGATCAGACAAAACTAATTACAACAGGAGAGCATACCTAAAAGTAGAGCCTCCTATAAGATGGAGCTCACGACACCAACGCAAAAGATCCTAAGGATGCGGATCTAGCACACCTTGCCGCCCTTACTCGCATGAACGCCAAGCGAGGTCGATAACAGTACTAAGTATGCGAAATCAGAAAGTACTTAAATGAAAACATATCATTTTAAAATCGTTTGCAAGTATGTATGAAACAAATAAGGTAACCGCACATAGTACCACATCATAAACAAGAGCAACAATAGGTAAACGTACAGTCTTTTCTAAGTCGCGAATGATCGCAGGCTAATTTCCGTAGTATCACCAAGCAAGCCTAATCCTGGACTCAGAGTCCGCATAGGCCACTCACATAGGCCCGCATAGGTATATAACCCCGCATCGGGGTAGCTACTCCCAGATCGCCCCGACTCGTAGTCCGCACGGCCACATAGACCGCATGAGGTATAACCTCGCATCACTAACCTCGAACTCCCGTAGCTCGCATAGTCCTCTGGACCCGCATGAGGTATTCTCGAATCACGGTCCTGCATCGCTCGAGTCTACCCCCGCACGGAGGGCAACCCCTGCATATGTCAAGAGGTGAGTGATATTACACTAACATAACATCTTATCGTTAAACAACATAAGCACAACAAGAATACTCTTTTATTCAAATGTTACAAGACACTAACACACATAGCATCATATCATATCTACTTATCAAACCATCTTATTATTCTTTCACAAATCAATATAAGTCATATAAACACATAGACAAATCAAGCTTTTTATCATGCTTAAGCCAAGTTATACCTAACTTCCCATAAAGCTAGTATAACTCTTAAACTTCGTTTAAAAACCAATTAGTTCTCTTCATAAAAATGATTCGAATCTTTTGAAATGCTTTCGCATCCTTATTATTCGTGCTTAAGTCGCGAGACATCACAGTAAGTATTATTCAGCTTAAGTCGAAAGACATTGCCGAAGTTATTATTCGATTAACACATGTACGTCCTACCGCATTATATATTTAAAAATATCATGCTTTAGGAAGAATCACATACCTTCTACGAAACCACCGCCAAGTGAATATGTCGCGAAGAATCAACCTATAATAGTCGGACACGCCTATCAACGTCAGACTACTCAGAAACCGATTCTAGCAGAGGGTCCTTTATTCTACGGAAAATGAAAAGCACTTTACCCAGGAGCTACTCAAGCCCATCAGAAAGCGATCCTAAGTAAGTATAGTTCAATTATTCTTCTTTAAACCCTTCTACCGTGATAACAGTTCAATTCTATTCTCAGAATATTCTTCTAAGTATTTAATACTTATTCTTATACTACTACAAAGATGTATTCTCTAATTCAAAAGAGGGTTAGGATTATTTACCTCAAGCCCAATAATATCCTAGATAAAAGTCGATCCTGAGCAAGGCTTAGCTCCTAAGTCAGACGCTCCGATAGCTCCAAGGAAACCTTAGAAGTTCTTCACAACTTCTACTTTGGTATACTTCCTTAAACTATAATCAATCTAAACCAATTATGCCACATATAGCCCCAATATATCACACATGCACATACATCAATCAAAAGCCAACCTATAATCAAATCTATATGACACCACTATTTACTCCAATTTATGGCCTAAAACATTCTCTTTTCGCACTTTAATTAGTCAGCAACTTATAAACACTTCAATTCTTTTAATACTTTAGCGTCCTCTGGTCACTTAATTCGCTTCGTGGGAACGCTGGTCTACTAACTCGCATAACGACAATCAGATTGGCCTTCGCACTCGCGACTTCATCACATACAAATGACTACCTCCAACCGAATTTCACTCATTTCATGCCACGGTTGACTAGTAATCGTCCACAACCACCCATCGTCACACTTAACTCTCATTCTCGTCCGAATAAATCTTACTACCGAGTAGCGCCTCAGATATCTAAGGTCTCAAATGTCATCAATATTCTAAGGGTTCACAATTTTTCTACGTCCTCAAGCTTACATTATCACCCTCACATACGGAAATGTTTTCTCAATATCTCATAATCATGTTGTCTTACTTACAACAACTCAATATTATCCGTATTATTAACACTCAAGCATACTACATAATCTCTAACCAACTTCTCGGAGCAAACCATAATCATTCTAGGAAACACACACATAGGCCCTAAATAACACGCTATTGCATATACACAGATAATACCCATCTATACGATAATTCTACCAACCTCGATACTTAATCTATATAATCTTTTCTCGTCATCATATTTCATAGCCAGAATCACAATAATACGCCGTGAGAGACTACCCTAACAACACAAGACTCTATCGCACGATCTCTCGTGAGCGAAGCAAGTGGGAAACTAATCCTAAATGTACCATAGCCCCTGCTTATAGACGCACACACACACCGATAAACAAAGACTCACTGAGACACTTGCCCATAGACATTCCGAGACTAATCGCCTGGACACCACTTATCACGCTCTAACCCCGACCGCGACCGGTGTCCTACTCCGGGGCACCCTTCTATTCATACAACATACGTAACTTAATAAAAGATAAATAACACTTTTTTTTTTTTTTTTTTTTTCTTTAAACAAAGGCAAAACCGAGCAAGGCCGCCACAATATAAGCTACCCGGTGCGGCTACATTGTTCAACAATGTAAATACAACTCTATCCGGGCCCATCCCACAGGCGAATACGCACTTCTAAGATTTTGGGATGATACAACTACGACGCGCCCCACTGGCACTGAATATACCTAGTCATAACGACAAGCTCCTAATGAGCTATCCCATAAAATAACAAGGATCCTGCTCACGTGATCCACGCGGAGTACCTGCATCATGACATTTAACACAGCCTCTTGGCGGGGTTAAGACAAATACACTAAGTATGGAATGCAACATGCGATGCAGCAAGCATCATAATCGTACTCAAAGAATGACAGGAAAGTATTAAAATCAATACTGCGATCCTACCGTGTCATATAACAATTAGAGCTAACTGCGATTTTGTATCATCAGATCATTATAACTGCACTACACTTTCACTCCATGCAGCTATGTCAAAACTGTGACACCGCCTCTATATATAATTGTCACGACCCTACCTCCCTGCTCGCATCGGTGCCCTACTCCGGGCACCCCTTTCTGTATAAATCGTAGGAATAGCACTGAACATACACAACTCATAAATAAAAATCATACTTAGACACAGACATCAATGTGCTAGTCGATAAGGCCACCTTCCGTAACATATACATACAAAAAAATTAAAACAAAGACACTGCTCTACAAAACCCAATCAACAAAGCAAATGATAAGCCTCTCTTATTTAGTTTACTTAAGGCACTAACATGTCATTACAAAATTCGAATTTAACCCAAAGCGCATGCGATTTATCTTTTTAAGTTATTTTTTTTCATATAAACTTCAAGATACTAATAATCTGTAACGCTCAACCTCGGCCCATATCGCGCCTTACCTCGCACCCAAGGATACAACATCGTGAGAAAACCAAATGAAAATAAAAACACGCAGTCATGAAACAAGAGATATAATAAATAAACAGCGAATCCAAAACAATGGTTTCAAGATATACATAAAAACCCGAACAGCTTGTCCTTACAAACCCCGCCCACAACAAAGGCACGACTCTAAGATTTACAATAACCATGACGGACAGGCTCCGCCATACCCCGAATGCATGCTAACCTACAACTCGTGAAACATACTAAAGATAAGTTCACGAACGGAGCTTTCCAACACGCCAAATGAGATCCTAAGAGCGGGATCCACGATCGATGTGACTTACTCACAGATAACAGCCTCTCGGCGAGGCCACACAACAGTAGCTCAGTACGTGAAATCGTAAAAATATCGAAATGAAATCATACTAGTCTATAAAGCCTGAGACATGTATGAAATCCAAACTTGCTGGGTCACAACATAAAACAACATGTCAAGTCGTGGACTCACGCTCAAAGTCACCACTCAAATATAACGATGGTCTCGCGCCCACAACATCCATCATGGTACCGTGATCACGGTCGCACGCCTCTCATCAGACGGTGTATACGTCTACGATGCAACAATAATAACAAGTGCCGCACGGGCCATACGCCCCGGAATACTGCAGGCAGACGGTAGACATGTCCATGTAACCTCAATAACAATATATCATGTCAACCCGCACGCCACATGTCTCGAATATCGCGACGGTAGATATCGCCCATGCGCAATAACCATATATCGGTAATCAACCCGCCGCATGGCCGCGACGCCTAATACCGCAGACGTGTGTAGATACGTCCATGTGATATCAACAAATAAGACGGTAATCAAATGAAACATACCACGAATTTCATCACCGCCAAAGACGCCCCAAGAAAAGCCATCAGTCAACCTACTTATCGAGAGACGCCAGAACAGAATACACTTGCACAACAGCGCACACTGCCAGGCAAGTTTCACAACAACAAGCATAGGCAAGTTTCTATACCGAACATACAAGATAGCAAGTTTCACACTGACTCAAAGTATTTTCATTTCATTTTTATGCCAAAGTCCCAAGCTTTTAACTCAAAGTACTACATAATGTTAAGTTCTTTTAAAGAGATCCATTACTTTTATAAAGTCACCCGATACAGTATTAAAATGACCAACCCATTCCTTTCAAAATCAAGTAACAACGTTCTTTTCCTAAGTTCGGTTTGCCTAGTTTTGATTACTCAAGCTTCTTTTCAAAAGGTTTCATAGTTCATAAACTTAATCACTTGATTCTTTTTAGAATAATTGAGTAAATTATGTGCGTGAGAGTAGGTTATTCTTGTTTACAACATTCTTATTCTGCAATGACCATGATCTAGAAAATGTAATATCATTTTGTCGTCTTAGTTTATGCGGATGGAGGTTTACTGGTTTTAATACAATTCATCATTATTGATACATTTTCCTTTATTAACGCTGCGGTACGTCGATACACATTCGATTTCGAAATCGAAACATTATCACTTTAAATAAAACCAGAAGTACTCATTACTTACGAATGAGGTTTTACACAAACATCCACATTAAAACAAATAAGTTAAGTCTCTTGTCTTATAAGATCAAGTCTCTTAACTTCAACATTAGTAAACCATTTTCTTTACCTCTCTTAAGACATTATACCTAACTCCATAAAGCTAGTATAACTCTTTTAAAACCTTTTAAAACAAAGTGTTACTCTCACTTCCAAACGATTTATAAATCTTTTGAAATACATCAAGTTCTTTATTATAACAAGCGATTTATAATTCACACGTGATTACCTTTTAAAACCACAGTATTTTCTTACCTACATAAAGTGTTATAACCAACTTCCCGTAGCGCTTATAACGCTTTATGTTTCAAACAATCAAATACATTAAACACGTAATAGTGCGTGCCGTACTACATGATTACAACATATCATGCTAGAAGAGATAGGAAGAGGTTCATACCTCGCGACGAGTATCGTAATAGCAAAACGCTCCAGCGATCGGCTGCTCCTTAAGCCAAGTAAATCGCGCTGCACGTAGTACTTCAACCTATAAGGCCTGGCGCCTATTATCATCTAGACCACAACGTGAATATTCTAGAGAAAATTAGCATCTCCCGCACAGCGGCGTAAATCTCTGCTTTATCAGGCTGCCGAAGCCAACGGAGGAGGGTTTCATAACGCCCTAACGGACGTGTACAATTCTACAACACTGATAATACTACAAGTCTCTTGGTTTCTGATTCTTAATTCTTGGGCTTAAGTCAAAAGACATTGCCACGATGCTAAAGTAGTTCTATATATAGTATCTTGACTATATATTCTTACAACATGTAATTTCCAATTACAATAGAAGGGCGATAGTGTTTACCTCGATAAACCCAAAATTATCCGAGTATAATGTCGCTACCGAGCAAGGTTTAGCTCCTACTCAGAGTGCTCCAAACCGCTCCAAACAACCCTTAGAAGTTCTATCAACCTACTCCAAAACTTCAACCAAGCAGTGAAGGTTCCTTAGGGTTCGGTTTGAGACTAAAAGGACAAAGGTAGTATTTCCGGACTCTACGTATAGAGTGTAACTTTGGAATACTACAAGGTATAAGGCTAAGGTATTTTGGGCATTATAACAATACTTGGAGGTATTTTAATACCACAAAGGGGTACACCTGAGAACAACACCTAAGGGAGGGGGTGTTCTCGGCTTTAGGCTCACAAAGGGGAAGGTTTGGCCAAGGCCTTCAGGAGAGGGCTCTTGGGCGAGAGTCGACAGAGGGAGGAGGGGTTCTCAAGACTTAGGCAAGTGAAGAGTGGATGAAGAAGTCTTCAAGAGAGGGTATTTATAGCAAAACCAAAGGCCAACCGATGGCGAGATCAAGCCATGTGCGAGCAAGTGTAAGGCCAATCAAGCCAAGTGCACCCACTAAAACACTCCACAAAACACTCCACAAAACAAGCCACAAAGCAAGGCACAAAGAGGCCAATGGCTGAGGCCAAGCCTTCTCTTTGCCGTCAATGAAGGTGACAAGTGTCCCTCCGTTGATCCAAAATGTTCCGTCGCTCGGAAAAATCACTAAAAATACTAAATGACATAGCGGAATTTTCCTAGCGTAAGGCTGTGGAAGCGTTTAAGTCGAAAAAGCGACTCCTTTCGGCACGTGTACAAATTTCAAACTATGCCTACTTAAGGCTCAAATTGTACCGACGCCCACGCATACTTTGCGGAAACACGGTATAACATTATTTTGCCAGAAACATTGGTCCCGAATGTTCCTTCAAGGTCTCAAAACAAAATGGCGTCAGTATAGTCTTCAATGCTATACGTCTGAAAACAATCATGCACAGCCACAAAACCTGCGTTCACTTCTCCCTTTCCGTAGTGCTACGCGAAACACTGAACTCGTTCTAGTATCAAGTACCACACTTCATCAACGCTTCTGTTACCAGCCGCCGGAGTCACTGCCTCCAAACTTGGTCATCTCACTAACCTCGATTTCCTAAGGCCATTCGGCCTTCAGAGCGATTCTGGTCGAACACACCCACGAACTCATCGATGGTCAACTAAACCGGGCTAGCACCCTCGTGACCCTACCGGTGACCACCAGGGCGGCCCACCCGCAAACCGGGTTCTGGTTGACCCACCAAATGGTCTGACCCGACCCCAATGCGCACTCTTGTTCCCGATCCGAACAATCTTACTATTTCACATCATGAAAGCTACCACTTCCATCTCACACTACCCAGGTACTTACCCTTTTCACTAACAAGGTTTCTAAATCACATTTAGCACAAAGCTATCCAAACATAACATTAAACACATCAACAACATCAATACAAACAAAACTCTAGAGGAGTTAAGGATATACACGAAACTAGGCGGTTGAGGACTCGCTAGGAACTCAGCTGCGACCTCTACGGGCCTTCCGGTGTACAAACATCCGCCTGCTACGGAAGGTGAAGAACCCGAAGCGCTCTAGTAGTCCATGCTATCCTACGGTGCTACCCACGGTGAGACGATCTCTTACCGGATAGCACATTGGCGCAAAAATAACAATCTCCAGAGTTAGTACGACACTCTCCTTATGAAGCTTTCCACAACGCCGTGACTGAGACAGGGCAACCTCGTCAGCGAGCACTCTGCTCTCTGAAAATCTGAAACACAGGGCCCGGCACGCCCACGAATATCACGAAGGTCCCGGAAATGTGGAGGACCACTCAATCTTGTGGAGGTACATAACTGTTCTTTGGCGGTCCGCCTCGAAAGTCACAAAGGACCTGCTGTTCGCCCTCTTCTGACTTTGGTCATTCCGTCGATTTATCCGCCTCACATCCAAGTGTATCACGCTGCGTGCGGCAATGTCCATGCCCATTTGAAGAGCTACACGAACAACTCTACTGCAAGGCAATCATCGAGCCTGTAACATATCGGTGCACTCGATCCTCCATACTAGCTACTGCGAGGGACGACTGCGGGCAATGAGTCGAACTCACATTGTACTCCCGGGCCGTCGCGTTCTGCCAGTAACACCAAAAATCACATCGGCGAGCCCTCCTCATGCGGGAGGCAGAAATGTGCAAGAAAGGCCTCGAGAACTTCGTTCCATACCGTGAAGCGCATGCTCTCCCAGACGGCTCCGAATCAAACGATCGTGCGGTATCCTGCGATTTGATGTGAACCCTAAACCACCGACTCGATCTCCGATGCCTTGATCACTCATGATCCATTATGGCTTTGTCGGATGAACTCCTGCGGATCATCCTCGAGCCTCGACCCGTAAAACTCTGGCGGCCTACAACTCGAGAAAATCGAAGCCTCGAACTATACGATCTAGGGTGAACCATCGGGTACTCTTTGGGCTACTGTGTCGGCCTATCCTCAGTCGCCAGACCACGGCCGTCGCAGGCAGCTCCTTGTAACTCATCTCCTCTGCTCCATCGCGGGTGAGGCTCAGTCTTGTGGTCTCTGCCCATTGCTACTTCGAGATCCCTCTGCTTTGCCTTACGCCACGGGGTTTTCGCGGAGGCATAAGCGTAAAAGCGAAACCGTCGAGGGTCGATCTTATCACATAAGCTACAGAGCCGCGATCTCGGAATGAGAAGAATGGAAACCAATCCTAAATGTCCTATAGCCTCACGATTATAGATGTGGTGCACAACACACCGATAATCAAGACTCTACTAGACACGATGCATAGACACTTTCCGAGGATTAGCGCTCTGATACCACTTGGCGCCCAACGGGCCCATCTGGTGCCTACCGGGCACCCTGGTGATACAACATCGAGAAAACCGGCGGAAATAAAAACTTTACACAAGAAATAAGAGATATAATAAATAAACAGCCAACCAAAGCATTTGCCTTCAGATATACATAAACACGAGCAGTTTAATCCTTTTACAACTCGCCCTACGCGAAGTACTACGAGACCTCTAAGATTTATACAACAACTATGACGGACAGGGGCCGCCATACCACGAGCGTACAAGAACTGGCCATCGGGCTTCGGGGTAACATACCAAAGATAAGCCTCGGCGGCAGGGCTTCCCAAAATGTGAAATGAGATCCTAGCGCGAGGATCGACAATGATGTACCGACACTTCACTGCGATGAATCGCGGCCCCAAGGAGGTCGATAACAGTACCAAGTATGTGAAAGCAGAATATCGTAAATGAAATCATAATAGTCTATATAAAGCGAGACATGTATGATGACCAAACTACGATATATAACATATAACGATTACATCAAGAGCAGTGGACTCACGCTCCAAATTATCACTCGTGCGTGGAATTTCTTCCTCATCGGCGGTTTATGATATAACCATACCAAGGATTATCATGAACACCATGTCCCGCTGTGTTATAAAACCGTGCAGACAAGTATAACTACGGATCCGACCGTACCAATAATACAATGCAACCAAACACGAAAGCGTCACGGGGCAAGTCACGAGGCCGACTACCGGATACCAAGGCGGTCAGCGGTGGCCGGGAGCAAGTGCGGTGACCACGGGGACCAAGGTCAGATCACGAAACGTCACCACTATCACGGGCAAGCGCGAGGGTCGACTACCAGATACCAAGGCCGAATCGATCCGCGGGGCGGGCAGTGCGAGCCGGCCACGGATACGGCCGAGCGAAGAAACCTCATGGAGAGCTAGTCCGTGGAATAACACTATCAGCGAGCATACGTGGAATTCTCCATCACCGCGCATGTCCAAGTAAGTTCTCAGCAAGTCGGCTCTACCTATCGAGAGACGGCAGTATCTGTAAATACCACACTTGCACAACAAGGCTATCATCACGAGCATAGGCAAGTTTCACAACAACAAGCATAGGCAAGTTTCACAACAACAAGCATAGGCAAGTTTCACACAACTCAAAGTACTTTCATTTTATGCAAAGTCGGGTTTTTAACTCCAAAGTACTACATCGTTAAGTTCTTTTAAAGAGATCCATTACTTTTATAAAAGTCACGATACGTAGTATTAAAATGACCAACCCATTCCTTTTCAAAATCAAGTAACAACATTCTTTTCCTAAGTTCCGGTTTGCTAGTTTCAATTACTAAAGCTTCTCATTTTCAAAAGGTTTACATGGTTCATAAACTTAATCACTTGATTCCTTTTTAGAATAATTGAGTAAATTATGTAAATGCGTGAGTAGGTTATTCTTGTTTACAACATTCTTATTACAATGACCATGATCTAGAAAATGTAATATCATTTTGTCTCATCTTAGTTTCTATGCGGATGGAGGTTTCTAACGGTTTTAATACAATTCATCATTATTCAATACATTTTCCTTTATTAACGCTATGATGGTGCGTCGATACACTTACGATTTAGAAATCAGAAACATTATCCCTTTAAATAAAACCAAGTACTCATTACTTACGAATGAGGTTTCATACAAACATCCACATTAAAACAAATAAGTTAAGTCTCTGTCTTATAAGATCAAGTCTCTTAACTTCTAACATTAGTAAACCATTTTCTTTACCTCTCTTAAGACATTATACCTAACTCCCATAAAGCTAGTATAACTCTTTTAAAACCTTTTAAAACAAAGTGTTACTCTCCCTTCCAAAACGATTTATAAATCTTTTGAAATACATCAAGTTCTTTATTATAACAAGCCAGTTATAATTCACATCAGTTACCTTTTAAAACCACAAAGTATTTTCTTACCTACATAAAGCTGTTATAACCAACTTCCCATAAAGCCGTTATAACACTTTATGTTTAAAACCAATCAAATACATTAAACACATATAAGTCTACCGTACTAAATAGTTACACACATATCATGCTAGAAGAGATAGGAAGAGGTTCACATACCTCGCGGCAGTATCGACTAATAGCAAAACGCTCCAAGCAAATGGCTACTCCTTAAGCCAAGTAAATCGCGCCACAGCGTAGGTACTTGACCTATAAGGCCACAAGGCGCCTATTATCATCTAGACCACAACGTAGAATATTCTACAGAAAATTCGGCAGCATCTCCCCCCCCCGCCACAGCGTAAATCTCCTGCTTTATCGAGGCCGGCTACCAAGCCAACCAGAGGGGGGGGGGTTTCACACGCCTAACCGGACGTGTACAATTCTACAACACAGTAATACTACACAAGTCTACTGGTTTACAGTTCAGTTCTTAATTCTTCAGGCTTAAGTCAAAAGACATTGCCACAGTACTAAGTAGTTCTATATATAGTATACTTCAACTATATATTCTTACAACATGTAATTTCCAATTACAATAGAAGGACAGTAGTGTTTACCTCGATAAGCCCAAAATTATCCGAGTATAATGTCGCGCCTGAGCAAGGTTTAGCTCCTACTCCGAGTGCTCCAAACCGCTCCAAACAACCCTTAGAAGTTCTATCCAACTTCTACTCCAAAACTTCAACCAACAGTGAAGGGTTCCTTAGGGTTTCGGTTTGAGACTAAAGGACAAAAGGTAGTATTTCAGGACTCTGCGTATAGAGGTAACTTTGGAATACTACAAGGTATAAGGCTAAGGTATTTTGGGCATTATAACAATACTGGGAGGCGTATTTTAATACCACACAGGGGGGGTACCACACGTGAACAACGCCCTACGGGCGGGGGGGTGTTCTCGGCTTTAGGCTCCCCAAGGGGGACGGTTTCGGCCAAAAGGCCTTCCTGAGGAGAGGGCTCTTGGACGAGAGTCAACAAGAGGAGGAGGGTTCTCAAGACTTAGGCAAGTGAAGAGTGGATGAAGAAGTCTTGAAAGAGAGGTATTTATAGCAAAACCAAAGGCCAACCAATGGCCAAGATCAAGCCATGTGCAAGGCAAGTGTAAGGCCAAGATCCAAGTGCACCCACAAAACACTCCACAAAACACTCCACAAAACAAGCCACAAAGCAAGGCACAAAGAGGAGCCAATCGCCAAGGCCAAGCCTCTCTTTGCCGTCAATGAGGTGACAAGTGTCACCTCCGTTGGTCCAAAAATGTTCCGTCGCTCGGAAAAATCCGCAAAAATACTAAATGACATAGCCGGAATTTTCCCAACGTAAGTCGTGGAAACGTTTAGGAAACGACTTTTCGGCACGTGTACAAATTTCAAACTATGCCTACTTAAGGCTCAGAATACCGTCGTCGCCCTCACGTACATACTGGAAACACGGGTATAACAATCGGAAACCCTCGCAAGCCTCGTCCATGGAACTGCACTTTCCGAGTCACCCTAGTCAGCGGTCTTTGAAATCGGCAACCGCTCACAAACCTACGATAATAACTTGTCGGTCCTAAGAAATCGCGCACTCGGAGTAGTAGGTCTCGCCAAGACTTAGCGCCTCAATCTTTGCCGTATCCAACACCATCAGCCCCAATAATATGCCCGGGAATGCCATCGAGGCCAACCAAAACTCACACTCGAGAACTTGGCGAATAGCTGGCTCGGAGGACCCCAAGTACCGCCTCAAGTGATCTCGTATGCTCTGCTCGTCGCGAATAAACGGGATGTCATCAATGAATACTATCACAAATGTATCCAAAAATGGCTTGAACACCCGGTTCATCAAATCCATAAATACCGCTGGAGCGTTGGTCAAACCGAAAGACATAACCCTGAACTCATAGTGCCCATACCGGGTCCTGAATGCAGTCTTTGGGATATCAGCCTCTCGAACTCGTACCTGATGATAACCAGACCGCAGGTCTATCTTGGAGAAACACCTCGCACCCTGCAACTGGTCAAACAAATCATCAATCCTGGGGAGGGGGTACCTATTTTTGATGGTTACCTTATTCAGCTGCCTGTAATCAACATACATACGCAGCGTCCCATCCTTCTTCTTCACAAACAAAACCGGCGCTCCCCAAGGAGATACACTAGGCCTGATAAAGCCTTTCTCCAGCAAATCTTTCAACTGATCCTTCAGCTCCCTCAACTCAGCAGATGCCATCCTGTATGGCGGAATAGAAATAGGTCGAGTGTCTGGCAACGTGTCAATACAAAACTCAATCTCCCTCTCAGGAGGGATACCCGGAAGATCGTCTGGGAACACATCTGGAAACTCCTTAACCGCATCGATGAAGAAGCACCTCGGCCTCATATCAAATACCGAACGGATGATAGATGTACCCTGTCTGCACCATCTTCCTAGCCTTGAGGTAAGAAATCAACCTACCCTTCGGCGAGGTTGTGTTGCCCTTCCACTCGATAATCGGCTCGCCAGAAATCGAACCGAACCAACTGTCCCTACGAACGCGTTGGCATAACAAGAAGCCAACCAGTCCATACCCATAATGACATCAAAATCTGTCATCTCCAGCTCTATCAAGTCTGCAAGGGTCTGAAGACTGTAAATATACACTGGACAATCTCTATACACCCGCTCAACAAACACCGAATCACCCACTGGCGTAGCTACCTCAAAAGGCTCTATCGACACTGGCTCTATCCCGATTATACCCGCAATAAGAGGGGACACATAGGACAAGGTAGAACCTGGATCTATCAAAGCATCGCGTCACAAGATGAAATCAATAATGTACTGGCGACGGCGTGGAAGCCTCCCGATCACGGGCGGTGGTAATGAATATAGGCGGTTCTGTGGACCGCTAGAACTGGAACCACCACAACGACCTCTACCGCGGCACGGCCGTCGTGATGGGTGCCTCCGGCGCATAACCACGAAGGAGAGAAGACCCAAGAATCGATCCTCGGCTGCATTGTACCACCCATGCCGCCTCTAGACGGACAATCTCTCCTCAAATGGCCCTGCTGTCCACAAAAGTAACAAGCTCCCGGAGCTATGCGACACTCGCCCTGGTGAAACCTACCGACGAGCACACCGAGATGTGGGTGGTCCCATCGGTGACGGTTTACGCCTCTGTGAAACCTCAAGTCTGGAGCCACGACCGCTCTGAATGACTGGCCGACGGACTTCCCGCGGAAAACCGTGAAGGAGTACTCTGTGCTGGCTGGGATGTGGACCTAGTCTGCACGAGGCCGCCGCCTCGAAATCGCCACTGAGACCGCTTTGTCTGGCCCTCTTGGGTTGGCCTGAGTTAATCTGGTCCTCCCTCTCTCTATCCTCTATCCCCTGCGCATAGGCCTGCATCCTGGCAATGTCCATACCGGGCTGAAGAGCCACCCCCAAGCATGCAGTAATCATATGGCGGTCTAGCCCCATCACATAACGATGAACTCTATCCGCCGTATCGCTACAATAGTGTGCGCATTCGCCAAGGAGTCAAACTCGGTCAGTACTCACGATAGTCCTCCCATTCTGCCTCAAGGTCAGAATCTATCTACACGGACTCTCCTCATCTCGGGAGGCAAAGTGATCCATGAAGGCCTCAGTAAACTCCTCCCAAGCACTGGAAGAGCATCCTCACCTCTCGACGGCTCCCATGGCTCAAACCAGTTCAACGCAATATCGCAGAACGGTAAGAGGCTAGCATAAACTGTCTCGAATCCTAAGAACACGCATAGTCCGTTGTATCTGCCGAATGAACTCCTGCGGATCTTCCTCAGACCTCGAACTATAAAACTCGGGCGGATGACAACCCAGAAAATCCCAGATCCGCAAATCGGCTCTGGGTTAGCCGCCGCTCACCCTTGTGCCACGCTCGCTACTATCTTTGGTCAATAACCGGATCGCTCCCGTAGTCTCTATACTCACCGGCCGTGGGGTGGAGGCTCGCACCGGAACCTCTGGAGCTACCGCTCTCGGCTCTCTGTAATACGGCGTGGTGAACTTCGCTGACCCGCCTACCTCGTGCATAGTATGTGCTCGAGTCCGTAACCCTCGAGTACCGCTAGCCTCGCCGCCGCTTTGCCCTTCGGGCCCCGGTCGCTCCGTGGAGGCATATCATTTCATAAGACTAGGTCGCAGGATTCAACCTAATAAGACGACTCTGCACGATCTCGAGAGAGAAGAATGGAAACCAATCCTAAATGTCCCGCGACCTCACGATTATAGATGTGGTGCACAACACACCGATAATCAAGAGTCGCTGACACGATCTCAGAGACACTTTCCGAGGACTAATCGCTCGATACCACTTTTGTCACGACCCAACCGGGACGCGGCGGTGCCCTACACGGGCACCCTGTTCGTATACATCGAGAGAATAGCGGAACATCTGAATATACAACATTTAAACAAATATAACACGGCCAAAATGAGCGCGCTTCCATAAAATATGCATAATCCAAGAAAACTGTACAACTTGGTTCTTACAGCCCCAAACCACAACATGTGACTACAGATCTCTAGGAATAACAACAGTGGCGGGACAGGGCCCCGCCATACCCCTGAATGTACATAAATCTACAACATCAGGGAAAAACTGTACCAAAAGACAAGCCTCCGGAGAAATGGAGCTTCTAACGTCTGATATGTGATCCTAAGAATGAGGATCCACCACCTGCTTACCCCTACCTGCGGCATGAACGCAGCCCCCGAGGAAGGGGGTCAGTACACAATATGTACTAAGTATGTAAAACTGGAAAAAAATACTATAATTACATCATAAGTTTAAATCAAAGCCGGAGACATGTATGATAATAAAAATTACGATTACAGTGCCTTACTAACAATGAGTAGCGATAGTATACGTACAACATAAAAATAGGAAGCTCACGATCAAAGCAGGACCATCCGCCCGCAGTATCATTAAGCAATCCTACCCCTGGGACTATTTCCCCCGCATAGGTCGTGTGGACCCGCATGAGGTATTCCTCGCATAGGCTGAACCCGCCCGCATTGGACTATTTCACCCGCATAAGTCCATAAGGACTCGCATGAGGTATTCCTCGCATCGTGGGTAGCAAATCCACGGAAACAGGTGGTATAACTATCTTGGGGATTTACCCCTCAATTATACTCTTACCCTGAAGAAGGTGGTATAACTATCTTGGGGATTTACCCCTCAGATATACTCTTACCCTGGAGAAGGTGGTATAACTATCTTGGGGATTTACCCCTCAGATATACTCTTACCTTATCTCAACCGGCCATCATACATAAAGCAAGCAAGTTAAGAAATCCCCCTAACTTCTTATTCATATACACTCTCATTTTAGTTTAGTTAAGGCACTAACATATCTTTTATGAAAATCCGGGAATTTAACCCAAGTACTACATACTTCTACTCTTTAAAATAAATGACTCTTTTTTTGTATAAAACTTCCAAGATACTATTAACCGTAGTATCAAGTCAAAATCACTTTTCAAGACAAGTCACAATACCTTTAGAAATAAAGTTAGGTTTCTAAATCAAGTGACTCCTTTTCTTATAAACCTTAGGCAATTAATGCCTTAAAATCAAGTCATTTATCTTTCCATAAAGCTAATATAACCAACTCCCCATAAAGTCGTTATATTCACTTTATACCTTAGTCAAGTACAATTTCCTATCTAAGGGACTTATACGTTTAAAACGGAACAAGTATCACATACTTTAAACTCTTCAAGTCCCTT
The DNA here is from genome assembly GCA_029844215.1 of Przewalskia tangutica. Classification (NCBI taxonomy): domain Eukaryota; kingdom Viridiplantae; phylum Streptophyta; class Magnoliopsida; order Solanales; family Solanaceae; genus Przewalskia; species Przewalskia tangutica. The sequence goes on along the minus strand of JAQGDG010000245.1, from coordinate 35,212 downwards.
AACTTTAATAAAACTTAAGATATCCTTAATACTTTCAAAGAAGTGAGTTAATCTCCTAACTCACCCGACTTGGCTATTCATCAAATTAGTAAAGGATATCAAGGTCTTGTACGTCTACCGTACTACATACGTGTAACTAGTCATGCTTAAAAGATAGGAAAAGTTCTACATACCTCTTCGGGTCAAACCACTCGCCAAGTACAATGTCCCGCCCGTAGTATGTCAACCTATAATATCCACAATATGTCTATTAACGCCTTACTTCAAACGTAGGATATTACAAGTGTAAAGTCTCTAAATTCTACGGAAAATCGGACAAAGACCTCCTTTGTTTCTACTTACTTTGCCACCTTTTTCAAGGCCGAATACAATAACCAAACACGCCACATTTAAGGCCCAATCAATGAAATCAACAATAGGGGATTACACGCCTACAAGACGTGTAAAATTCCGCCCCACAAATGACATCAAACTAATACAATTACTAGGCCAAATCGGCACACTTGAGGTAATATAACATCAATTCTTATCCAATTTCCATCTCTATCCAAATTGTTAGCATAACATGATATCAAGTCGCAATCGTTTATACTACTATAATCTTCAAGTAAGTAACATGCGACGATTCTAGTAAACGACCAAATTGTAATCCAACTTCACATGACTTACATTACATTTCGGATTTTAAGGCTACAAGCAATCCATAATACTTATAAACTTCAACACATATACTTCATGCTAGCAACATATAAAGCTAACAACAATAAAAATAATCTTGTAACACTTTTAAGAGACAAGATTATACCTCAACGAATCTTAATCCAACTCCAATCCAAGTCGCTTCCTTAGAAACTTAGAGCCTCTTCAAGACACTTCAATCCGCTAGTTGAGACCCTTAGAACAACACCAACAAATTTCCCTTCAAACTTCCAAACCAAAACCTAGAAAGCAACTAGGTTTTCACTTGCGACTAATACGAAAACTATCTTTTTTCGAGATTTTTCTATTGAGATACACTTATAATACACTCAAGAACCTTGGTATAAAGTGTGGAGCTTAATGGACAAAAAACAAATTTTTTTCCTTTTTGATCTAAGTGAACCCGAGAGCTAGAAGAATGAGCTCTTCAATTTCTTGAAAATTTTCTAAGTGTTGGACTCACTCTTGCTACTAGTAGTATTAAATAGCACATTGGAGGGTCAAGATGCAAACAAATGGGTGGTTTGGATGAGGTCTTATTAAATATCAAGCTTGTGGACCCATTGGCCAAGTCAATTTTGTCAAGCTCTCTACTAGCAAGACTTAGTCATCCTAAGACTATAGTCAATGACCATTTTGGCCATGACATTTTCGACCAAGGCAAAAATAAGGGGGGGTGACATGTGTCGCCCTCCCATTCATCACAATATTAAGTTTTCCGACAATTTCATAATTCCGATAAATTTTTACAAGTCTCAATTCTCAACACTTGTGAGTTCTTACGTACGTTCTTAAAACATTTCCTGCAAACACGGGGTGTAACAACTAAGATGTCAACCTTGGCACTCACGAAGCCAACTAGTCCATACTCATAATGACCTCAAAGTCTGTCATAATCATCTCTACTAGGTCTACTAGGGTCTGACGACTGTATCATCACCGGAAAAATCTCATATACCCGCCACTACCACCCCAATCACTCACGGGTGTAGTTACCTCGAAAGGTTCTTATGGATTTAGGCTCTATTCCTTTACACTTGGTTGTTATCTTTCTTACTGGTCGTACTATTTTCGTACTTCCAACTCATACTAGCATACATACATAACTTCCATACCGATTTTGGCCTCCAATCTTTGGAGCTTACTAAATCGAACAATATAAGGCCATTTCCGGCTCTCACGACCTGGTTCCAGTGGAACGCGTCCACGAACCCGTAAAACACTTAACTAGACTTGGGTCTTGCACGCGTGACCGCCACGAGCGGAACTACTACCAACCGATCCCACTCTATTTGGGCTGGGTGACCCGTAATAGGTCCCCAACCCGACCCACCGTCGCACTTAACCCTTACTCTTAGTCGGAATTAAATCTTATTGCCCGAGAAGGCCTTATATACCTAAGGTCTCGGCGGTTATCAATATTCTTTAGGCTCGCAATTTCCATGCTCCCAGCCTACCTTACCAGTCCCCCTCCCCCCGTAAACGGGTACAAAAGCTTCTCATAATCCCATAACTAGGTTGTCTTGGTCACAACAATCATTTCTTACTCCATACGGATCTCATCCGTACAATTCTCTTAAGCCTACCCCGTAGCTTAATCTATTAACATGGCATTCCATTAAGTTCCTTAATATGACTTCTTAAGGGTTCATCACCCTATCAGACAACTCATCATTTCCTAATTATATCAAATTAGTACATAAACCTTGATGAGAATTCATTTAGTATTTCATACCTTCCCGGTATCTATTTTATCCTTACCAAATCCTGGTAAAAATCATTCTAGGCAACACGCGTCTGACCCTCAAACATAACTCCGTATAGCTGTATGTCACAATACCAACTATACTACAATCATTACCAACCTGGATACGTAATCCACATAGTCATTCCCGGTCATCACGCCTTTCTCATACCGCAATCAACATAACTCGTTAGGGAGAGCGACTTAACAACACAAATTTCTATCGCACGATCTCGAGTGAGAAGAATGAAAATCAATCCTAAATGTCCTGCTGACCTCACGATTATATATGTGGTGCACAACACACCGATAATCAAGACTCTACTGAATACGGTTTGTAGACACTTTCCGAGGACTAATCGCCTGATACCACTTTTGTCACGATCCGACCGGGCCCACGATCGTGCTCCTGCACGGCACCCTAATGTATACATCAAAGAATAGTAGCGAACATACATACATAAACTTAACAAGAATTAAATAATAGGTTAGCCGATATGTTATCACACGACCGATCGGGCGTGATCGGTGCCTTACCTGCACCCTAGTGATACAACATCGAGAGAAAACCGGAAAATAAAACATAAACATGAAACAAGATATATGATCATAAAAAAGCCAACCAAAAGCAGTTCGTTCAGATATATACATAAAACCCGCAGTTTAATCCTTTTTACAACCCCGCCACAACAAGATTACAAACCTCTAAGATTTACAACAACCATGACGGACAGGGCCCGCCATACCACGAATGTACAAGAACCTACAACTCGTGGGAACACATACCAAGAATAAGCCTCCGAGAAACGGAGCTTCCTAATACGTCGAATCGTGATCCACATGGCGAGGATCCACTACACGATGTACTCTACTGCGGCATGAACGCGGCCCAAGGAGGTCGATACAACAGGTACCAAGTATGTGAAATCAAAAATCAGAAATGAAATCATAATTCTTATATAAAAGCAGAGACATATATGATAACAAAACTACGACAACATAAAAGCCATATGTCAAGTCGTGACCTACGCCTCAAGTCATCACTCAAATATAACTATAGGTCTCACGCCCACAACATCAATCATGTTCGCATCACGGCGCGTGCCCTGAGTGCATCGGTGTAGACATGTCCATGATGCAACAATAATAACAATGCCCATGGCCACATGCCCCGACTGCGATCGGTGTAGACGCGTCCATGTGACATTAACAATAATTGGGTGATCAACCCCGCCGCACGCCACACGCCCCGAGTGCATCGTAGGCATGTCCATGTAACCACAATAACAATATATCGGGTAATCAACCCTGCCGCATGGCCACATGCCCCCGGAATTCTGCATCGATGTAGACATGTCCATGTAACCACAATAACAATATATCGCACAACCAGGCTATCACCAACAAGCTCAAGCAAATTACCATACTTCTAGACTTTTATAAAAGATCTACTCTTTCTCAAGAAGTCACCTGATATCAACATTTGCACAACAAAGGCTATCACAACAAGCATAGGCGAGTTACACAACAACAAGCATAGGCGAGTTACACAACAACAAGCATAGGCAAGTTATACACAACTCAAGGTACTTCCATTTTGTATCAAAGTCTGGGTTTTAACCCTAAAGTACTACGTACATTAACTCTTTTTAAAGGATCCGTTTCTTTCACAAAAGTCACATAATACCCGTAGTATAGAGTGACTATCTTTTTAAGTAAACCAAAATACTTCCCTTTGTAAAATTAAGTAACAACATTATTTTCCAAACGTTCAAGTTTCTCATTTTAGAAAGGTTTCATAACTCATAGTCTTAATCTCTTTTAAAACAATTGAGTAACATATGTCTTGTACGTGAGCCGTTTATTCTTGTTTACAACAATCTTGTTACAGCAGCCATGATCTAGGAAATGTAATACAATTTTGTCTTATCTTAGCTTCTATGCAGATGGAGGTTTCTACTGGTTTTAATAACAATTTGTTATTTGTCAATACACTTTCCTTTATTAGCGCTGCTGTGGTTTGTTCGACACTTATTCTCATTTCCGAAATCAATAAAACATTATTTTTTTTAAAACCAAGTACTCATTACTCGCGAATGAGGTTTCACAATACTTTTAACAAAATGTTAATTACCAAGTAAAACAAGTTAAGTCTCTTATCTTTCAAGATCAAGTCTCTTAACTTCTACAATCAATAAACCAATCTTTTACCTACATAAAGTCGTTATAACTAACTTTCCATAAAGCTATTATAACACCCTATGTTTTAAACCAACCAACTCATTTAGCACATGTACGTCTACCGTACTACATAGTTTACAAAGCATCATGCTAGAAGGATAGGAAGAGGTTCACATACCTCGCGACGATTATCGACAATAAGCAAAACGCTCCACAGTACTGTAACCTGGCTAGCCTTTTCCACTCTTCAAGTAGAATACGCTACTCGTAGTACTTCCACCTATAAGGCCACAAACGTCTATTAACTTCTAACCGCACGGTTCCATATTCTACAGAAAATTCGGCAGCACCTCCCCCCCCGCAACAGCGTAAATCTCCTCCTCTATCGGGTGGCCACCAATCCAACCGGGGGGTTATACGTCTAACCGGACGTATACAATTCTACTATACAGTAATACCACAAGTCTACTGTAATACAGTCCTATGTAATTACAGTTCAGTTCTCTTCTTTAAATTCAGGCTTAAGTCAAAAGACATTGCCGCAAAGCTATGCTTAGTTCTATATATAGTATACTTCAACTATATAATCCTACAACATGTAATTTCCAATTACAATAAGGGGACAAGAATATTTACCTCGATAAGCCCAAAATTATCCAAGTTATAATGTCGATCCCGAGCAAGGTTTAGCTCCTACTCAGTGGCGCTCCAATCCGCTCCAACAACCCTTAAGTTCTAACCAACTTCTACTTAAATACTTCAACCAACTATGAAGATTCCCTTAGGGTTTCGGTTTGAGACTAAAGGACAAAAGGTAGTATTTTCTGCTCTACGATAGAGGTAACTTTTGGAATACTACAAGGTAAAGGCTAAGGTATTTTGGGCATTATAACAATCCTTGGAGAGTATTTCTACCAAGAGGGGGTGTATTATCTGAAACAACTAGGCTAGGGGTACCTCGAAGACACCACAAGAGGGGAGGGGAACCTCTCGGCCAAAGGCCACTAGAAGGGGGAGGGGGAAGGCTAGGACGAGAGCAACAAGAGGAGAGGGGAAGGATTGCAAGACTTAGAACACATTTTGGATGATGAAGTCTTCAACAAAGGGAGGGGTATTTATAGGGAAGCCAAGGGCCAACCAATGGACAAGATCAAGCCATGTGCAAGGCAAGTGTAAGGCCAAGATCAAGCCAAGTGCACCCTAACCCCTACTCCACAAAACATGGCACAAAACAAGGCACAAAACAAGGCCAAAACAAGGCACAAAATAAGGGAGGAAGACGTCCCCCCCTTGCCTACCCAAACCGTCACTTGAGGGTGACAAGTGTCACCCTCTCGTTGGCCCAAAAATGTTCCGTCGCTCGGAAAAATCCGCAAAAATACAAAACGACATAGCCGGAATTTTCCCTTCGCAAGTTCAGTAAAACGTTTCGTCGAAAAACGACTCTAATCGGGTGTTGTGCACAAAATTTCGAAACTAGCCAAACTTTAAGTCTCAAATTGTCGTACGTACGTCCCTACGTATATACTCTGGAAATACGGGGTATAACATCTACCTTCCTGGATACATATAAACATGTAAAACCAAAAGCAGTTACTTTTTTTTTTTTTACGGAGCGACCCACAAGATATGACTATAGACCTCTAAGAATTTCTGACATAACCACTGTGATGGGACAGGGCCCCGCCATACCCCTGAATGTACATAAAACTACAACCTCAGGGAACCGTACCAAAAGACAAGCCTCCGGAGAAATGGAGCTTTCCAAGAACTGAACAGTGATCCTAAAAGTGCGGATCAATAAGCTATGTACCTCAACCTGCGGCATGAACGCAGCCCCCCGAAGGAGGTCAGTACGAAATATGTACCAAGTATGTGAAACTGAAAATACGGTAAGGAAATCATAACAGTCTATATAAAGCTGGAGACATGTATGATAACCAAAATAACGGTACACTGTGCCTTGCCGAAGTGAAAGTAATGAAAGTCAGTTTTACCTTTTAGAGACTATTTCAACACATGAACAATAGTCACACAGAGCTACGGACACCATCCCTCCAATATCATCACATAGTCCAGTAAGGGTTTCAAACCCACAAATATCAAAGCGTGCCCGTGGTATCCCCCATCACTGCCGATAGTCATAAGTGTAAAATATAACCATGTGACGCGCCCGTGGCATCCCACCTCACTGTCGGCGTACACATATACAATATATATATATATATATATATATATATATATATCTCTGCCGTGGAATCCCATCATCGCGATACCGTAAGTGTAACATATAACCATGTGACGCGCCCGTGGCATCCTACCTCACTGTCGGCGTACACATATACAATACATATATATATATATATATATATATATATCTCATGCCCGTGGAATCCCTCATCTCGGGTACATGACTTCATGGAGGGCTAATCCATGGGGTAATAGTACATAACATGGTCGCATGCCCCGGAATCCCTCATCGTATAAGCATGGCCATAGGGTAATAATCGTATATGACATGCCCGTGGAATCCTCATCTCGTACATGTCTTCACGGGAGCTAGTCCGTGGAGTAATAGTCGTAAATAACATGGTCGCATGCCGGAATCCTCATCGTATAAGCATGGCCATGGGTAATAAAACAACCGAATCTAACCCGCCGTGGTCGAATGCCGGAATCCTCATCGATAAGCATGTCAGGAGTAATAAGAACAATCGGGAATCTAACCCGCATCCCGGTCGCATGCCCCAAATCCCACATCGTATAAGCATGTCCAAGGATCAATCACAATGGAAGAATACGTGAAGCCTCCACACCGCTTCGGTACATCCAAGTAAATTCACAACAAGACGGTGCCCTCCAACCGAGAGTCACGGCAACAGAAACATATAATACTTGCACTCAAGGCTATCACAAGCAAGCATAGGCAAGTTCATAAAATCTTTAGACTTTCATTTTATATACTCAAGGCACTTTTCGTTTCACATAAAAATCCGGGAATTTAACCCAAAGTACTACGTACTTCTTTTCCTTTAAAATGACTCTTTTTCATATAAACTTCCAAGTTACTAACAACCGTAGTATCGAGTCATATCTAGTTTTCAAGAAAAGTCACGATACCTTTTAGAAATACATTTATAGGCTTCTAAATCAAGTGACTTCTTTCTTTTGAAACCTTAAGAAATTGATGCCTTCAAATCAATTTGCCTTTCATTATTTCGAGTCATTTATCATTACTTACATTACTTAGAGTAAACCACTCTTATAACTTTTCCATAAAGCTATTATAACCAACTTCCCATAAAGTCGTTATACTAACTTTATACCTTAGGCAAATTCATTCTTTTTATAACCAAGAGACTTATACTTTCGAAAACCAAGTATCGCATACCTTCAAAATACTTCAAGTCTCTTATCTTTTAGAAATCAAGTTTCTTACTTTAGAAAATCAAGTCTTCTTATCTTTTAGAATGTCAAGTAATCAATACTTTCCAAATCAAGTATTCTATACTTTTAAATCAATTCATTTCGTCCTTTAAGAACCAAGTCCCATAACTTGAAAAATAAAGTCTCTTAACCTTTTAAGAATTATTAGTTCATAGTCTTAACACTTCATAACGTAAATTCTTTAAGTTAAGCAACATATGCCTTATGTGTGTGAGTAGGTTATACTTGTTTATAACGATCTTATTAAAGCAGCCATGATCTAGAAAATGTAATACAATTTTGTCTTATCTTAGCTTCTATGCAGATGGAGAATTCTACTCATTTTAATATAATCAATTGTCATTACATTTTCCTTTATTAACGCTGCAATGACTTGTTCGATACTTATTCTCATTCGTACGTAAATTAGCCAAATCAAATTGGCTCCAAATACCTCCTAACGACTCTTACCAACATCCCCCATAAGACTTGGTAAGAACTTAGGATAACTTAGACATAACCTTTACATAGAGTAAATCACATACATACCTCTTAACTTCTAAGAGTAGAAGGGAACATGAAATAATACCACATGTATATTCCATACATAGAATCATGCCAAAGGAAGGAAGAGGTTCACATACCTCGCGACGATTAACGACAAGTAGCAAAATGCTCCAAAGTACTTCAACCTTGATAGCTATTCCACCCTTCAAGTTGAATACGCTATACTTAGTACTTCAACCTATAATGTCCATAATACGTCCATTAACCTCTAGCTTCAAGCGTAGAATATTCTAAGTGCAAAGTCACTAAATTCTACGGAAAATCGGACAACACTTCCTTTGTTTCTACGTACTTTGTCACCTTTTTCAAGGCCGAAAATCAATAACCAAACGCCACGTTTAAGGCTCAATCAATTCAGCAAATACAAAGGGGATTACACGCCTTACAATACGTGTAAAATTCCGCCCCACAATTGATATCAACTAGTCCAAAATACAATGTCATTCTCGGCTACAACAACATTAATTCTCTTTCAATACCTTTTTCAATCCAAGTTGTTATTCCAACATGTTACATACATAATAACAATTACAACAACTATAAGTCCTTTCTTCCTTAACATGCGACGATTGTAACTACCGTCCAAATTGATTACATCATTAATGGCTAACTTGTCCATTTTTGGTTTTTAACATGTCGACATGATCCAAATTTTTTCAAACTTCATTATATATACCACATGCTCATTTCTTAACTACTATAACATGTAATATTCAATTACATTAAGAGGATGAAGATTTTACCTCAATAAGCCCTAAAAATGTCCAAGCGTATAAGTCGATCCTTAGCAACTTTTAGCTCATCCTCTTATGTTCCAATCCGCTCCAAGCACTCCTTAGAAGCTCATGAAGAACTCCTCTTCAAGTTCCATCTTCAAAGTTGAAGAACGCCCTAGGGTTTAGCCTTGCGACTAACTTAAAAACGTCGTTTTTCCGGGATCTTTCTATTGAGATATCCTCACAATACCCTTAGGAACCTTGGGTTAAAGTATTGTGAATATTGGACAACAATTAAAAAATTTTCTTGTTCTTCATCACACAAAGCCGAGAGCCTCTATGTGAGCTCCAAAAGTTTTCTCAAATATTTTTCTAAGTATGGAACTTGTCTTGCACTAGTGTGCTTATATAACACATTGGAGGGTCTAGATTATAACACATGTTAGGTTTTGGATGAAAGAGATCAAGCCAAGTGGCCCTTGACTAAGTCAACAATATCAAGCTTATGTTTAGCAAGACTTGGTCATCCTAACCTTGGTCAAATGACCATTTTTCCCTTGGCATTATTCGAACAAGCCCATGTGGGGGGGGGGGGTGACACGTGTCGCCTTCCCATACGTCCATAAAATTCCGTAACCCTCGTGGGCCCCACAAAACGTAAAATTCCTCGGGTGGGCCCCACGTGACCAAATCATTAAAAATAAATTTCCATAATGATAATAAGTTCCATACTCTTCAATTAATGCATTTTGAGAATCTAATTCTCACCAACGAACATTTTTCCTTTCCGACGTTCGGAAGATTTTCTCACTCCCTCAAAGTCATCCCTCATGCCCGTGGAACTCCTTCCTCACTGCCGGCAGTCTAGGTATAAATCGTATGATACGTATAACATGTCTCGGCCCATCCCATGGGACTCGAGGTGGAATCGTGTGGAATACATGTCCCGGCCCATCCCATGGGACTCGGTGAAGAATCGTATGGAATACATGTCCCGGCCCATCCCATGGGACTCGGTGAAGAATCGTCCATAACATTTAAACCCTCTTTTAAGACAGATTAAGACAATACCATGCCTTCATTTTAAACCAACACATTTTCCCTTTTTAAGGTCAAGTAACAACATTCTTTTCCAAAAGTTCAAGTTGCATATTTTTAAATACTTAAGTCTCTTATTTTCGAAAGATTTCATAGTTCATAGTCCTAATCACTTAACAACGTAATTTCTTCTTTTAACAAAATTGAGTAACATATATCTTATGTGTGAGTAGTTTATTCTTGTTTATAACAATCTTATTAAAGCAGCCATGATCTAGGAAATGTAATACAATTTTGTCTTATCTTAGCTTCTATGCAGATGGAGGTTTCTACTGGTTTTAATATAATTAATTATTTGTCAATACATTTTCCTTTATTAACGCTGCAGTGGTTTGTTCGATACTTATTCTCATTTCCGAAATCAATATAACTTATTAGTTAAAAACCAAGTACTCATTACTCACGAATGAGGCTTCACAACTTTTTAATAAAATTCATATCAAGCCAATTAAGTCAAGTCTCTTATTTTCTTAAAATCAACAACCCATTTCTTACCTACATAAAGTTGTTATGACAAACTTCCCATAAAGTCGTTATAACACTTTATGTTTTACACCAACCCAATTCATTTAGCACACGTACGTCTACCGTACTATATAGTTTACAAACATCATGCTAGAAAGGATAGGAAGAGGTTCACATACCTCGCGACGATTATCGACAAATAGCAAAACGCTCCACCGTACTATAACCCTGCTAGCCTTGTCCACCCTTCAAGTAGAACACGCTACTCGCAGAACTTCAACCTATAATGGCCAGATCGTCTATCAACGCGTCTAGACTACTCTGTAGAATATTCTAAGCGAAGGTTTTCTATTCTATGGAAATTTGGGCAAGATTTCCCTACATCAACTACACAAGTCTCACGTAAATACTCTATGTAAATGCAGTTCAATTCTCTTCTTATATCCGTTACACCGTAAATTCAAGGAGTTAAGATAAGATCATACCAAGGATTATAAGATTGAAAGTTGAAAAGATAAGTTGGCAAACATGTGTTGACGGATTTGAGTTTACCTTGGAGTGTTGTACGGTTGTTAAGAGTTTCGAGGTGTTTAAAGCCTAATTTGTAGTTCGTTAAATCTAGATCCCAACGCAACAAACCGCCGTCGTTTGGACATGGAGTCAAAAGTTATGGAAGTTACAAGTTTGGTGCGCGATCAGCTGCAGTTCTCGATGCAGTGCAGCGGCCACCGGACTGGCCGCAGCGCTTGTCTTGAGGGTCACGAGGGTTGCAGTGGCATGGCGGAATCGCATGGCGCGACATACGCGGAAGATTTATTTTTGGAAGTGGGCCTTGCACAGGCGAGGAATTTTGCGCGATAAGTGACGAAAATCGGAGATATTTTGTTAAAAACCTATGGGAGGGTGACAAGTGTCCCTCCCATCCCTTTGACAGTTAGGGCCTATTTTAGGGCCAAGTCTTGAAGACTTGGCCATTTCATTTCAAAACCCTTCCATGGAAAACCCTCTCCCTTCTCTCTAGTTTTGGAAGAAACCTAGCTTTAGAGAGATTGTTGAGCGGCAAGAAGAAAAAGTGTGGGTAAACTTGTGGAGTACTTGGTGGGCGATTTTGACGGAAAGTGGTGAAAGAAAAAGGGGCTATTGTGGGCTATTCATTAATGTAAGAGATTCCCTTTCTCTTGGTTATGAGCCTAAATTTGTTTTATTTTAGTAGTATAGATGTGAGCACGAGGTCATTTTTATTTTAGTAGTTTAGAGTTGAGCCTAATTTGTTATATTGTAGTAGTATAGAATTGAGCACGAGGTTTTTATATTGTATAGATTTGGATCTTGTTGTCTTGTTAAAAACTGAAATGGGCATGTTAGCCTTAAGATTGTAATTGTTGAAGATGTCTAGGGCTAGATATCATGTTAGACCTAAGAACTTGGATTGGAAAGTATTGAAAGGGATTTAAGAATTGGTTTATGGTTGGCCAAGAATGGCATGGAAAGTATTGGGTTATTTTGTATTATTGTGGGGCGTTTGGTTATTGAATTCGACCTTGAAAAGAGGTGGCATAGTAAGTAAGAACAAAGGAAGTGTCGTCCAAATTACCGTAGAATCTAGGGACTTTGCACTTAGTTATTCTACGTTCGAAGCTAGAGTTTGATAGACGTTTCATGACCATTTATAGGATTGAAGTACTACGGTAGCATATTCTACTTAAGGGCGATAGTACTGTGGAGCATTTTGCTTATTGTCGACAATCGTCGCGAGGTATGTGATTCTTCCTATCCTCTTCAGCATGACTATTTGTGAAATATATACGGTAGGCGCATCGTATGTTAAAGGAATTAAATTTCCCTTTTGTGCCTTGACTTGATATGAAGTGTAAGGGTCTTGATTGTTTGAAGAAAAGAGTAGGAAAATCTTATTCGTTAGTAATAAGTGCTTGGTTGTTAAAGAATAAGCCCTCTTGATCTCATAAGGGCTTATAGTGTAATTGGTTGGGTTAAAACATAAAGTGTTATAACGGCTTTATGGGAAGTTGGTTATAACCTGTCACGACCCGTTCCGGGGCCCGTGACTGGTGCCTTACCCGGGCACCCAAGTAGTCATACATCAGAGAAAATCAGCGGAATATAAAACAAGACATGAAATAATTGTAAATGATACACAGTTTCTGAGAAAAGGGTTGTCTTTCGGCATATATATAAATAACCCAAGTTTTGCAGTTACATCTCAAATGTACAATAGGACTACAGACCTCTAAGGAAGTAAACAACTATGGCGGGCCCCGCCATACCTGAATGTACAAACTATCTACAATACAGGAGATCATACCAAAAGTAGAGCCTCGGAGAAGATGGAGCTCACGACACCAATGCAAAGAGATCCTAAGGATGTGGATCTAGCACTGCCGCCTTACTGCGGCGTGAACGCACTTCGAAGGAGGTCGATAACAAGGTACTAAGTATGCGAACTGTAAGTACTTAAATGAAAACATATCATTTTAAAATCGGTTTACATATATGTATGAAACAACCAAGGTAACCGCACATAGTGCCACATCATAAACAAGAGCAACAATAGGTAAATCGTATGTGTCTTTTCTAGGTGCGAATGATCGAAGCGGGCCGATTGCGTAGTATCACCATGCAAGCCTAATCCTGGACTCCGTAGTCGCATAGGCCACTCGTATAGGCGCGTAGGGTATGTAACCCCGCATCGAGGGTAGCTACTCCTCGGCATCGCCCCGACTCGTAGTCCGCATGGCCACATAGACCGCATGAGGTATAACCCCGCATCACTAACACCGGAACTCCGTAGCTCGCATAGGTCCCATGGACCCGCGTGAGGTATTCTCGAATCATGGTCCCGCATCACCGAGTCTACCACCCCGGAGGGGCGGCTTAACCCCGTAATATGTCAAGAGGTGAGTGTTATTACACTAACATAACGACTTATCGTTAAACAACATAAGCACAAGAATACTTTCTTATACAAGCGTTACAAGACACTAACACACATAGCATCATATCATGTCTACTTATCAAACCATTTTATTATTCTCTTCACAAATCAATATAAGTCATTATAAACACATAGACAAACTGTTTCTTTTATCATGCTTAAGTGGTTATACCTAACTTCCCATAAAGCTAGTATAACTCTTAAGCTTCATTTTAAAAATCAATTTGTTCTCTTACATTTAAAAATGATTCAAGATTCTTTGAAATACTTTGAGATCCTTATTATTCAGGCTTAAGTCGCGAGACATTCACGTAAGTATTATTCAGCTTAAGTCGAAAGACATTGCCGTAGTTATTATTCGATTAACACATGTACGTCACCGTACTATATATTTTAAAAATATCATGCTTTAGGAAGAATCACATACCTTCTCAAATAAAACCACGCCAAGTTGAATATGTCGCACAGAGAAATCAACCTATAATAGTCGACACGTCTATCAGCGTCTAGACTACTGCAGTGATTCTAAGCGAGGGTTCTATATCCTACGGAAAATTGGGCAAGACTTCCTACCGGTGAGCTACTCAAGTCTCTTGTGAAAGCGATCTATGTAAGTACAATTTGATTATTCTTCTTTAAACCCTTCTACTGTGATAAGTTCAACTCTATTCGTGATATTCTTCTAAGTATTTAATACTTATTCTTATACTACAGCGGTAAGTATTCTATAATTCAAAAGAGGTTTATGATTATTTACCTCGGTAAGCCCAATAATATCCTAGATAAAGTCGCGCCTGAGCAAGGTTTAGCTCCTAAGTTGTACGCTCCGGTAGCTCAAAGAAACCTTAGAAGTTCTTCACAACTTCTACAAAGGACTAAGGGATATGGGCTAGTGTATTATGGGCATTATAACAATACTAAGGCAACTTTTCTACCAGGAGGGGTAGTGTTTGGCTAGGCTTCTTTTAGAGAGGGGGTATTCGGCCAAGACTTCACAGGGGAGAAGTGAGGCTTAGGACGATGGCTCACAAGGGGGAGGATGATTTAGGCTTGGAAATTTGTGATGAATAAGTCTTCAAAGAGAGGGTATTTATAGGAAACCAAGGGCCAAGATCAAGCCAAGTGGGGCAAGTGGAGGGCCAAGATTTGCCCAAGTGCCCCTAACCTACTCCTCAAATCACTCCACAAACAAGGTCCATGTTCTATGCCCCAAAGCCTCCCAATCGTCCAGGCAAAAGGCCACTGCGTCAGCGAGGTGACAAGTGTCACCTCTCGTTGGTCCAAAAAGGTTGCGTCGCTCAGAAAAATTCGCAAAAATTAGAAATGACATAGCCGGAATTTACCCTACGCGAGTCGTGTAAAACGTTTCGTCGGAAAACGATTCTTTGTGTGAGTTGTGCCCAAAAAAACGTGCCATGCCTAAACTTTAAGGCCAAACTTTTGTACGTATTCCCTCACGTACATACTCCTAAATACGGTATAACATTCTCCTTCCTTAGAAACATTCGTCGAATGTTCCTTCCCAAGACGATTAACGATAAGATTCTTCATAACTTAAGCGATTGCAAATGCCACACACGCCACGTAATAACACTTAGGCATAAGCGATAATGAAGATTTACAAGTAGGAAAGTGAATTACACGGAGGTGTGAGGAATAGGTGAGGATACTTACGCCTCGTGTCCTCCTCACCTTCCCACGTCATCTCCTCTCGAGCTCGTTCCGCGCACAAGACTTTGGCGGAAGCTACGTCCTTTGTCGCGGATGCCTAACTCGACGATCGATTATCGCTATGGGAATCTCCTCACGATAACCCCTGGTCACTGGACATCGTCAATCGGGTGTACCCTAGATGGATCCGATACATCTCGCCGGCATAGATCGTGAAAAACCGGATGCATCGCTTCTCGGATCGGACGAGATCTAACTCATAGGCAACCTTGCCTACCTGCGGATAATCAAACGCCCAATGTACGGCAGAAGTTTCCTTCTTCCGAATCTCATCACACCTTCATGGGTGGCGCTAGGAAAACCCAATCATGAACCTCGAACTCGGATGCCGACGACGATGATCTGCGTATGACTTGCCGACTCGAGTCGCCAAGAACCTCTCTGGATAAGCTTCACCTTATCCATCTGCACGCACCAAATCTGGTCCCACTAGCGCACTCGCCCACATCGAACCAACCTATAGGCGTCTGCACTTCCTCCCATACAAGGCCTCATGGCGCCATCCGAATCTGGAGTGGTAGCTATTATTGTACGCGAACTCAACTAGAGGCAAATGATCCTCGGCTACCCACGAAGTCGATAACACAGCTCGCAAAGATATCCTCAAGAGTGCGGATAGTGCGCTCGCCTATCCGTCTCACTCGTGGATGGAATGCGACTCAGCTCACTGCGTCCCTAAACCTCTGCGAAAGACCTCCGGAAGTTAGCGTAAACCGGCTCCTCTCATGCGATATGATCGAAATAGGGACTCATGCGATCGACGATCTCGGATGTAAAGTCCGCATAATCCTCAGAAAAAGTCGTCTGACGGAAGAAAGTGGGCTGATTTAGTCGACTGTCGGCGATATAACCCATATAGAATCATGTCTCCTGCGAGTGCGAGGTAATCTGTGATGAAGTCCATGTTGATTACCTCCCACTTCCAGGTCGGGATCTCTATCGCCTGCAACAAACCACCAGGCCTCTGGTGCTCTACCTTTACCTGCTGACAACACGGGCATTGAGCTACGAACTCTGCAACGTCCCTCTTGAAACAATTCCACGAATACACAGATCTGGTAGTGGTACATCTTGGTCGACCGGATGGAGAAATGCTAGCAGTGTGCTTCCCAAGAACTCGGCCAAGTCACAAACATCCGGAACACACAATCGCCTCAAACCTTAGCACCCCATCAAAGCCTCAAAAGGACCCGCCTCTCGAAGAGTTGTATCACGATAACGTGTCGAGCCGGATCTCAAATCGGCCTCTTCACCTCCTCGGCGATGGAAGACTCGGCAACCTCGCGAACTCGAACCCCATCGCTATCGGAATCAATCAAGCGGACACCAAGGCTCGCTAAGCGATGCAAATAACGAACCATGTCCTCCTCTCTACCGCACATCCGATAGGCTCCCATTACGACCTACGACTAGGCATACGCTACAACATTGGCTTTGCGGGTGAGTACGGGATATCAACATCGTAATCCTTAAGCAACTCTAACCACCGTCTGCCGTAAGTTCGACTCCTCTGGTGAAGATATCTGGAGGCTCTTGTGGTGCGTATAAATATCCATGAACCCCGCATGCAAGTGCCTCGGATCTTCAAGGCGTGTATCACCGCCGCCAACTCCAAATCATGGGTGGGGTAGTTCCTCTCGTGTTTCTTCAGCTGTCGGGATGCATATGCTATAACCCTGCCATGCTGCATCAACACACATCCCAACCCGATGCCTCACGCATCACAATACACGACATAACCGTCTGTACCCTCTGGAAGAGTAAGAACGGGGGCGGTCGTCAGTCTCTCTTTCAAGAATCGAAACCCCGCCACAAGCATCGATCCATCAAACTTGGCCGCTTTACGAGTCACCTAGTCGATGGTGCGAGATAGAAGCAAACTTCTCCACGAACCGATAATATCCTGCAAGGCCCGAGCTGCGAACCTCTGTGAGTGGTAGATCTAGGCCAAGTCTGATCGCCGATCTTGGCGTATCCACTCGAATGCCATCACCCGACAATATGCCCAAGAGAAGCCACGAAGTCAGCCAAAACTCACATTTGGAAAACTTGGCGTATAAGCTGCAGTCTGGAGAAGCGTCACAAGACATCCTCAAATGCTCCGCACGCTCTCGGCCGAGCGAATAAACCAAGATATCATCAATGAACACTATCACAGCGTGTCCAAAATGGTTTGAACACTCGGTTCATCAAATCCATGAATACCGCGGAGCATTGGTCAACCAAAGACATGACCACGAACTCATAATGCGTCTGGGTCGGAATGCGATCCTAGGGACATCCACCTCTCGACTCGCACTTTGATGATAGCGATCGCGGTCAATCTTGGAGAAACATCTCGCACTGCAACCGGGTCGAACAAATCATCAATCACAGGAAGGGTATACATTCTTAATGGTCACCTTGTTCACCGCTGTAATCAACACACGCGCGGCGTCCCGCCCTTCTTCTTTACGAACAATCTGGCGCTCCCGGGGAGAAACACTCGGCTGATGAAGCCCTTCTCCAAAGAAATCCCTAAGCCGATCCTTGACTCTCTCAACTCGGCAGTGCCATTACGTATGGCGGAATGGAAATAAGCCGAGTGTCCGCAACACATCTATACAAAACTCGATCTCCTCTCGGGAGGGATACCGGAGGTCGTCTGAAACACGTCTGGGAACTCTCGACTCGAATCCAGTGAAAATGCGCTGCGGCCTCAGATCAAATACCGAGCGAGATGGTAGATATACCCTTCGCACCATCTTCCTAGCCTTGAGGTAGGAAATAAACCTACCGCGATACCGTGCTCCTCCCACTCAACAACCGGCCTCCTCGAAACTGGAACTGCTACTTTCTCTCTGCGGTCTACATTGGCGTAGCAAGAAGCTAGCCAATCCATCCCGTGATCACGTCGAGTCAATCATCTCCAACTCTATCAAGTCGGCTAGTGGTCCGACGTAAATGGTCACGACAAGCCCTATATACCCGCGAGCTACCACCGAATCACCCATGGCGTAGCTACCTCGAAAGCGGTCATGGACTCGGGCTCTATCCTATTCTACTAGCAACAAGGGAGATATATAGATGCAGTAGAACCGGATCTATCAAGCATACACATCAAACCCGAGCCGATAAGGTACACGTGACGACATCGGTGAGGCCTCACGATCTGTCGGTGGACAAAGCATAAACGCGCTCGAGGACCGCTAGAAGCGGGACCCGCGCCACGACCTGCCGCGACCTTTGGTCCATGAGTACCTTGCCTCCGGGCGAGTAATTGTCGGGATGAAGAAGACGGCGAAAGAACGATGGTGACTCACCACCGCGCCACCTGACGGGCGGTCTGCCAAAGTGACCTGGCCGCCACAATGAAACAAGCTCGTAGCTCCACAACTCCCGAAGTGGGATCTACCGAATCGGCCACACTGAGGGGGGGTGGTCCCGATCGGCGATACCGCTGCTCGACGCTGAAGTCTCGGGCCTGATGCGCCTCGAATATCTGGGCTGCTGAGGGCGGTGCGAGTGCTCGAATCGGGCCGTGGTGCAAATCTGGATCGCCGAGGCCGCCACCACGATAGCCACCAAAAGACCTCGCTGCCCCGCCTTCTTCTCGGCCGTCACAACCCGCTCTGCCTCTACGCCTCACAACCAAGAGCATGAGCTGCATGCGGGTAATGTCCATACGGTGAAGAAACACCCGCATACGACTCGCCATATAATCATCTAGCCGGTGGCGTGGCGGTGCACCCTATCCTCCATCTCGCTACTAACGCCGGGACATATCGAGCCAATGAATCAAACTCGACATTGTACTCACGACGGTCGTCCTCTCGCCTCGGCGATAAAAATCTATCACCCGCGCCTCCTCATCTGTGGAGGCAAGAAGTGAGTGAGAAAGCCTGCGAGAACTCATCCCAGTGGGACGCGTGCTCTCCCCGGGATAACTCCCACGAATCAAACCAATCGACTGCGGTATCACGCAGCCTATGTGAACCAAAGATCACGGACTCGGTCTCCGACGCCCTGATCACCCTCAAAATCCTCTGTAGCTGACGGATGAACTCCTGCGGATCATCCTCCGGCCTCGACCCGTAAAACTCTGGCGGGCTACAACTCAGGAAGTCTCGTAGCCTCACTCTCTCGCCTGGGTGAATCCACGGTACGATTGGGGTGGATGAATCTGCATCCAGCCTGTCCTCATGTCTGGCCACGATCCTGGCCAATAGCTGGGCCATCTCCTTGTACCCTAACTCCTCCGCCCCAGGCTGTGGGACAGGAGGTGTGGGTACTGTGGTCTCATCAGCCGCTGCTGCGGCCCTAAACCCTCCTGGGGTCGGCGGCGTCGTAGAACTCGCCGTCTGGTATGATCGGGCCCGAGCCTTGTGACTCAGGTGTCCCACTAGCGACTCCCTCGCCGCTTGCCATACGGGCCGGGTTGCCTTACGTGGAGGCATAATCGCATGAAAAGGAATACGTTAGAGGTCCGATTTTAACATAGCTCTAAAGCACGATCTCGAGTGAGAAGAATGAAACCAATCCTAAATATCTTATAGCCTCACGATTATTGGTGTGGTGCACAACACACCGATAATCAGACTCTACTAGATACGATCAGACACTTTCCGAGGATTAATCGCTCGATACCACTTTTGTCACGACTGCCCGGGGCGTGGATAGTGCCTTACCCGGGCACCCAAGTAGTCATACATCAGAGAAAATCAGAGGAATATAAAACAAGACATGAAATAATTGTAAATGATACAGAGTTTCTGAGAAAAGGGTTGCCTTTCGGCATATATATAAATAACCCAAATTTTGCAGTTACATCCCAAATGTACAATAGGACTACAGACCTCTTAGGAAGAAAACAACTATGGCGGACAGGGCCCGCCATACCTGAATGTACAAACTATCTACAATACAGGAGATCATACCAAAAGTAGAGCCTCGGAGAAGATGGAGCTCACGACACCAATGCAAAGAGATCCTAAGGATGTGGATCTAGCACTGCTTGCCCTTACTGGCAGATGAACGCGGCCCGGAGGTCGATAACAATGACACGTCTATCAACGTCTAGACTACTCAGAAACAGTTCTAGCGAGAGGGTTCTATATCCTACGGAAAATTGGGCAAGACTTCCTACCGGTGAGCTACTCAAGTCTACTGTGAAAACAGTCCTATGTAAGTACAATTTGATTATTCTTCTTTTAAACCCTTCTACTGTGATAACAGTTCAACTCTATTCTGTGATATTCTTCTAAGTATTTAATACTTATTCTTATACTACAACGGTAAGTATTTTCTAATTCAAAAGAGGGTTAGGATTATTTACCTCGGTAAGCCCAATAATATCCTAGATAAAGTCGCGCCTGAGCAAGGTTTAGCTCCTAAGTTATGCGCTCAGAGTCTAATAAACCTTAGAAGTTCTTCACAACTTCTACTAAGTACTAAGGGATTTGGGCTAGGTATTTTGGGCATTATAACAATACTAGAAGGCAACTTTTCTACCGGGAGGGGGTAGTGTTTCACAGGCTTCTTTTAGAGAGGGGGTATTCGCCAAGACTTCACAAGGGGGAGAAGTGAGGCTTAGGACGATGGCTCACAAGGGGAAGGATGATTTAGGCTTGAAATTTGTGATGAATAAGTCTTCAAAGAGAGGGTATTTATAGGGAAACCAAGGGCCAAGATCAAGCCAAGTGGGGGGCAAGTGGAGGGCCAAGATTTGCCCAAGTGCCCCCTAACCTACTCCTCAAATCACTCCACAAACAAAGGTCCATGTTCTATGCCCCAAAAGCCTCCCAATCGTCCAAGGCAAAAGGCCACTTGGCGCCCACGAGGTGACAAGTGTCACCCTCTCGTTGGTCCAAAAGGTTCCCGCTCGGAAAAATTCGCAAAAATTAGAAATGACATAGCGGAATTTACCTACGCGAGTCGTAAAGCGTTTCGTCGGAAAACGATTCTTTGTGTGAGTTGTGCCCAAAAAACGTGCCATGCCTAAACTTTAAGGCCAAACTTTTGTACGTATTTCCTCACGTACATACTCCGGAAATACGGGGTATAACATAACCACTTTATGTAAGTAAAAGAATGTTTTGTTGATTTCAAAGGACTAGTGATTTGACTTAATTGGTGTCAAAAAGTGTGAAACCTCATTCGTGAGAAATGAGTCCTTGGTTTTTAAAAAAAGGAATAATGTTACCCAAATTTCGGAAATGGGAAGAAGAATCGAACAAGCCAATGCAGCGCTAATAAAGGAAATAGTAATGACATTCAATCATGTTAAAACCAGTAGAAACCTCCATCTGCATAGAAGCTAAGATAAGACAAAATTGTATTACATTTCCTAGATCATGGCTGCTCTAATAAGAACTATTGAAATCAAGTTTGATCTTCTTAAAAATTTCAAAGTAAGGAATTCGATTTTCTAAAGGAAAAGAGACTTAAGAATTTGAAGTATTTTGGTTTAAAAGAAAGGCATGATTTTGTCTTGACTTGTTTTATTAATCATAAAGTGTTGTAATAGCTTTATGGGAGGTTAGTTATAACGACTTTATGAAAATAAAGAAATGGTTTCATTATTAGATTTAAAATGGTAATTCGATTTTGGGAAAAGGGAAGTAACTCGTTTTCAAATATTGAACTTCTTGATGGAAAAACATAAGTGACTTGTTTATAAAAGGTAGAGTACCTTGATCCTGGGGTTAAGTACTTGGGTTTTAAATGGTATACTTGACATTGTGTTAAGAAATATTTATAGTACTCGAGTTGTGTGTAGCGCCTATGCTTGTAGTGATAGCCATGTGCAAGTGTTGTATTTATGTGCTACCGCGCTCTCGTTGGAGTCGGCTATCTGGTTGATTGATGGACATATCGACACGTTGGGTAGCCCGGTGTGCTTCCATTGGTGTTGTTATTGTTATTTGATTGGACATGCCGACACGTTGGGTAGCCGGGTATGCTTCCACGTGAGTATTCTCTTGTTAGTTGTTTGGACATACCGACACGTTGGGTAGCCCACGGGTATGCTTCCACAAGGATTGTTATCTTGTTATCTCCTTTGGGCATACCAACACGTTGGATGGTCCACGGGTATGGGCCCATTAGGACGGTTCCAGGGCCATGCTTATACCGAGGTAAGATGTCGGGGCATGCGGCCTTTGTGCGGGTTAAATTCCCGGGTTGTATTTGAGTGATGATTTCACGGGCATGAGTCCCTATCTTGATATGACTGCTTTTATGTTGTGGTGTTGTAATTTGGTTATCATACATGTCTCCTGCTTTATATAGACTATTATGATTTCATTTCTGATTTTCTGATTTCACATACTTGGTACTGTTATCGACCTCGCCCGGGTGCGTTCATGCCGCAGTTGAGGTACATAACTTGCGATCCACACTCTTGGGTCGCGATTGGTTCTGAAAGCTCCATATCTCGGAAGCTTGTCTGTGGCAGTTCCTCGAAGTAGTAGATTTTTGTATATTCGGGGCATGGCGGGGCCTGTCCCGTCATTTTGGTTTCAAAATTCTAGAGTGCACTTATTGTGGCGAGGTTTGTATGGGATATGCTCAAGTTTTAAATTATGTATAAAAAGGGTAACCGTTTGGGTTAGCCTACTTTCTTATTTCACTGTTTTCATTCTTGAGTTTTTATTTCATTGGTTTTCTCTGATGTTGTATCACTAGGGTGCCCGGGGTAAGGCACCAGTCACGGGCCCGGGTTCGGGTCGTGACATATACCTTCCTTCTATATATCTTATACTTAATTCTGAACTACTACAACATGTAATCTCCAATTACAATAGAAGGATAAAGATATTTACCTCGATAAGCCCAAAATTATCCAAGATTAAAGTCGATCCTGAGCAAGGTTTTAGCTCTTATTTTGTACGCTCCATTTCTCTCCAAGAAACCCTTAGAAGTTCTATACAACTTCTACTTAACACTTCAACCAACTATGAAGATTTTCCTAGGGTTTCGTTTTGTGACTGAAGGGAAGTATAGTAGTATTCAAGACTCTTAGTATAGAGGTAACTTTGGAATACTACAAGGTATTAGGGCTAAGGTATTTTGGAATAGTAACAATACTACTTGGAGGATACTTTTCTACCAAAAGGGGGGGGGGTATTTCGACGAGAACAACTAGGAAGGGGTGGGGGTGTTTGTGAGGGCTTCACAAAGGGGAGGAGCTTGGACGAGAACTACTAAAAGGGAGGGAGGGATTTTTGCCTTGGAATTTCTCAAGTGTGGATGAAGAATAAGTCTTGCACACAAGGGGTATTTATAGGAAATCAATGGCCAAGATCAAAGCAAGTGGAGGTGAAGATTTGGACATGTGTGTGTAGGTCCCACTTATCCATCTACTACACAAATATCTAGCCAAACATTGACCAAATGTTTAAGGCCTTTAAAACACAAAAAACGTGCCACTCTCTTTGCCCACAAAAACGTCCAACTTTGCCACCTAAGGGTGACACATGTCGCCTCCTATTAGTCCAAAAATATTTCATCTCTAAAAATCCAAAATAAATATTTTCTTGAAAACGTAAAATTCCTTTACAAGGTTCAGAAAATTTTCCGTCGGAAAAACAAATCTTTCTCGTGGATGTGCACAATTTCGTCCTTAACATAATTCGGGCCTACACAATATGCGTCGTCCTCACATACATACTGGAAATACGGTATAACATTCTCCTCGTAGAAACATTCGTCCGAATGTTCCTTCTCAAGACAGATAACGATAAAGTTCCTCTTAACTTAAACAAGTTGCCAATGCCACACCTGGCCACAAAATAACACACGCACAAATACTTAAATCCAAGTCCACGAGGAATCACCTCTATCATCACAAAAGCTCCCACTCAAGGGCTAAAAGATACTCCCTTCGCACCTTTTCTTCACAAAAGAAATGATCACTTCTATTCTCTTAACACATGTTCACTTCTTCCCTTACTCGTCGTACCCTCCTCGTACACTCGAACTCTTCCTAATAAACTTACCACATTTCGGTTATTGCTTCAGTTTCCAAAATCTCAGGGTTACTATCTCCAACTTGGTCATCATTAGCGGGAACACTGGATGGATCTCGATACTTTTCCGAACATATCCACGTCCCTTTGGATCAAGTATGGACCAACTATCTCAACCTTGCCAACATCAACCAATCGGCCGACAACCTACACTTCCGCCCATACAAGGCTTCATAAGGCGATATCCGAATACTGAAATAGTAGCTATTATAATGCTCACTCAACAAGAGGCAATTAATCCTCACAGCTACCCCTGAAATCAAAACACCAGCCCGTAACCTATCCTTAAATATCTGGGTAAAACGCGATATTTGTCAGCCGGCCGGAGGTGAATGCAATCGAGATTCACGAGTTCCTAACCCCGCTTTGGTAAAAACCTCGAAAAAGAAATAGCCGTAAACCGGGCCCCACTGCGTCATAAAGTAAAAGTAGGAACCTGCATTACAACCTTCACGATATACAACATCTCGCGTAACCTCCGCGAGTAAATGCAGTCCGATGAAAGACAAGATGGGTGACCTCGTTGCGACCATCGGTCGAACGCATCCACGAACTCGCACGATGGTTAACTAAACTGGGCCTAACACCCGTGATCTATCACATAGCGGGACCACCACAAATTTTCCTTACTTCAAACCGGCCGCGGTTGACCCGCACCGCCTCAACCCGACCCATATATCGCGCCAAGCTATTGTTCCCTGATCCGGAACAATCTCACTAATCAAGTCACGAAAACCTAGTGGTCATTCTTAGCTCAACTACCCTCTTTCATTTCACACTACTTAGGGACTTATCACACAAATATATCCCACGTATACTATGCACTCCGATAAAGGTCAAGCATAAAAATAAATCTTTTACTCAAGATGGCCTCGCCTCTAAGGTCCACACGTATAATATTCTAAGGCTCACAATTTACCTATCCCCAATCTTACCCTTTTAACTAACCATGTTTTCTAATCACAATCAACACAATGCTATCAGAACATAACACTTAAAATATACTCTTCTTATCACAAATGCATACTAATCTCTAGAGGGTTAAGGATATACTGTATCTCGATTCACTTCCTTCGCCGCTCTAATCATAGTCACGCCTGCAGGCATAGCTATAGAAAGCGATGAACCCGCCCGACTCTGGTGAGTCATTCGCCCGCATCCTTCCTACTAGGACGGTTCGTCGCATGGCCCGACGCGCAGCAAAACAAGCACCAAAGAAAGACGACATTCCACGGATGGCGCACGCCACATCGTACACCGAGGAAACATGAATTGGTGGCTAGAACCCATGTATATATGTGAACGAAGCCACGAGCCACGACCAGCTCGAATACCCGAACGTCACGAAGATCGCGGAGGACCACTGCATCTTGGCGGAGTGCATAACTTTCTTCGCTGGCGGTCCGCCTCGAAAGTTACCAAAGGACCTGCTGTTCTGGCCCTCTTCTGCTGAACCCGGTCATTCCGTCGACCTCTCCGTGCCTCACACCGGTGCATAAGCTGCGTGCGGCAATGTCCATGCGGTTGAAGAGCTACACCCGAGCAACTCTCTGCCAAATAATCGTCGAGCCCTGTGACGTAGTGGTGCACTCTGTCCTCCATGTCGGCTACTAACGCGGGGACGTACCGAGCTAGTGAGCTAAACTCCACATTGTACTCCCGAATCGTACGCCCGTTCGGCCTCAACATCAAAAATCTGTCGGCCCGAGCCCTCCTCATCTGTGGAGGCAGGAAATGTGCAAGAAATGCCTCTGAGAACTCGTCCCATACACCGGAAGTGCATGCTCTCCCGGGACGGCTCCCACGAATCAAACGATCATTGCGATCGCGCGGCCGATGTGAACCTAAGACCAGCGACTCGGTCTCAAAGCCACGATCACTCTCGATCCATCAGAATCGTCGGATGAACTCGCGGATCATCCTCGTGCCTCGACCCGTAGAACTCGCGGGCTACAACTCGAAGTCGTAGCCTCAAACTATCCGATCTCGTGCACCATGGGTACTCTTGGAATCAGGCCTGCGCATCCGGCTATCTCACGTTCGCCACGATCACGGCGATGGGGCCATCTCTTTGTACCCAACTCTCTGCTGCATCGGGTGGAGGCTCAGTCTTGTGGTCTCGGCAGCCCACTGTTGCGCTCTAAACTCGCTGGGAAATTTGGCGGCCGCAAAACTCGTCGTCAAGCACTATCTCGTGTAATGGCCGCTCGCGCTCGTGCTCCTTTGTATCCTACTAGCGGCTCCTCGGCCGCTTGCCCTATGGGCCCGAGTTGCCTTGCGCGAGGCATAGCGGTAAAAACGAAATCGTCGGAGGGTCCAACTTATAACACGCTCTAAGGCACGATCTCGGAATGAGAAGAATGAAACCAATCCTAAATGTCTGCGACCTCGATTATAGATGTGGTGCCTGACACATCGATAATCAAGACTCTACTAGACACGGTCTATAGACACTTTCGAGGATTAATCGCGCTGATACCACTTTTGTCACGACCACGAACGGGCGTGGATCGGTGCCTTACGGGCACCCAAGTAGACATACATCGAGTAACCGTGGAATATAAAACAAGACATGAATCAATATGAAGTGAAAACAGCTTTATACGAGAAAAGTTGTCTTCGACATATATATATATAAACTTGAGCGATTACATCCCTTTTACAAACCCTGCCCACAACAGTACTACAGACCTCTAAGAATGTTATAACAACAATGGCGGGACAGGGCCCCGCCATACCCCTGAATGTAAGTACCTACAACGACAGGGGACTATACCAAAGATAAGCCTCCAGAGACACGGAGCTTCCCAAAACGCTGAACTGTGACCCTATGAGCGAGGATCAACACTGGTGTACCTCTACCTGCGGCATGAACGCAGCCCCCCGAAGGAGGTGATAACAGTGCAGTATGTGAACCGGAAAATCTGTAAATGAAATCATAACAGTTTATATAAAATAGAGACATGTATGATAACCAAACTACGATTTACAACATAAAGTAGTCATGTCAAGAGGACTCACTCCTCAAAGTCATCCTCATGCCCGTGGAACTCCTTCTCACCCGGCAGCCTAGGTATAAATCGTATGATACGTATAACATGTCTCGGCCCATCCCACGGGACTCAAGGTGGAATCGTGTGGAATACATGTCGGCCCATCCATGGGACTCGGTGAAGAATCGTATGGAATACATGTCGCCCATCCCATGGGACTCGGTGAAGAATCGTATGGAATACATGTCCCTACCCGTTGTTATACCGTATTTCAGCAGTATGTACGCGAGGACGTCGTAGGAAATTCGAACTTCAAGTAAGGCTTGGCGAATTAATGTTTGTTCACAACACCCGTTTGGAGTCGTTTTTCGGCGAAACGCTTTCCACTTCGTAGGGAATTTCCGCTATGTCATTTTTAATTTTGCGGATTTTTACGAGAGGCGAAACATTTTGGACCAACAAGAGGCGCCACTTGGCACCCTCTCATTGGTGGACTTGAAGCGTCCTTAGGACGAAATGGACAAAGGGTGGAGCACGTTTTTGTGCCTTTGAAAAGTCAAGGGTTGGTAGGATATTTGTGTTTGGTAAATCCTGGCCCTACACTTGCCTAACATGGATTGATCTTGGCCTTTGGTTGGCCATCCCTTGACCTATAAATACCCCGCAAGGTTGAAGACTTCTTCATCCAAAATGCCTAAGTCTTGAGAGCCTTCTCCTCCCCTTTGTGTGAGTTCGTAGAGCACCCCCTCAGTGGGTGCTAGCCGAGAGTGCACCCTCCCCTTGGCCGAGAGTACCCCACTGGGTAGGCAGAGGGTATACACCCCCTAGCCTAGTTGTTTCGTATAATACCCCTTCTGTGGTATAGAAATACTCTCCAAAGTATTGTTATAATGCCCTAATACCTTAGCCTTATACCTTGTAGTATTCTAAGGTTATACCTATCTGAAAAGCCCGAAATACTATTATACCTTCCTTCACTACTAAACGAAACCCTAAGGAAAATCTCCATTGTTGGTTGGAGTATTATTAAGAAGTTGAGTAGAACTTCTAAGGTTATTTGGAGCGGGTTGGAGCACCGAGTAGAGCGAAACATTGCTAAGGATCGACTTTTAACTCGGATAATTATGGGCTTATCGAGGTAATTATCTTGTCCCCTATTGTAATTGGATATTACATGTTGTTAGAATATATAGTTGAAGTATACTATATATAGAATCGAGCGTAGTTAGTTGGCAATGTCTTTTGACTTAAGCTGAAGAATAAAGAATCGAATCGAATCGTAATTACATGGGGTGTATTCTGATGGAGACTTGTGTAGTGGTCTTGTGGAGTAGAATTGTACACGTCAGGTTAGGCGTGTAGAACCCCAGTTGGCTTGATGGCGGCCTCGATAGAGAGAGGAGATTTACGTTGTGGGCGGGAGAGAATGCCGAATTTTACAGAGAATGATCTACGATAAGATCTAGATGTTAATAAGCGCGTGGCCTTATAGGTTGAAGTACCACGTGGCGCGATCTACTTGGCTTAAGGAGTAGCCGTTTGGAAGTACTTGGAGCGTTTGCTATTAGTCGATACTCGTCGCGAGGTATGTGGACCTCTTCCTATCTCTTCTAGCATGATATGTGTGAACTATGTAAATGCGGTGAGCGTCATACGTGCTAAATGTATTTGATTGATTTAAAACATAAAGTGTTATAACGCTTTATGGGAAGTTAGTTATAATAGCTTTATGTGGATAAGCACATACTTTGTGGGTTTTAAAAAGGTAAGCGATTTGAATAATAGCGGCTTGATATGTGTTAATAAAGAACTTGAAGCATTTCAAAAGATCTATGAATCGTTTTGAAAGAATGAGTATTACAGGTTTTGAAAGCTTAAGAGTTATACTAGCTTTATGGGAAGTTAGGTATAACGCAAGAATGTTTTTCGATTTGAAATCGAATGTGTATCGACAAACCACTGCGGCGTTAATAAAAGGAAAATGTATTGACTAAAGAAGTATTATTAAAACGATGAAACCTCCATCCGCATGAAGCTAAGATGAGACAAATGATATTACATTTCCTAGATCATGGCCGCTTAATAAGATTGATTATAAACAAGAATACCTACTCACTTATAAGACATAGGTTTCTCAAAAGCGTTTAAAGGAGAATTATGCTTTAAAGGATTTAAAACTATGAACTACGAAACCTTTTCTAAAATGAGAAACTTGAGCATTCAAATTAGGCAGCAGGCGTTTGGAAAATAAGGTTGTCACTTGATTTTACAAAGGAAAGCATTTTGGTTTACTTAACAATGTTAGTCACTCAAATCTTATACTACGGTATCGGGTGACCTTTGTAAAAGGAATGAATCTTAAAAGGAATTTAACGGACGTAGTACTTTAAGGTTAAAATCCGGACTTTGATATAAAATGAAAGTACCTTGAGTCGTTTGTAACTTGCTTATACTTTTTTTTATGAAAATTGACCATGTTACGTGTGATAGCCTTGTTGTGTAAATCGCATGTTCTACTCGACTACCCAGGCTCATCAGGAATGTATATCACTTGACTATCGGGTCATCCGGGAATGTATATCACTTGATTACCGGTTCATCCGGGAATGTATTTCACTTGATTACCGGTTCATCCAGGAATGTATTTCACTTGAGGACCGGTTCATCCGGGAATGTATTTCACTTGAGGACCGGTTCATCCGGGAATGTATTTCACTTGAGGGTAGGTTCATCCGGAATGTATTTCACTTGAGGATAAGTTCATCAGGAATGTATTTCACGACTCACCGGTTCATCAGGAATGTATTCCACTCGACTCACCGGTTAAGGATGAGCAGGAATGTATTCCACCATTTTCTATATTGGGTCCATAAGACAGGCGAGACTGTTATCGTATCACATGATTTGTACCGGCTAGGCGGTGAGGAAGGAGTTCCACGCATGAGGATGACTTTTAGGCGTGAGTCCACGACTTGACATGACCGCTTCTATGTCAGGAATCGTAGTTTGGTTACCATACATGTCTCTGCTTTATATAGACTATTATGATTTCATTTCTGATTTATTTTGATTTCACATGCAGACTGTGTTCGACCTCCTTGGGCCGCGTTCACGCCAGTAAAGGTACACCATCATTGATCCTCGCTCTGGGGTCACGGCGATTTGGTTTAGAAAGCTCGTTTCTCCGAGGCTTATCGATGGTATAGTCCTGTTGTTGTAGTGTTTACATTGAGGTATGGCGGGACACGCCCGCCATTGTTGTCGTATCATTTCTTAGAAGTGCGTAGCAATCTTTGTCGGGAGTTTGGCTGAAAAGGATTAAAGCTGTTCATTTGTAAAAGTTATTATTTATATATGCCAAAAGGCAAGTTTTCCTCGATTCTTGTTTTGTACTTCACTTGTTTCATGTATATGTTTTATGTTCCGTGATTACTACGATGTTGTGTCACTAGGGTGCCCGGTAAGGCACGATCCACGCCCGCCGATTTAGTCGTGACAAAAGTGGTATCGAGCGATTAATCCTCGGAAAGTGTCTCTGCACCGTATCGAGAGTCTTGATTATCGGTGGTTGTGCACCACGCCATAATCGTGAGGCTATAGGATATTTAGGATTGGTTTCTATTCTTCTCACTCGAGATCGTGCCTTAGAGCCTGAGTTGTAAGTTGGACCCTACGATGAAATTCTTCCTTATCATTATGCCTCCGCAGGCAACAGCCGGTGAGGGCGCGGCCAGGAGTCGCGAGTAGAGTTCAGAGGGTTCACGTGAGCACGGGCCAATCATTACCTAGGTAATGCTTCGTTCGGGATTTCTGGACGTCACTAGCCCCAGCAGAGTTTAAGACGGCGACGCGGTTCCATCTGCGCCATGATATTTGAACCTTCGCCCACGACCGAGCAGAGTATGGATTGCAAAGAGGCAACCTCACATTACTAGCTATGGATTTGGCTGCGAGAGAGTATCCGTTGTACCGCAGTCTTGATGACTACCTAAGAGAAGATTGTGCAAGAGTAATCCTTCAAGCAGTTTCGGTACGGGCTCGTACGCTTACGCAGCAGCCGAGGAACGTAGATTGACGTTAACGGGCGACAGGAAGAGGCGAGCGCCAGGTCCTGGTAACTTTCGAGGCGAGTCGCCTCACCAGCAGACAGGTTATGCACATCCACCGCGGTGAGTGGTCTTCCACGGGGTTGGGACGTTCGGGTTACGGGCGAGTTGGGTCGAACCTGTGGCTTCCGGTCACATCGTGATGACGACATCCCGGAATGTCGTCTTTTAGTTTGGTAATTGTTGCACATGGCCGTCGTGATGCAGTGTCAAGAGTGTCTCAGACGAAGACTTAGTCAGGATCGGTGGGTAGTTTGTCATCTTCCTTAGCTACGCCCACAGGCGGGTTTGTTTAAACGACTAAGAGGTAGACGGTAGATATAGATATATCTTTAACCTCTAGAGTTTTGTTTATGTGATAAGGTGAGTATACCTTAAGTGCTGTGTTACGATAGCGATTATGTTAGTTGAATTAACCAAGTAAGATTCGGGGAATAGAGAGGTGTGAACCTTAGAGTTTTGTTACGTAGAGACCTTGGAGGTAGGTCATCTAGAGTAAAAGACGTATGGGTATGTTGATCCTTATCAGGTGCCAGCACGTGAGCGATGGTTGTCAGATAAGTCCCCGAGTAGTGTGGGATGAAAGGGTAGTTGAGCTAAGAGACCGCTAGGTTTTCGTAACGTGTTTAGTGAGATTGTTCCTTCGAAGGAGCTAGTATTGTGCGTTAGGGTCGGGTTGAGGCCCGCTGAGTCAACCGCGGTAGGTTAGTGGTGGGAGTGAGTTGTGGTGGTCCCGCTTGTGTTAGGGTTGTGAGGTGTTAGGCCCAAGTTTAGTTAACCAAACAGACGAGTTCGTGGACGCGTTCGACGGTGGTCGCCGATGGGGGCGACCCATCGTGTTCTTGATCGGACCATTCACTCAGCAGTGTTGATTTATCGAAAGGTTGTAGGCCAAGACGGTGCCTACCTTCACCTTACGATGACATGGAGCCTGTGTTACTACTGTTTTGTTTCTGGAAGTTTTACCGAGCAAGATTAAGAACTGGCGTAGTCTCAGACCGCATTCGCCCCGGGCGATGTTGGATTTCGGGGTAGTTGTAGGGATTGTTGTCTCTGTGGAGGAGTGTTTAAGCTACGATTCGGTGTTGGACGTCGCCTTTTGAAACCTTGTAGGCGAAGTGTAAGTTGTCGGTCGATTGGTTCGATGTTGGCAAGGTTGAATAGTTGGTTCAGCATTCCGACCAAATTGTAGGTAGTGAGAAGCTTGTCTAGAAGAGGTTCCGCACTCGCGGAGATATCGTGCGGATAATCGACGGCGCCAGAGTTCGTGTCGACGGTCGGTCCTTGAGAGTACCACCGTTAGGGTGTGACGAGTTAATGGAAAACCGAGGAACTTAGCAGTTACTGGGCCTTTGTGAGTTCATGTGAATAGGCGGTTGCCTATATGTTAGCATTTGCCGTCCGACTTAGGAGGAAGGACGTCCGCCTTTCGTATTGTTATGTTCGGAAAGTATCGAAGATCCATCCGAATGTTCCCGATTAATGATGACCACGTTAGAGATAGTAACCCGAAGTTTTGGATACTAAGCGATTTAAATGTGGTAATAATTCGAGTGTCACGACTTTCAAATGATCGCAGTTGACCGGTACCATTTGTTGGGTCGTCGAACAAGGCTCGCGACAAAGTGACAAAGTGGTATCTCGCACAAAGTGACAAAGTAGTATTATTTGTGGTGATGTTAGAGGTGTTTCCTCGTGGACTTAGATGTAAGTATTGTGCGTGATTGTTTCGTGGCCATGTGGCTTGTTTGTTCTCGTAAGTATAGTAGTGAAGACTATCTTGTGCCGCGTTGTTGTGAGACTTAGAAGGAACATTCGGGACGAATGTTTCTGCGAGGAGAGAATGTTATACCGTATTTCCGAGTATGTACGCGAGGACGCACGTAGGAAATTCGAACTTCAAGTAAGGCTTGGCGAATTAATGTTTGTTCACAACACGATTTGGAGTCGTTTTTCGACGAAACGTTTTCACGCCGTAGGGAATTTCCGCTATGTCATTTTTAATTTTTGCGGATTTTTACGAGAGACGAACATTTTGACCAACAGAGAGGCGCCACTTGGCACCCTCTCATCAGTGGACTTAAAGCGTCCTTAGATTTAAATGGACAAGTGGAGCACGTTTTGTGCCTTTGAAAAGCCGAGGTTGGTAGGATATTTGTGTTTGGTAAATCCTGGCCCTACACTTGCCTAACACATGGATTGATCTTGGCCTTTGGTTGGCCATCCTTGACCTATAAATACCCCCTTAAGGTCAAGACTTCTTCATCCAAAATGCCTAAGTCTTGAGAGCCTCTCCCTCCCCTTTGTGTGAGTTCTACTGAGAGCACCCCCTCTAGGGTGCTAGCCGAGAGTGTACCCTCCCCTTGGCGAGTACCCCCTGGGAGTAGGCCGAGGGTATACACCCCCTAGCCTAGTTGTTTTCAGATAATACCCCTTTGTGGTATAGAAATACTCTCCAAAGTATTGTTATAATGCCTAATACCTTAGCCTTATACCTTGTAGTATTCTAAGGTT
The DNA here is from genome assembly GCA_029844215.1 of Przewalskia tangutica. Lineage (NCBI taxonomy): Eukaryota > Viridiplantae > Streptophyta > Magnoliopsida > Solanales > Solanaceae > Przewalskia > Przewalskia tangutica. The sequence continues at coordinate 1,011 of JAQGDG010000245.1, read as the reverse complement.
ATACCTATACGAAAAGCCCGTAAATACTATTATACCTTCCTTGACTACTAAACGAAACCCTAAGGAAAATCTCCATTGTTGGTTGGAGTATTATTAAGAAGTTAGTAGAACTTCTAAGGTTATTTGAATGGGTTGGAGCACCGAGTAGAGCCAAAGCATTGCTAAGGATCGACTTTTAACTCGGATAATTACGGGCTTATCGAGGTAATTATCTTGTCCCCTATTGTAATTGGATATTACATGTTGTTAGAATATATAGTTGAAGTATACTATATATAGAGTGAACGTAGTTAGTTGTGATGTCTTTTGACTTAAGCACAGAATAAAGAATCGAATCGAATCAGAATTACATGGGGTATACACGGAGACTTGTGTAGTGAGTCTGTGGAGTAGAATTGTACACGTCCGGTTAGGCGTGTAGAACCCCTGGTTGGCTTGATGGCGCCTCGATAGAGGAGATTTACGCTGTTGTGGCGGGGAGTCTTTGCGAATTTTACGTAGAATGATCTACGATAAGATCTAGATGTTAATAAGCGCCTTGTGGCCTTATAGGTTGAAGTACTACGTGTGGCGCGATCTACTTGGCTTAAGGAGTAGCCGACGTTTGGAAGTACTTGGGCGTTTTGCTGTTAGTCGATACTCGTCGCGAGTATGTGGACCTCTTCCTATCTCTTCTAGCATGATATGTGTGAACTATGTGAATACGGTAGAGATACATGTGCTAAATGTATTTGATTGATTTAAAACATAAAAGTGTTATAACGCTTTATGGGAAGTTGGTTATAATAGCTTTATGTGGATAAGCACATACTTTGTGGGTTTTAAAAGGTAAGCGATTTGAATAATAGCGGCTTGATATGTGTTAATAAAGAACTTGAAGCATTTCAAAAGATCTATGAATCGTTTTGAAAGAATGAGTACTTGGGTTTTGAAAGCTTAAGAGTTATACTAGCTTTATAGGAAGTTAGGTATAGCGGCTTAGAATGTTTTCTTGATTTCTAAATCGAACGT
>JAQGDG010000244.1:0-226771 GCA_029844215.1 Przewalskia tangutica | reverse complement strand
TTGTTTTAAAGAGAATTATATGATTAAGTGATTAAGACCATGAACTACAAAATACTTTAAAGCCAAGAGACTTGAGTCTTTGAACTTAGAGCAAACTTGAACTTTTGGAAAGAAAGGTTGTTACTTGTCTTTAAAAGGAAATTATTTTGGTTTACTTAAAAGATAGTCATTTCTATTTTTATACCTACGGGTATGTCATCGACTTTTGTGAGAAAAGCGGATCTTTTAAAAGAGTTAATGTATGAAATACTTTGGGGATAAAAAGCAAGACATTGTTGACATAAAGTAGAAAGTACCTTGTGTGAATAATTTGATTATGTTGGTTGGTGATAGCCTATAATACTTCTCTTGTTGATTTGATAAGTAAGCATGTTAGGATCTTTCGTGTGTTAGAATCTTGTGATGTTTTGTGTAAAGGGTTTCCCTTGATTGTGCTTATGTTGTTTAACGATAAGCGTTATATTAGTATTAATACCACTCACCTCTTGACATGTTATCTTGGGGTTAAAGTTGCCCTCCGTCGCCGGGGAACCTCGGGCGATGCAATGTGGTATGATTGAGAATACCTGCATGCACTTTCATGCGGGTCGGGTGGCTATGCGGGCTAGAGGATTCGGAGTTGAGTGTCTGCGGTCTATAGGCCATGCGGTCTATGTGGCCATGCGGACCGCGGGTCGGGGCGATGCGTCTTTTGAGTAGCTACCCTCGTCTGAGGAATACCTGCATGCGGGCCTATGTGCGCATGGCATGCGGAGGCGGGGAAGTTCGAGTTGGTACGTGATGCGAGGCTAGTGGCGGCTTGATCATATGGCGTGATGCGAAAGACCTCGTGTCTGATTTTATGGCATTGTGTGTGGTGCGTAGGTTTTAGTAATCGTCTATGCCTTACGTACTTACCGTCACGGTTTTATTATAATACGAGTGGACTGGTGTTCATGTGTATTCCTTGGTGCTTTATATCAGGCTAGACGATGAGGAAGGTATTCCACAGGCATGATTGATGTTGTGGGCGTGAGACCATGCGTTATATTTGAGTGATGACTTTGAGGCGTGAGTCACGACTTGGCAATATGTGCTTATTTGTGTGTGTAGTTTGGTTATCGTACATGTCTCTGCTTTATATAGACTACTATGATTTCATTTGCGGTATTTTGGTTCATACTTGGTACTGTATGCTTGACCTCAGCCCGAGAAGTGCGTTCATGCGCGGTGAAGTACACGATCGTCGATCCTCGCTCTTAGGATCACGGTTAGCGTTTTGGGAAGCTCGTTTCTCGGAGGCTTATCGGTGGTATAGTCCTGTCGTTGTAGGTGCTTACGTTCGGGGTATGGCGAACACTATCATGCATTATTGTTATATCAACTCTTAGAAGTCTGTAGTCTTATTATGGCGAGTTTGTATAAGGGATGCCCCTTTGAGTTCAAGTTTATTTATATATATGCAGAAGAGCAATTTTCTCAGATAAACCGTTTTCACTTCATATTATTTCATGTCTTGTTTTATATTAGTGATTATTACGATGTATGTCTGCTTAGGTGCGGGGGTAGGCACGATCCAGGCGGTTGGAATCGTGACAAAAAGTGGTATCGAAGCGATTAATCCTCGGAAAGTGTCTCTGAGCCGTATCTAGTAAGTCTTGATTATCGGTGTGTTGTGCACCACAATGTCGAGGAGGCTACAAGATATTTAGGTTGGTTTCCATTCTTCTCACTAGATCGTGCCTTAGAAATTTGTGTTATAAGTTGGACCCTCTAACGTAATTCCTTCCTTTACGATTATGCCTCCGCGTAAAACAGGGCCCAAACTGAGGCAAAGCGTAGGAGGCTGCGAGTAAACACGAGAGGTTCACGAGGAGCAGGACCAATCATCACAGGGTGGTGCCGTTCGGGAGTTACTGCGGCGAAGCCCGATCGTGAAGTCTAAGCGCGTGGCGGCGGTTCTGCTGCGGCCGTAATATTGAACCTTGATTCGCGACGATGCGAGAATTATGGATTGCAAAGAGGCGACCATTACTAGCTATGGATTTCGCAACCGAAAGTATATTATGTGCGGTTTATCACGGGTCTTGATGATTATCTAAGAGAGGTTGTGCGAGTAGCTCTTGGTCGGCGTGAGCATGGCTGCGTCTGAGCTTATGTCGGTGGTAGAGAGCGTAAATCGGCAGGTTAACGAGTCGTGAAGAAGGCGAGCAGCGGGTCGCTTTGGTAACTTCGAGCGGACCTTCTCGTGAGGCCCGGTTATGCGCCTCACTTGATCTGAGTGGTCCTCGCGAACTTGAGGATGTTAAGGTATGCAGGAGTTGAGTGAGCTCGGGGCTTAGTTCCACGGCTACTCGTAGGTTCTAGCCGGTAGGTTGATTTTCCTCGGTGTTCACAGATATGGTAGGCGTCATCCGAGAATGTCGTCTTTGTGGTGCTTGTTTACTGCGGCCGTCAGGAGACCCGTGTGTCGAAAAGTGTCTAGTAAGAGGAATGCAAGTAGGAGACTCAGCTGCGGATCGATTCTGGTCGATAGTTCGGAGAGGAAAGGGTGTTAGCAGGAGGCCACCCCGCTTTCGGTGTGGCCGTTGTGGTAAGTGTCATTGTGGGAGTGTCGGTATGGCCCGACAACTTGTTTTGCTGCCGACCCAGCGGGCCATTTTGTGAGAAATTGTCCAGAGCCGAGGTGAAGCGCGGATGTAGAGACTTCGGCGCCGAGGATCGGCTAGTTCGTCACCTTTCCTAGCTATCGCCCGGCGAGGATTGATTAAGAATGACAAAGGGTAGTGAAAGCGGTAGATACATGTATATCCTTAACCTACAGAGATTTGTATGTGTGATAAGATGAGTATATCTTAAGTGTTATGTTCATATAGCATTGTGTTAAGCGTGATTAGAAATCATGGTTAGTTAAAGGAGTAAGATTTGGGATAGGAAAGTGTGAGCCTTAGAATTTTATACGTGGAGACCTTAGAGGAGGCCGTCTTGAGTAAAAGATTTATTTTTGACCACTTATCGGAGTGCATGGTATACGTGAGATATGTTTGTGAGATAAGTCCACGAGTGGTATGAAATGAAAAGGGTAGTTGAGCTAAGAAGACCACTAGGTTTCGTGACTCGATGGTGAATTGTTGCGGATCGGAAAGCAGAGTTTTCTTGCGATAAGCAGCCGGGTTGAGGCCGATGTGGTCAACCAGCGACTGTAATGTGGTGAAGTCGATTCGGTGGTCCGCCGGTGGTGAATCACGGTGTTAAGCCCAAGTTTAGTTAACGTCTGAGTTACGTGGATCACGTTGACCCGATGGTCGGGCGATGAGTCTGCCCGTCTTGTCTTTTCGATCGGGGACCGTTTACTCGCGGTGGGTTATGCGAGATGTTATATATCGGGAAGGTTGTAAAGGCTGCAGGTGCCTACTTTCACCTTATGATAGGCGGTGTAGCCAGATTCTGGCTATTTCTTTCCCGGAAGTTTTAGACGGGGTTAGGAACTCGGTGAGTCACCATATCGCATTCACCTCGGGCGGTGTTTTGATTTCGAGGGTAGTTGTGAGATTTTTGCCTCTGTTGAAGTGTTTATAACTACCATTTGATATTCGGATGTCGCCTTATGGCGCCTTGTAGGAGGCGGAAGTGTAAGATTCTTGGTCGATTGGTTCGATATTGGCAAGGTTCGGATAGTTGGTTCACTTGCATTTGTGAGGATGTGGATAGGGTGAAGCTTATCGAGAAGAGTTATTAGCGTAGCGAGTCAAAAAGAAGTCGTGCGGATAATCGGCAGCAGCGCTTGGAGGTTCGAGTTGGCGGTGGAGTCTTAAAAGTACCACCGGAAGGGTGTAGCGAGTTTTGGAAAATAGAGAAACTTGGCACGAGGTACTTGGCGTTTTGAGATCCTTTGGAGGATAGGCCGGGTTACTATAAGTTAGCTTTGCCGTCAAGCGTGGTAGGCGATCGTCAGGTCCTTCTTGTTACTATGTTGAGAAAAGTATCGGAGAATCCTCAGTGTTCCAGTTAATGATGACCAAGTTGGAGATAGTAACCCGAGATTTTGGCTGAAGCAATAACGAAATGTGGTAAGTTATGAGAAAGAGTTGAGTGTACGAGGAGAGTGCGACAGTAAGGAAGAAAGTGAGCACGTGTTAAGAGAATAGAAGTGATCATTTCTTTTGTGAAATGAAGGTCACGAAGGAGTGTCTTTTAGACCTTGGGTGGGAGCTTTTGTGGTAATAGAGGTGATTAATGTGGACTTGGATTAAGTAATTGCGCGTGTGTTATTTTGTGGCGGTGTGGCGTTGACAACTTGTTTAAGTTAAGAGGAACTTATCATTATCCGTCTTGAGAAGAGCATTCCGGACGAATGTTTCTAGGAAGGGAGAATGTTATACCCGTATTTCGGAGTATATGCGTGAGGGCGTGCGTACAAAAGTTTAAGCCTTAAGTAAGGCAATGGGCGAAAATTTATGCCTGACCCGAAAAGAATTGTTTTTCGGCGAAGCGTTTTCCAAACTGCGGGGAAAATTACGATTCGCGACATTAATAATTTTTGCGGATTTTCCGAGAGAGATGAAATATTTTGGACCAACGAGAGAAGCGACACTTGTCACCCTCAAGTGGCTGATCATGTACGATTGGTTGCGTTCTTGGCATGTTTGTGGCCTAAAACTTGGGTCAATGTTTGGAGTGATTTGTGGAGTAGATGGCTGGGGTGCACTTGTGCAAATCTTCACCCTCACTTGCCCATACTTGTCTTGATCTTGGCCATTGAGGCCCTATAAATACCCTAGTTGAAGGATTTCTTCATCCCTCAAATGACTTCAAGTCTTAAAATCCCTCACTCCGACATGTAGTGAAGTTCTCGTCCAGTCCTCCCACTCACTTGTAGTAGTTTAGTCGCCCTGTGCCCCCTTGGAGTTGCTCTCGTCCAAACATACCCCAGTGGTAGAAAATACTCTCAGTATTGTTACTATTCAAAATACCTTGGCCCCAAATACCTTGTAGTATTCGAGTTACCCGCATACTAAAGCCAGAAATACTACTATACTTCCCTTGATCACAAAAAGCGAAACCCTAAGGAAAATCTTCATAATTGGTTGAAGTATTAAGAAGAAGTTGCGTAGAACTTCTAAGGGTTGTTTGGGCCGGGTTGGAGCACGAGTAGGAGCTAAGCGTTGCTCGGGATCGCATTTAAACTTGGATAATTTTGGGCTTATCGAGGTAAATACTCTTGTCCTTCATTGTAATTGGAAATTACATCTGTAGTTGTATAGAAATGAGTATATGATATATAAAAGGATGGTATAAGAGAGAATTGAATTGAAATCACATCGGAAGAATATTAAAGAAGAAGATTGAATTGTACTTACATGGGGTATGTATTCTGATGAACTTGTGTAGTTTGTGGGTAGAAGTGCTTCCGATGTTAAAGTAGAATTAGAACCTACTTCTTAGAATATTCTCTGAGTAGTCTAGGCGTTGATAGGCGTATATGGCCTTTATAGGTTGAAAGTTACTGCGAGTAGCATGCTCTACTTGAAAGGTGGACAAGGCTAAGCGGGTTATAACCGTGGAGCGTTTTGCTAATTATCGATAATCGTCGCGGTATGTGATTCTTCCTATCTCTTGAGCATGATATTTTAAAAGAATATATATAGTACGATGAGCGTGCGTGTGTTAACTGAGCGTGGTTTCTTTGCGATGTCTTTTGACTTGAGTCTAAATAATAAAATTTTGAAGTATTTCAAAAGAATTAAGAATCGTTTTTAAAGAAGAGTAATACTTGGTTTTAAAAGCTTAAGAGTTATACTAGCTTTATGGGAAGTTAGGTATAACGACTTAAAGAAGATAAAAGGCAGTTTAATTAATTGTTTATGAGCATGTATATTGATTTGAAATGAGAATAAGTGTCGAACAAACCACGGCGCTAATAAGAAATGTATTGACTAATTAAGTATTATTAAAACACAGAAACCTCCATCTGCATAGAAGCTAAGATGAGACAAAATGATATTACATTTCCTAGATCATATGCCTTTAATAAGATTGTTATGAACAAGAATAACCTACTTTCACATAAGGCATATGTTTCTCGAATTGTTTTAAAGAGAATTATATGATTAAGTGATTAAGACCATGAACTACAAAACCTTTCGAAAATAAGAGACTTGAGTCTTTGAACTTAGAGCAAACTTGAACTTTTGGAAAAGAAGGTTGTTACTTGTCTTTAAAAGGAAATTGTTTTGGTTTACTTAAAAAGATAGTCACTCTATTTTTATACTCTGGTATCATCGACTTTTGTGAAAGAAAGCGAATCTTTTAAAGAGTTAATGTATGAAGTACTTTGGGGATAAAAACCGAACTTGTTGACATAAAGTAGAAAGTACCTTGTGTGAATAATTTGATTATGTTGGTTGGTGATAGCCTTGTAATACTTTCTTGTTGATTTGATAAGTAAACATGTTAGGATCTCGTGTGTTAGAATCTTGTGATGTTTGTGTAAAGGGGTTTCCCTTGATTGTGCTTATATTGTTTAGCGATAAGCCGTTATGTTAGTATTGTACCTCACCTCTTGACATGTTATCAGGGGTTAAGCTGCCTCCGTGCGGGTACCTCGGTGATCTGTGTGACTATGATTCGAGATACCTGCATGTGGGTCGGGTGGCCTATCACGAGCTACGAGAGTTCGAGTTAGTGTCGCGGTTGTTATACCGTATTCCGGAGTATATGCGTGAGGGCGTGCGTCTACAAAAGTTTAGCCTTAAAGTTAGGCCAAGTTCGAAAATTGTACACAACTCGCTAAAAGAATCGTTTTAAACGAAGCGTTTCCACGGCTTTCGTAGAAAATTAGGCTATGTCATTTAGTATTTTTGCGGATTTTTAGAGGCGAAACATTTTGGACCAGCGGGAGAGGCGACAGCACCTCCGATTGGTGGACTTAGATAGTCCATTGGGCCGAATTGGAGAAACAGCGCGTTTTTGTGCCTTGTGCACAATCGAGGAGTTGGTAGGATATTTGTGTATAGTAAATCTTCACACTACACACTTGCCTTGCACTTGTTTTCATCTTGGCCATTGGTTGGCCAAGGCTTGAGCTATAAATACCCCCCTTTAGATGAAGAGTTCTTCATCCACAAAGTTATCTTCCAAGTCTAAAAATCCTCTCCTCTCCCTTAAGCCTTTTCGTCGACCTGCTCCTCCACTTGAAGTTTGGCGAGGGCCTACCACTAGCCTGTAGAAATCTACCCCTCGCTTGGTAGAAAAGTTGTCTTCTAGTATTGTTATAATGCCCAAAATACCTAGCCCAAATCCCTTAGTCCTTTGTAGAAGTTGTGAAGAACTTCTAAGGTTTCTTAGACTCTGGGCGTACAACTTAGGAGCTAAACCTTGCTCAGTGCGACTTTATCTAGGATATTATTGGGCTTACAGGGTAAATAATCCTAACCCTCTTTTGTATTAGAGAATGCATCTTTGTAGAAGTATAAGAATAAGTATTAAATACTTAGAAGAATATTCTGAGAATAGAATTGAGCGTAAATCACAGTAGAAGGGTTTAAAGAAGAATAATTGAATGTACTCACATGAATTTGTTTCTGATGAACTTATATAGCTCGCGGGTAGGGTTGTGCTGCCCAGACTTTCAGTAGAATTGTGAACCCTCTGTTTAGAATGACCTTGAGTAGTCTAGACTTTGATAGATGTCTGCGACTATTATAAATTTGAATCTCTGCGTGACATATTCAACTTAGCGGAGGTTTGGAGAAGGTATGTGATTCTTCTAGCGTGATATTTTTAACATATATATGAAATGCGGTAGGCGTACATGTGTTAAGCGAATAATAACTACGACAATGTCGTTTGACTTAAGCTGAATAATAACTACGGCAATGTCTTTTGACTTAAGCACGAATAATAAGAATCTGATGCATTTCAAAGAACTCTGAATCATTTTTATGAAGATAAATATTTGGTTTTAAAACAAAGCTTAAGAGTTATACTAGCTTTATGGGAAGTTAGGTATAACAACTTAAGAAAGATAAAAAAGCTATTTACTTGTTTGTTTATAAAAGCCTTGTATTGATTTGTTAAGTGTAGTAAGATTTGTTTGATAAGTAGACATATTATGATGCTACGTGTTAGTGTCTTGAAATCTTTGTGTAAGGGTCATTCTTCTTGTGCTTACGTTGCTTCTTAGGTAAGTCAGTTGTCTTATTGTATCACCTACCCCGTATTTATTATCTGGGGCTTGCCCATGATGCAGTCTATCGGCCTATGCAGTCTGAGACTATGCAGGCGACGGTATGCTCGGGATTGATCATTAGGGTGTTTGCTTTGATGCGGGGATTTCTATGCGGTCTGTTGAGACTATCACGGTCTTTTGAGGCTATGCGGGCTGCGGGAGCCTAGGCGGATCTGGGGTTAGCTGCCCCGATGCGAGGAATACCTCGTGCGGGTGCATGTGTGACTATCACGGTGCGGAAGTCGAGGACTAACGCATGAGAATGATACTATGGGCGATTGGCCTTGCTTCGATCATTCGCGGCCTAGAATAGACACATTCTGATTTTCCTATTCATTGTTGTTTGTGATGTGGCACTATGTGCAATTAGGCGATTGTATTTGTGAAAAGGTTTTAAATACTTTGATTTCATTTGATTCTTTATATTTTCACATACTTGGTACTGTTATCTTGACCTCTTTCGGGTGCGTTAAATAGCGAGTAAAGGCAGCGGTGCTAGATCCGCGTCCTTAGGATCTTTTGTGTTGGTGTCGGGAGCTCGTCTTCTCGGAGGCTCTACTTTTGGGTATGATCTCCTGTTGTAGATAGTTTTATCTGATCGAGGGTATGGCGGGAGCTGTCACATAGTTGTAGTTATATTTCCTTAGAGTGCATTAGTCGTATTTATGCGATTTGGGATGTAGCTATTTGAACCGTATTTATTTATATATTGCGAAAGGCGCGTTTTCTCACATAAAGCGTGTCTTATTTTATAAGCTGTTTCTGACTTGTTTTATATTCATTGGTTACTCGATGTATGACTACTTGGGTGCCGGTAGGCACGATCGCGACGAGCGAGAGCGGAGTGTGACAAAAGTGGTATCGAGCGATTAATCCTCGGAAAGTGTCTCCTGAGCAGTATCTAGTAAGTCTTGATTATCGGTGTATGCGTGCACCACGCAATGTCGAGGAGCTATAGGATATTTGAGTTGGTTTCCATTCTTCTCATTACGAGATCGTGCTTTAGAGTTGTGTTTATAGGTTAGACCCTCTAACGTATTCCTTTCTTATGATTATGCCTCGCGTAAGGCAGCCGGGCGGAAGGGCAGCGGCGAGAGGCGCTGCGAGACACCCAGTCACGAGGCTCAGGCCCGTCTATACGAAGGCAGCGAGTTCTATGGCCTTGCCCGGCCAGCGAAGACCACAGTACCAGCGCCTCGTCCCGGCTGGGGCGGAGGTTAGATACAGAGATAACCGGCTATTGGTGAAGTTGTGGCGGTCGAGGAAAGGCTGAATCTGGCGATTCAGCTCGGCTCGATCGCGCGCCGTGTAGTGCGCCCCGGCGAATAGTTTGAGACTACGGATTTCCTTGGTTGTAGCCGCCCGAGTTTCTGGTGGCGGAGGATGATCATGAGGGATTCATCGTCATTTGCGAAGAGGATCATCGGGTGATCGAGCTTGAGATGCGAGTGACTGACATTCGGTTCGCATCGGTGCGTGATACATGATCGATTGGTTTGATTCATAGGAGCTTTCACGGGAGAGCATGCCTGTACGCACTATGGGATGAGTTTTGAGGCTTTTCTCACGCTTCTTGCCTCGCGGATGAGGACGCAGTGATGGGTTATTCTTTGAGGCGGGGAGGGCCTTACGGTGAGAAGTCTGATGTCGAGTTTGATTCTTTGGCTCGATATGTCCACCTTTGTAGCGAATCACGGAGGCCGGGTGCGTCGCTCGTCCAGGCTGAGCGACTATATAAGCGAGTCTTGTGCGGTGTGTCCTTGGCCGAGCATGGACATTACCGGATGCGAGCTCGTGCGCTGAGATCACGAGGCGTAGAGACCAGCGGGTAGAAGCGATATCGGCGAGAAGAAGGCGAGGCGGCGGTTCTTTTAGTGGTTCGGGGTGGCGGCGTCGTGAAGTCGGTTGCACCACGCAGGCGCTCTCGTCGTCTTGATACAGACAGGCTTGATCGAGGCGGTCGGGGCGGGACTTGATTTCGGGTGGCGAAGTGCTAACGTTAGTGCTGCTCGGTGTGCGTTGTGGTAGATACCATTAGGGCCACATGCCTCAGGGAGCTTGCTACGTGTGGCAGCGAGGTCGTTCGCGAGTTTGTCCGTCGGCGTGTGTAGGGCCCGATCTGAGTGTTGCCGCTGCCATCCCAAGCGATTACTCGCCGGAGCAAAGGTACTCATGGACGTGGTCACAGCGGAGGTCGTAAGCGCGAGTCGATTCTGCGATCCTCGAAGCCGCATTTATGCTTTAATCGGTAAGCGAGGATCGGAGGCCTCGCGCGATGTAAATCCACGTACCTTATCGGTTCTGGTTTGATGTGTATGCTTTGATAGATCGGGTTCTACTCTGTCTATATATCTCCCACTTGTTTCTAGTAGGATAGGGATAGAGCACGAGTCCATGAACCCTTCGAGTAGCTACGTGATGGGTGATTCGGTGGTAGCTCGGCGTGTATATAGAGCTTGTCTGTGACCGTTCGGTCGTCGGACCTGGCGAGCTTGATAGAGTTGGAGATGATTGACCAGCGTGATCATGGGGATGGATTGGCTAGCTTCTTTCGCCAATGTGAAGCTGAGAGAAGTAAATGCGGTTCGATTTCTGAGGCGGTTGTTGAGTGGGAGAGACGCGGTATCGCCGAGGTAGAGTTTATTTCCTACCTCAAGGCTAGGAAGATGGTGCGAAGGGTATATCTACCATCTCGTTAGGGTGTTTGATCTTTGAAGCGGTACCAGATTTTGATCGATTCGGTGGTGAGAATTCCCGGGCGTATTTCGAACGACCTCGGGTATCCTCACGAGAGAGATCGAGTTTTGTATAGATGTGTTGCGGACACTCGGCTATTCCATTCGCCATGCAGAATGCTTTGCCGAGTTGAGAGAGTTGAAGGACCAGGTGAGAGATTTCTTTGGAGAAGGGCTTCATCGGGCCTGATGTTTCTCTCCACAGGAAGCGCGTGTGTTGTGAAGAAGAAGGGCGGGGCCCAGCTGCGTGTGTGTTGATTCTGACGGTGAACAAGGTGACCATTAAACAGATACCCCCTTCCGGGATTGATGATTTGTTCGACCCAGTTGCGGGGGCGAGATGTTTCTCAAGATTGATCTGCGATCGGGCTATCATCGAGTTACGTGTCGAGAGAGGTGGATATCCACAGGGCTGCATTAGGACGATGCGGGCATTATGAGTTCGAGTCATGTCTTTTAGGTTGACGATGCTCGTGGTATTCATGGATTTGATGAAGTGTGTTCAAACCATTTTTGGACATGTTTGTGATAGTGTTCATTGATGATATCTTGGTTTATTCGCTCCGGAGGCGGGCGTGCGGAGCGTTTGATGGCTATCTTGTGATTCTCAGGACTGATTTATACGCGAAGATTTCCAAATGTGAGTTTTGGTTGACTTGGTGGCTTTTAGGGCATATTGTGAGTGATGGCATTCAGTGAATCGGCCAAGATCGAAGCGATCGAACTTGGCCTAGAACTCTACTCCGGCCAGGTTCGCGATTTTACGGGCCTTGCGAGTTATTATCGGCGGTTCGTAGAAGTTTGCTTCTATCTACGCACCATTGACTAGGTGACTCGGAAGGCGGCCAAGTTTGATGGGCCCGATGCTTGTGGCGGGGTTTCGATTCTTTGAAAGAGAGTGGCGCCCCGTTCTTACTCTTCGGAGGAGTCCGGATGGTTATGTCGTGTATTGTGATCGTCGGGCATCGGGTTGGGATGTGTGTTGATGCGACATGGCGGGGTTATAGCATATGCATCCAGCGGTGAAGAAACACGGAGGAACTACCCGCGTGATTTAGAGTTGGCGGTATGATTCACGCTTTGAAGATCTGGAGAGCCTTATTTGTATGGGGTTGCGTGGATATTTATACAGACCACAGAGCCTCGGTATATCTTGACCCGAGAGGAGTGAACTACAGCGAGAGGCGGTGGTTAGAGTTGCTTAAAAGATTACGATGTTGATATCTGTACCACGGGAAGGCCAATGTTGTGGCGGATGCTCTTAGTCGTAGGTCGATAGAGCCTATCGGATGTGCGGTAGAGAGAAGGACATGGTTACGTGATTTGCACGATTAGCGAGCCTTGGTGTCCGTTTGATTGATTACGATAGCGATGGGGTTAGAGTTCGTGAGGTTGCAGAGTCTTCCATCGTCGAGGAGGTGAAGAAGCGGCGATTCGAGATCGGCTTTGATTCGATATCGTGTCTGACTCTTCGTGAGCGAAGGGTCGCTTTTGGTACTTTGATGGGGTGCTAAGGTTTGAGCGGTTGTGTTCGGATGTTTGAGGACTTGGCGAGTTCTTGGGGAAGCGCGCAGCGGCGTTACTCTATCCGTCGAGTCGACCAAGATGTACCCGACCTTAGATCGTGTATTGGTGGGATGGCTTGAAGAGGGGCGTTGCGAGTTAGCTCGATGCGTGTTGTCGGCGAGTGAAGGTAGAGCACGGAGGCACGGTGGTTTATTCTGGCGATAGAGATCGACACGGAAGTGGGAGGTAATCAACATGGACCGTCACGAGATTACCTCGCACTTTCGGAGAGACATGATTCTATATGGGTTATACGTCGGCGGTGAAATCAGCCCACTTTCTTCCCGTTAGGGCGACTTTTAGTGAGATTATGCGGACTTTACATCAGAGATCGTCGGTGCGTGAGTCCTATTTCGATCATATCGAGCGGAGGAGCGAGTTTACGGCTAACTTAGAGTCCTTCGAGGTTTAGGGGCCTTGGTGAGCACAGTCGCATTTCATCCGCAGAGCGAGCAGACGGACGACGCGCGCTATCGGACTCTTGAGGATATCTCTGCGAGCTGTTGTTAACCAGTGGTAGTTGGGAGGATCATTTGCCTCTAGTTGAGTTCGCGTACAATAATAGCTACTGCTCGGTATTGAGATGGCGCCTTATGAGGCCTTGTATGGGAGAAGTGCGGTCGCCTATAGGTTGGTTCGATGTGGGCGAGTGCGGCTAGTAGGACGATTGAGTGCGGCGATGGATAAGGTGAAGCTTATCAAGGCGGCTATTGGCGGCTCGAGTCGGCGAAGTCGTATCACGGATCATCGTCGTCGGCATCTTGAGTTTGAGGTTCATGATTGGGTTTTCCTAAAGGTGTCACCCGTGAAGGGTGTGATGAGATTCGGGAAGAAGAAACTTCGGCCAGTACGTTGGGCGTTCAGTTGTCGCGAGGTAGGCAGGTTGCTATGAGTTGGATCATCGTCCGTCTGGAAGCGATGCATCCGGTTTTCACGTATCTATCTTGAGGAGATGTCGGGGATCCATCTAGGGTGCATCGATTGGCGATGTCGGTGGCCAGGGGTTATCGTATGAGGAGATTCCATAGCGATAGTCGATCGTCGAGTTGGCGTCTGCGGACGAAGGGCGTGGCCGTCAAAGTCTTGTGGCGAGCGAGCTCGAGGAGAGATGGCGTGGGGCCGAGGAGGACATGAGGCGAAGTATCCTCACTATTCCCGCACCTCGGGTAATTCACTTTCCTACTTGTAAATTTCCATTTCATATATGCCTAAGTGTTATTTTTGTGGCCATGTGTGGCAACACAAAGTTTAAGCCGTGATAAGCTGTCTTGAGAAGGAACATTAGGGACGAATGTTTCTAAGGAGGAGAATGTTATACCGTATTTCGAGTATATGCGTGAGGGCGTGCGTCAAAAGTTTAGCCTTAAAGTTAGGCGAGTTTGAAAATTGTACCTGACTCGCTAAAAGAATCGTTTTAAAGAAGCGTTTCCACGGCTTTCGTAGGAAAATTCGGCTATGTCATTTAGTATTTTTGCGGATTTTTAGAGGCGAAACATTTTGGATAGCGGGAGGCGACACTTGGCACCCTCAATTGGTGGACTTGAATCGTCCATTGGGCGAATTGGAGAAGCTTAGCGCGTTTTTGTGCCTTGTGCACAAGTCGAGGAGTTGGTAGGATATTTGTGTATAGTAAATCTTCACCTACACTTGCCTTGCACTTGTCTTCATCTTGGCCATTGGTTGGCCAAGGCTTGAGCTATAAATACCCCTTAGATGAAGAGTTCTTCGTCCATGAAGTTATCTTCCAGTCTAAAAATCCTCTCCTCTCCCAGCCTTTCGTCGACACACTTTCCCTCCTTGTGAAGTTTGGCGAGGGCCTACCCCTAACTGGCGAAATCTACCCCCTCCTTGGTAGAAAAGTTGTCTTCTAGTATTGTTATAATGCCCAAAATACCACAGCCCAAATCCCTGAGTCCTTTGTAGAAGTTGTGAAGAACTTAAGGTTTCTTAGACTCTGGGGCGTACAACTTAGGAGCTAAACCTTGCTCAGGCGCGACTTTATCTAGGATATTATTGGGCTTACAGAGGTAAATAATCCTAAACCTCTTTGTATTAGAGAATGCATACTGTAGAAGTCTAAGAATAAGTATTAAATACTTAGAAGAATATTCTGAATAAATTGATTGTCAATCACATTAGAAGGGTTTAAAGAAGAATAATTGAGCTGTACTCACATAGAATTTGTTTCTGATGAACTTATATAGCTCATGGGTAGGGTTGTCTTTGCTTGACTTTCAGTAGAATTGTGAACCCTCTGTTTAGAATGACCTTGAGTAGTCTAGACTTTGATAGATGTCTGCGACTATTATAAATGATTCTCTGTGCGACATATTGACTTGGCGGGAGGTTTTGTAGAAGGTATGTGATTCTTCCTAAGCATGATATTTTAACATATATATGATACGGTAGGCGTACATGTGTTAAGCGAATAATAACTACGGCAATGTCGTTTGACTTAAGCTGAATAATAACTACGACAATGTCTTTTGACTTAAGCTGAATAATAAGAATCTGATGCATTTCAAAGAACTCTTGAATCATTTTTAACGGAAGATAAATATTTGGTTTTAAAACAAAAGCTTAAGAGTTATACTAGCTTTATGGGAAGTTAGGTATATGACTTAAGAAAGATAAAAAGGCTGTTTACTTGTTTGTTTATAAAAGCCTTGTATTGATTCTGTTAAGTGTAAGATTTGTTTGATAAGTAGACATATTATGATGCTACTGTGTTAGTGTCTTGAAATCTTTGTGTAAGGGTCATTCTTGTTGTGCTTACGTTGCTAGCAGGTAAGTCCGTTGTCTTGTTATTGTATCACTACCCGTATTTGTTATCTGAGGGCTTGCCCACAGTCTTGAGTCTATCGGCCTATGCGGTCTGTGAGACTATGCGGGCGGCGGTATGCTCGAGTTGATCATTCGGGTGTTTAGCACGATGCGGGGATTCCTATGCGATCTGTTGAGGTATCACGGTCTTTTGAGGCTATGCGGCTGCGGGAGCCTAGGCGGATCTTGGGGTTAGCTGCCCCGATGCGAGAATACCTAATGCAGTGCATGTGTGACCTATGCGGTGCGGAAGTCGAGGACTAGGCCGCGAGAATGATACTATGGGCGATTAGCCTTGCTTGATCATTAGCGGCATAGAATAGACACATTCTGATTTTCCTTCTTGTTGTTGTTTGTGATGTGGCACTATGTGCAATTGAAGCGATTGTATTTGTGAAAGGTTTTAAATACTTTGATTTCATTTCGATTCTTTATAGTTTCACATACTTGGTACTGTTATGCTTGACCTCGCCCGAAGTGCGTTCATCTGCGAGTAAAGCGGCAGTGCTAGATCCGCGTCCTTAGGATTTTTTGCGTTGGTGTCAGGAGCTCCGTCTTCTAGGAGGCTCTACTTTTAGGTATGATCTCCTGTTGTAGATAGTTTTGTCTGATCGGGGTATGGCGGGGCCTGTCGCCATAGTTGTATATTTCCTTAGAAGTGCGTAGTCATGTTATGCTGATTTGGGATGCTGCTTTGAACCATGTTTATTTATATATGCGAAAGCGACGTTTTCTCCATAAAGCGTATGTCTTATTTTATAAGCTGTTTCTGTCTTGTTTTATATTCATTGGTTACTACGATGTATGCTACTTAGGTGCCGGTAAGGCGCGATCCGGCGAGGCGGGTCATGGCGTGATCTATATGGCCATGCGGTCTATGTGGCCATGCGGACCACAGGTCGGGGCGATGAGGGAGTAGCTACCCTCGATGCGGGGAATACCTCATGCGGGCCTATGTGTGGCTATCACGGGCTGCGGGAAGTTCGATTTGTGCGCACATTGATCACGAGGCGAGTGGCGCCGATCATATGGCGCGGTCTAGAAAGACCTCGGAATCTGATTTTATGGCATTGTTGATGCATGTAGGTTTTAGTAGTCGGCTATGCCTTACTTACCCGTCACGGTTTTATTATGACAGGTGGGACACGGTGTTCATGTGTATTCCTTGGTGCTTTTATATCATAGGCTGGCGGTGAGGAAGGTATTCCACGGGCATGATTGATGTTGTGGGCGTGAGACCCGTAGTTATATTTGAGTGATGACTTTGAGCGTGAGTCCACGACTTGACATATGCTTATTTATTGTGAAGCGTAGTTTGGTTATCATACATGTCTCTGTTTTATATAGACTACTATGATTTCATTTGCGGTATTTTGATTTCACATACTTGGTACTGTTGTCTTGACCTCGCTTTGGGGGCTGCGTTCATCTGCGGTGAGGTACAGCCGTCGTCGATCCTCGCTCTTAGGATCACGATTCGACGTTTTAGGAAGCTCGTTTCTCGAGGCTTATCGGTGGTATAGTCCTCTGTCGTTGTAGTACTTACGTTCGGGGTATGGCGGGGCCTGTCCGCCATTGTTATTATATCAACTCTTAGAGTGCATAATCTTGTTATGGCGAGTTTGTATAAGGGATGTAGCTATTGAGTTCAAGTTTATTTATATATATCGAAGAGCAATTTTCTCGAGATAAACCATTTTCACCGTATTATTTCATGTCTTGTTTTATATTCCGATTATTACGATGTATGTCTACTTGGGTGCAGGGTAAGGCACGATCCACGGGCCGGGTTGGGTCGTGACATGATGAAGGGTGTGGTAAGTGTACTAGAAAGCAATTCGGGTGTCACGAGAAAGTGCAGCGAGTAAGAAAGGAAGTGAATGTGTGTTAAGAGGTGGAAGTGATCTCTTTTGTGAAGTGAAGGTGCGAAGAGAGTATCCTTTGGACCGGGAGTGAGAGTTAGTGTTGTTTTCATCTTAGAGGTGAATCCTCGTTGGCTTGGATTTGGGTTTTCGCGTGTGTTATATTATGGCCATTGGTGGCACGTTTGGTTTAAATAAGTATAGTAGTGGTGACTATACGGTAGCGTGTATGGTTGGAGACTTAGAAGGAACATTCGGGGCGAATGTTTCTAAGGAAGAATGTTATACCGTAGTTCGGGGTATGTATGTGAGGGCGTGCGTGCGAGAATCGACCTTAAAATTGGAAAGGAAGAAAGATGTGATTTTTAGCGGAAAAGTTTCGGATTTTGTGAAGGAAAAAGGTTCGTTAATGGGAATTGGATTCCCGGTTGGTGTCGGACTTTTTGGAATATTTAAGAATTATGGAATTTTATTTCCGAAATTGGTCACGTGGGGCCCACGGGAGGAATTTACGGTTTGTGGGGCCCACTTTATTTTTGGATTTTTGGCATTGCGGATATTTTTTCGGATGACGGAATATTTTGGATGAGTCGGGGGGCGACACGTGTCACCCCCCCCCCCCTTGAGGCCATGTGGGCCTATTGATTGTGGGTGTGTTGGACGGTTTTGAGTGGGACAAATGGCTTGCCACTTGTCCCATTGTTATGGTGGACAAATGGTTGTACTACCACGCACATGTACCCCGTCCTCACCACACACTTGCCTAGATCTTGGCCATTGATTTTCCTATAAATACCCATTGATTTCAAGACTTCCGTCCACAAATGTTTCTAAGTGTAAAAATCCCACTCTTGATAGTTCTCGTCAGATTCCCCACTTTGTAGAAAAATTCTTCAAGTGTTGGTATAGTCCCAAATACCTTATCCTAGTATTCCTAGTAATTTTCCAAGTTATTTCAAATACTAAGAGCCCGGAAAAATACTACTTTATTCCTATAGTCGCAAAAATGAAGCCCTAGAAAAGTCTTCATAGCTTAGATGAAGTGTTAAGAGAAGTTGTTTAGAAACTTCTAAGGGTCGCTTGGAGCGGGTTGGAGCGTAAGAATTTGGAGCTAAACGTTGCTCAGGATCGACTTATATATTGGATAATTTTGGGCTTATCGAGGTAATGATCTTTGTCCCCCTATTGTAATTGGATATTACATGTTGTAGTAATGTATAGTTGAGTATACTATATGTAGAATGAATATGGATAAGAATTGAACTGTATTTACAGTAGACTTGTAGTATTATTGTGGAGTAGAATTGTACACGTCCGGTTAGACGTGTAACCCCCCCTGGGATTGTTGGTTTGGTAGCAGGCCTCGTTAGAGGAGGAGATTTATGTTGTTGCGGAGAGTCTTTGCGAATTTTCCGTAGAATAAGGAATCTTGTATCTAGAATTATTCTGAAGAGATCTAGAGGTTGCTAGGCGTTTTGTGGCCTTTTAGGTTGAAGTGCTACGAGTGGCGTATTACACTTGAAGGGTGGAAAAGCGAGCAAGGTTAAATACTTTGGGCGTTTTGCTAATTATCGATAATCGTCGCGAGGTATGAACCTCTTCCTATTGTTATACCCGTATTTCAGTATGTATGTGAGGGCGTCGTCTGATTGTAAGCCGAATTATGTTAAGGCGAAATTGTGCACGTCACGAGAAAGATTTGTTTTAAAGCGGAAAATTTTAGAACCTTGTAAAGGAATTTTCGTTTTCAAGAAAATATTTATTTTGGATTTTCAGAGATGAAATATTTTGGACCCGAGAGAGCGACATGTGTCACCCTTAGGTGGCGAGGTTGGGCGGTTTGGAGAGCAAGGAGTGTACGTTTTCACATGAAAAATGCCTTAAACATTTAGTCGATGTTTTGTAGATATTTGTAGAGTAGATAGATAAGGTTGCACGTGTCGAAATCTACACCATCCACTTGCTTTGATCTTGGCCATTGAATGTCCTATAAATACCGCTTGTGTGCAAGACTTATTCTTGACCATTAAACATTTTCCAAGTCTCAAAATCCCTCTCATGTAGAAGCTCGTCGAACTACCACACTGTGAAGCCCTCGTAGAAACACACTTGGTAGAAAAGTATTCTCCAAGTATTGTTACTATCCCAAAATACCTTAGCCAAATACCTTGTAGTATTCCAAAGTCACCTCTATACTAAAGCCCGGAGAGATACTACCTTATATCCATTAGTCACTAATGAAACCACAGGAAATCTTCGTAGTTGGTTGAAGTATTAAGTAGAAGTTGTTTAGAAACTTCTAAGGGTTTCTTAGGTGTCGGAGCGTGCAAATTAGGAGCTAAGCGTTGTTCGGGATCGACATTTAAACTTGGATAATTTTGGGCTTATCGAGGTAAATACTCTTGTCCTTATTGTAATTGGAGATTACATATAAGAGTAGTTTAGATTTGAGTATAAGATATAGAAGGATATGAAAGAAGAGAATTGAGCGTACTTACATAGGAATTTGTATTCTGATGACTTGTGTAGTTGTGGGTAGGAAGTCTTGCCCAATTTTCCGTATAATTAAGAACTTACGCTTAGAATATTCTCTGAGTAGTCTAGGCGTTGATAGGCGTATTTGACTATTATAGGTTGATACTCTGTAGCGACATATTCGACTTGGCGGTGGATTTCGTAGGAGGTATGTGATTCTTCTATCCTCTTGAGCATGATATTTTAAAAGAATATATATATAGTGCGGTAGGCGTGCGTGTGTTAGCGAATGTGGTTTTACTTGATGTCTTTTGACATGAGTTTTAAATAATAAGAATCTTGAAGTATTTCAAAAGAATTATGAATCGTTTTTGAAAAAAGAGTAATGCTTGGTTTTAAAAGCTTAAGAGTTATGCTAGCTTTATGGGAAGTTAGGTATAACGACTTAAGAGAGATAAAAGGAACGGTTTACTTAATTGTTTATGAAAGCCTTGTATTGATTTCAGAAATGAGAATAAGTATCGAACAAACCACTGCAGTGCTAATAAAGGAAAATGTATTGAATAATTAATTATATTAAAACCAGTAGAAACCTCCATCTGCATAGAAGCTAAGATAAGACAAAATTGTAATACATTTCCTAGATCATTTGCTTTAATAAGGTTATTATAAACAAGAATAAACTACTCACGCATAAGATATATGTTACTCAATTTTGTTATAAGATGAAATTTGGTTGTTAAGTGATTAGGACTATTAACTATGAAATCTTTCGAAAATAAGAGAGTTTTGTATTTAAAATTATGCATCTTCAACTTTTGGAAAAGAATGTTGTTACTTGACCTTAAAAAGGAAAATATGTTGGTTTAAAATAAAGGCATGGTATTGTCTTAATCTTAAAAGTGGGTTTAAATGTTATGGGCGATTCTTTCTGGAGTCCATGGGATGGGCGGGACATGTATTCCATCGATTCTTTCTGAGTCCCGTAGGATGGCGGGACATGTATTCCATACGATTCTTTCTGAGTCCATGGGATGGCGGGACATGTATACCACGATTCCACCGTGTCCCGTAGGATGGCGAGACATGTTATCACGTATCATCGATTTATACCTAGGCTATGCGATGAGGAAGAGTTCCACGGGCATGAGGATGACTTTGAGAGTGAGTCCACGCCGACATGACTACTTTTATGTTATGGCGTAGTTTGGTTACATCGTGTCTCTGTTTTATATAAGCTATTATGATTTGATTCTGATATTTTCGATTTCATACTTGGTACTGTTATCTTGACCTCCTTGAGGCTGCGTTCATCTGCGCGGTAGAGTACACGATTGTTGATCCTCGCTCATAGGTCATGATTCAGCGTTTTGGGAAGCTCGTGTCTCGGAGAGCATCTTTAGTATAGTCCCATGTCGTTGTGAGTACTTACGTTCGGGGTATGGCGAGCCTCGTCACTTGTTGTTATAACATTCTTAAGTGCATGATCTTGTTGTGGCGGGGTTTGTAAAGGATATTGTTCAAGTTTATATATATATCAGAAAACGAAAGCAACTTTTCTCGAGATAAGCTGTTTCTCACTTCATATTGTTTCATGTCTTGTTTTATATTCATGGTTACTCGATGTATGTCTACTTAGGTGCGGGTAAGGCACGATCCACGGGCAGGTTGGGTCGTGACAAAAGTAGTATCGAGCGATTAATCCTCGGAAAAGTGTCTGAAGTATCTAGTAGAGTCTTGATTATCGGTGTGTTGTGCGCCACGTAATGTCAGGAGGCTATAGGATATTTAGGATTGGTTTCCATTCTTCTCATTACGAGATCGTTCCTTAGAGTGTGTTATAAGTTGGACCCCTAACGTATTCTTTTATGCGATTATGCCTCGCGCCAAATCGGGGCGAAGGGCAAAGCGGCGAGAGGGCTGCGAGTAGAGTAGCGGTCTCTGCGAGACCCACGATACTGAGCCTCGATCCGCGGCTGGAGCGAGAGATGTGTTACAAGAGATGGCGATTATGGCGGGATAGTGGCAGGCACGAGGATAAGGCTGGATCTGGCGGTCGGTAGTACCGTAGTTCACGAGGCGGATAGTTTGAGGCTGCGGTACTTTACGAGTTACTGACACTTGATGTTTTATGGATCGAGGCACGAGGATGATCGCGGAGTTCATCAAGCGATTCTGTGGATCATGAGAGTGATCAAGGCTTGGAGACCGAGTCGGTGGTCTTAAGTTCGCGTCCGGTGCGTGATCTGCGATCGGCCGGTTTGGTCGTGGGAGCTGTCGGGGAGCATGCGCCTCCGGTATTTGGGGCGAGTTCTCGGAGGCATTTCTCAGCCACTTCTTGCCTCGCGAGATGAGGAGAACGCGGGCCAGATTTCTAATCTTGAGGCAGAGAGGCGTCACGGTTGGGAGTACAACGTGGAGTTGAATCATTGGCTCGGTATATTTCCGCGTTAGTAGCTAATATGGAGGCCAGTACACGCTACGTCGCGGGCTCGATGACTACTTGGCGAGGCTTGTTGGTGTAGCCGCAGCGGGCATGAACATTGCCAGCGAGCTTATGCACTTGGATGTGAGGAAGCGGAGGGTCGGCGGAATGGCCAGAGATCGATGAAGAGGCGAGCAGCGGTCCTTTGGTAACTTAGAAGCGAACGCGTCAGCGGCGGAGTTAGTTATGCACCTCACTTGATCTGAGTAGTCCTCCGATCTTGGGGCGTTGTGATTCGGGCTGGTCGAGCTCGGGCTTACGTTCCGCGGGTATCTTGTTATACCGTATTTTGGTATGCGTGAGGCGTGCGTCTGGTTTAGCCTTAAGGATTAGGCTTTGGATGAAAATACTTGGGCACAACTTCGCTAAAGAATCGTTTTTTGGCGAAGCGTTTTACTAAACTTGTGTAGGGTAAATTCGGCTATGTCATTTATAATTTTGCGGATTTTTCAGAGCCGAAACATTTTGGACCAGCGGGAGGTGACACTTGTCACCGCCGATGGGCCACAAACATGGGCCAAGGTTGCGCGTTTTTGTGCCTTTGCACAAAGTCGAGAGTTGGTAGGATATTTGTGTAGTAGATGGATAAGGACACTTGGGTGAATCTCCACCTACACTTGCCTTGCACTTGGCATCATCTTGGCGTTGGTTGGCCATTTCTTGACTATAAATAAATACCCAGCAAGATGAAGAGTTCTTCGTCCACAAATCCTCTCCAAGTCTTGAAAATCCTCATCTCCCTTGTGAACATTTTAGTCAACACTCACTCCAAAGAGCCTGGCCGAAGCAACCCTACAGCCTGGCAGAAATCTACCCCCTCTTGGTAGAAATGTTGTCTTCAAGTATAGTTACTATTCCTAAATACAGCCCAAATCCACTTAGTACTTAGTAGAAGTTGTGAAGAACTAAGGGTTCTTGAGCTATCAGACATTCGGACTAGGAGCTAAACCTGCTCGGATCGACTTTTATGTAGGATATTATTGGGCTTACGAGGTAATAATCTTATCCTTCTTTGGTAATTAGAGAATACATCTTTGTAGAAGTATAGGAATAAGTATAAAATACTTAGAAGGATATTAAAGAATAGAATTGAGCTGCTATCACGATAGAAGGGTTTAAAGAAGAATAATTATTTGTATTTGCATAGAATTTTTCTGATGAACTTATATAGCTCGGGTAGGAAGTCTGCCCGATTTTCCGTAGAATAGAGCCTGCCTTGAAGCTGTTTCTGAGTAGTGCAGGCGTTGATAGGCGTGTTTGACTATTATAGGTGATTCCTGCGCGACATATTCGACTTGGCGGTGGAGTTAAGCGAAGGTATGTGATTCTTCCTATACTCTTGAGCATGATATTTTAAAATATATATAGTCACGGTAGGCGTCGTGTGTTAAGCGAATAATAACTTCGACAATGTCTTTTGACTTAACTGAATAATAAAAATCTTGATGCATTTCAAAGAATCTTGAATCATTTTTATAGAGAAGATAAATATTTGGTTTTTAAACAAAAGCTTAAGAGTTATACTAGCTTTATGGGAAGTTAGGTATACCAACTTAAGAAAGATAAAAGGCTGTTTACTTATTTGTTATAAAAACCTTGTATTGATTCTGTAAGGTGTAGTAAGATTGTTGATAAATAGACATTTTATGATGCTCGTGTGTTAGTGTCTTGTGATGTTGTGAAAGGGGGGTCATTCTTGTGCTTACGTTGCTAAGCGGTAAGTCGAGTCGATTGTAATGTTATTATATCACCTACCCCTTGACTTATTATCGAGGCTTGCCACGCCGATGCGGTATATCGCTATGCGTCTATGTGACTATGCGAATGCGGGAGTTCGAGTTGATCATTCGGGTGTTTTATCCGTCACGGGGATGCCTATGCGATGCGTGTGTCACGACCCATTCGGGGCCGTGTTGGTGCCTTGCAAGGCACCCAAGTAGTCATACATCGAGTGTCAGCGGAAACATAAAGCGAAGACATAAACGATTTATAAAACAAGACGATTTTGTGAAAACATCGCCTTTCGGCGTATATATATAATCATGTTTTATGATTACATCCGACCTGCAACATGACTGAGACCTCTGAAATATACAACTATGGCGGGACGGGGCCCATACCACCTGTACAAAAACTATCTACAGAGAGATCATGCAAAAGTAGAGCCTCGGAAGAGATGGAGCTCGACACCAACGTAGAGATCCTGAGGATGCGGATCTAGCACTGCTTGCCCCCTGCGGCATGAGCAGCCCGAGAGTCGATACAACGAGTACTAAGTATGCAGCCTAAAAGTACTAAAATGAAAACATATCATTTTAAAACCGATTTACAAATATGTGTGAAACAACGAGAAAGCCGCGTAGTATCGTATGAAACAAGGCAACAATAGGTAGCGTAATAGGTCTTGTCTGGGCTGCGAATGATCGAAGCAGGGCCACTCGCCCATATCATCGTGCAAGCCTAATCTGAACTCGAGTCGCATGGGCCACTCGCGTGGGCGCGTGAGTATAACCGCGTCGGTAGCTGGCCTCCGGCGTCGTCTGGACTGCATTGTCGCATGGCCACATAGACCGCGTGAGGCATAACCCGCATACTAACACGGAACTCGTAGCTCGCATAGGCCCACTGGACCGCGTGAGGTATTCTCGAATCATGGTCCCGGACCGAGTCTACCCGCGTCGGAGGCGACAACGGTATCGTCTCGAGGTGAGTGATAGTATACTAACATAACAACTTATCTTTTAAGTAACATAAGCCTGACAAGGATACTACTATACAAGCGTTACAAGATACTAACCTGCGTAGCATCGTATCGTATCTACTTATCAAACCATCTTTTTATTCTTTTCACTGATATAAGTCTGTTATAAACACATAGGCAAACTTGTTTCTTTTATCAATCTTAAGTGGTTATACTTACTTCCCATAAAGCTAGTATAACTCTTAAGCTTCTGTTTTAAAAACCAATTAGTTCTCTTCTGTTAATATGATTCAGTAGTCTTTTGAAATGTTTTCAGTTCTTTGTTATTAAGGCTTAAGCAGTGAGGCATTCTGTAAGTATTGTCGAGCTTAAGTGAGGCATTGCGTAAGTATTGTCGGGCTTAAGTCAAAGACATTGCCATAGTTATTATCCGATTAACACGTATGCGTCTGTACTATATATATTGTAAAATATCATGCTTTAGGAAGAATCACATACCGTGAAAACCACGCGAAGTTGAATATGTCGCGAGAGTCGACCTATAATAGTCACGGATGTCTATCAAAGACTACTCGAGGTCATTCTAAGCGGAGGGTTCACAATTCTATGGAAAGTTGGGCAGCACAACTACCCGGTGAGCTATATGAGTCTCTTGTGAAAGCAGATCTATCGAATCTGATTCAATTATTCTTCTTTTAAACCCTACTTTGTGATAGCAGTTCAATTCTAATAATGATATTCTTCTAAGTATTTATACTATTCTTATTCTACGATGAAGTATTCTCTAATTCAAAGAGGGTTAGGATTAGTTACCTCGGTAAATGATAATATACTAGAAAAGTCGCGCTTTGAGCAAGGTTTTGCTCTAAGTTGTATGCTCGAGAAACCTTAGAAGTTCTTACAACTTCTACTAAGTACTAAGGTATTTGGGCTAGGGGTATTTTGGGCATTATAACAATCTGAAGGCAACTTTTCTACCAAGGGAGGGGGTAGGTTTCGGCTAGGCTAGGGGTGGGGTAGCCTCGGCCGAGCTTACCGAGGAGGGGGTGTTGGATGAATTGCTCACAAAGGGAGAGGGAAGGATTTTAGACTTGGAAAGCTTTTGTGGATGAAGAACTCTTCATCTCAAGAGTATTTATAGGTCAAGACATGGCCAACCAATGGCCAGATTTGAAGTGCTAGGCAAGTGTAAGGTGAGATTAGGGCAAGTGTACCTAGCGACTTGCACAAAATATCTAACCAACTTTATGACAAGGATGGTCATCAATCGGCCCTATTGCGTGACAAGTCCACCAATGAGAGGGTGGCAAGTGTCGCCTCTCGTTGGTCCAAATGTTCGTCTCTCGGAAAAATCCAAAAATTAGAAATGACATAGCGAATTTATCTACGAAAATTTGTGAAAGCGTTACGTCGGAGCGTTAGCTTTGAGAGTTGTGCCTAAAAAATCGTCAAGGCCTAACTTTAAGACCAAACTTTTTATGCGTATTCCTTTGTACATACTGCAAATACGGTATAACATTCTCCCCTCGTAGAAACGTTCGTCGAATGTTCCCCCAAAGCAGATAACGATAAGGTTCTTCAAAACTTAAGCAGTTTGCAAAGCCACACCACGGCAAGCAACGCAGGTATAAGCGATAATGAAGATTTACAAGTAGGAAAGTGAATTACGGAGGGTGGGAGCGGTGAGATATTTACGCCTCATGTCCTCGCCGGCTTCGCGTCATCTCACACTGAGCTCGTTCGCCACAAGACTTTGTGGAAGCCACGTCGCCCGATCATGAGGCCTAACGGCGATCGATTATCGCTATGGGAATCTCCTCATCGATAACCCCTCGGTCACTGGACATCGTCAATCGGATGTACCACTAGATGGATCCGATACATCTCCTAATAAAGCGTGAAACCTTTGGATGCTGTTTGCCTCGGATCGGACGGCAGATCAACTCGCCGGCAACCTTGCCTACCTGCGGACAATGCGAAGCGGCCCAATGTACGCTTGGTGAGTTTCACCTTCTTCGAATCTCATCACACCCTGGGTGGCGCGAGAAAACCCAATCATTGCAAACTCGGATGTCGGCGATGATCTGCATCGACTTACATGCGACTACGAAATTTGTCGATGGCAGCTCTCCGGATAAGCTTCACCTTATCGGCACTTTTGTACCAAATCTGGTCCCACGCACCTCGCCCACCTCGAACCAACCTATAGGCGTCTGCACTTCCTCATACAAGGCCTCGTGGCGCCATCTGAATCTTTGGGTGGTAGCTATTATTATCACGCGAACTCAACTGAGGCAAATGATCCTCCCACTGCCTTGAAGTCGATAACACGGGCTCGCGACGTATCCTCGAGAGTGCGGATAGTGCGCTCTGCTGTCCGTGCATGCGTGGATGAAATGCGATTACTCGGGCTCACTGCGTCCCTAAACCCTGGAAGGACCTCAGTTGGCGTGGCGGGCTCCTGCATGCGATATGATCAGTAGGGACTCCATGCGGTCGGCGATCTCGGATGTAAAGTCGGCGTAATCCTCGGTAGAAAAAGTCGTCTGACGGGAAGAAAGTGGGCTGATTTAGTCGACTCGGCGATAACCCATATAGAATCATGTCTCCTGCGAGTGCGAGGTAATCACTGTGATGAAGTCCATGTTGATTACCTCCTTCGGTCGGGATCTCTATCGCTGCAACAAACCACGGTCTGGTGCTCTGCCTTCACTGCGACGACACGGGCGAGCTCGAACTGCTGCGGCGTCCCTCTTGACCGTCCCACCAATACGGATCTAAGGTCGTGGTACATCTTGATCGACCGGATGGATGAAATGCTTGTGTGCTTCCCGAGAACCTGCTGTAGAAGTCTGAAACATCTGGAACATGAGTCGCCCTCGAACCTTAGCACCCGTGGTGCTACCTCAAAAGGACCGCGCCTCGAAGAGGCTGTATCGCGATGAATCAAAGGGTCCTCGGCTGTGCCTCTTCACCTCGCCGGCGATGGAAGACTCGGCAGCCTCGAACTCTAACCCCTTGCTATCGAATCAATCAAGCGGACACCAGCTCGCTGGCGATGCAAATCACGAACCGTGTGTTATACCGTATTTCGGAGTATGCGTGGGGCGTGCGTAGAAAATTTGAGTTTGTGCCTTAAAGTGCTTGGCGAATTTTATTTGTGCATAACACCGGTTAAGTCGTTTTAATGAAGCGTTTTCCACGACTTTCGTAGGGAATTTCGGCTATGTCATTTCTTATTTTGCGGATTTTTAGAAGGCGAAACATTTTGGACCAACAAGAGGCGACACTTGTCACCTCTCATTGGACACGAAGTGATAATGTAGTGGCGAAAGTTGGCCATTGTGGTCAAGGGTTGGTAGGATATTTTGTGTGCAAGTTGGCTAGGTACACGCCTAATCTTGGCACTTTGCACCTTAGCACTTGGCTAAATCTTGGCCGTTGGTTGGCCTTCGCTTGACCTATAAATACCCTCCCTTTGATGAACTTCTTCATCCAAAATCTCTTAAGTCTTGAAAGCTTCTTCCTCCCCCTTTGTGTGTAGTGTAGTGGCGAGCCCTTCCCTCTAGTAGTGTGGTAGTGGGGTACCACACTGCTAGTTGCTTTAGTATAATACCACTCTCTTGGTAGAAATACTCTCAAAAGTATTGTTATAATGCCCAATTACCTTAGCCATATACCTTGTAGTATTCTAAGGTTATACCTATCTAAAAGCCGAGAAATACTATTATACTTCAGTCAGTCCTGGCAGAAACCACAGGAAAATCTCCATGGTTAGTTGGAGTAGTAAGTAGAAGTTGGTTAGAACTTCTAAGGGTTGTTTGGAGCGGGTTGGGCGCGAGTTGGAGCTAAGCGATTGCCAGGATCGACTTTATCATGGATAATTATGGGCTTATCGAGGTAATTATCTTGTCCTCTATTGTAATTGGAAATTACATATTGTAGAATATATAGTTGAAGTATACTATATATAGGCTGAGCGTAGTTATCGGCAATGTCTTTTGACTTAAGCTGAATAATACTTACGGCAATGTCTTGCGACTTAAGCTGAATTTAAAGAAGAATCTTGAGCTGTAATTACATAGGGTTGTATTCTGGTAGGCGTGTAATATCTGAAGTAGAATTGTACAGTTAGGGTTAGTTGTATAACCCCATGGTTGGCTTGGTAGCCGGCCTCGGTAGAGAGGAGATTTCTGTTGTTGCGGGGGAGTCTTTGCCAATTTTACGTAGAAAGTTCTACGAAGAGACCTTATGTTAATAAAGCGCCTTGTGGCCTTATAGGTGGAAGTACTATGCGTGAAGCGCGATCTACTTGGCAGGGAGTAGCCGGCGGTTTGAAGTACTTGGAAGCGTTTTGCTATTAGTCGATGTCGTCGCGAGGTATGTGAACCTCTTCTATCTCTTCTAGCATGATATGTGTGAACTATGTAGTCGGTGAGCGTCGTGTGCTAAGCGTATTTGGTTGATTTAAAACATAAAGTGTTATAGCGGCTTTATGAGAAGTTAGTTATAACGACTTTATGTTGGTAAGAAAATACTTGTGGTCTTTAAAAGGTAAGCGGTTTGAACTATAAGCGGCTTGTTATGTGTTAATAAAGAATTTGAAGTATTTCAAAGATTTTTGAATCATTTTGAAAGAAGAAGTAATATACTTGGTTTTGAAAAACTTAAGAGTTATACTAGCTTTATGGGAAGTTAGGTATAGCGGCAAGAATGTTTCTTGATTTGGAAATCGAATGTGTATCGACAAACCAACTGCAGCGTTAATAAAAATGTTTTGACTAATTAAGTATTATTAAAACGATTAGAAACTCCCATCTGCATAGAAGCTAAGATGAGACAAAATGATATTTCCTAGATCATGTGCTGTAATAAGATTGTTATAAGCAAGAATATCCTGCTCGCATATAAGACTTATGTTTCTCGGATAGTTTTAAGGAGAATTATATTCTCAAATGAATAAGACTATGAACTCTGAAACCTTTCTAAAATGAGAAACTTGAACATTGGAAATTAGGCAAACTTGATCATTGGAAAGAATGTTGCTACTTGATTTTACAAAGAAGTAATTGATTTACTTTAAAGGATAGTCCTCTATTTTTATACTACGGGTATTGTGTGACATTGTAGAAGTGATATCTTTTAAAAGAGTTAATGTATGAAGTACTTTGGGGATAAAAACCGATCTTGTTAATCATATAGTAGAAGGTACCTTGTGTGAACAACTTGATTGTATTGGTTTGTGATAGCCTTGTAATACTTTCTTGATTGCTTTGATAAGTAAGCGTGTTGGGATGCTACGTGTGTTAGTATCTTGTGATGTTTGTGTGAAGGGTTTCCCTTGATTGTGCTTATTAACTATCGGTCGTTATGATGGTATTGTGGCATTCATCTCTTGAGATGATTAGGGGGTTAAGGCGCCCTCCGTCGGGGTAGACTTCGGTGGTCGATGGACACATGATTGAGAATACCTAAATGCAGTCAGGGGCTATCTTGAACTTCTGAGTTCGAGTTAGTGTCGTCCTTTATGGGCATGCGGTCGTGTGGCCCGTGCGGTGCGAAGTCGGGGCGATGCCCGGGAGTAGCTACCGCCGATGCGAGGAATACCTCATGCGGGCGATGAATTGGCCTATCTTGGGCTGCGGGAGTTCGAGTTTAGGCGCGTACATTGTCTGCGGGCAAGTGGCGGCTTTGATCATGTGGCGGTGCAAACGAGATCTTATGATCTGATTCGCGGCCTTGACCCAGTGCGTAGGTTTTAGTAATCGGCTATGCCTTCGTACTTACCCGTGCAGTTTTATTATGACACGAGTGGGACTGGTGTTCATGTGTGTTCCTTGGTGCTTTTATATCATAGGCTGCCGGCGGTGAGGAAAGGTATTCCACGGGCGTGATTGATGTCGTGGGCACGAGACCCATTGTTATACTTGAGTGATGACTTGAGCGTGAGTCACGACTTGACATGGCTTGCTTTGTTGTAAAGCGTAGTTTGGTTATCATACATGTCTCTGCTTTATATGTTGCTATGATTTCATTCGGTATGTATTTGGTTTCGCATGCTAAGTACTGTTGTCTTGACCTCGCCCGAAATGCGTTCATCTGCGAGTTGAGGTACACGATCGTTGATCCTAGCTCGAGTCTGATTTATTTGGGAAGCTCGTTTCTCGGAGGCTTATCGATGGTATAGTCCGCATGCGTCGTAAGTGTTTACGTTGAGGGTTTGGCGGGGCACTGTCATACGTTGTTATCGTATCATTCTTAAGTGCATAATCTTTGTTGTGGGCGGGGTTTGTAAAAGGATTAAAGCGTTCATATTGAAAAAGTTGCTATTTATATATATCTGAAAGGCAGTTTTTAGTTGCTTTGTCTTTGTATTTATTTGTCTTATTTCCTTGGTTTCATGTATTGTTTTTATGTTCCGCTGATTACTCTGATGTATGTCTACTTGGGTGCCCGGGGTAAGGCACCAGTCACGGGCCCGGGTTCGGGTCGTGACAAAAGTGGTATCAGAGCAGTTAATCCTCGGCAAGTGTCTACAGACCGTATCGATGGAAGTCTTGATTATCGGTGTGTTGTGCACCGTGATGTCGAGGAGGCTATAGGATATTTTAGGATTGATTTCTATTCTTCTCACTCTGAGATCGTGCCTTAGAGGCGTGTTGTAAGTTGGACCTCTAACGTATTTCTTTCCACTGCAGTTATGCCTCGCGTAAGAAACGGCCGAGCAGGAGAAGCGAAGCGGCCGAGGAGGCTGCAGTAGAGTTGGAGGAATTGCGTGAGCAGAGCCCAATTATCACCTTGGTGGTGCCGTTCGGGAGTTACTGCGGCGTCGCTGCTTGTGAGTTTAGCCGCGGCGATTCCTCTGCGACCATGATATTTGAACGCTTGATTCGCGGCCAGGAGCGGTGAATATAGTGCAAAGGCAACCACATTACTATTATAGATTTGGCTACGAGAGTATACCGATGTCACTTGAGTCTTGAGGACTATCTATAAGAGGTTGTGCAAGAATAATTCTTGATAGGCAGGCATGGCACGTATGCGGGCTTATCGCGTGGCCGAGCGATGTAGATCGGCGGGTTAGCGAAGGGCCAGTAGAAGAGGGCGGGCGTGAAGGTCCTTTGGTAACTTTACGGCGAGTCACCTCGCGCTGATTTGATTATGCACGTCCATCGGTCTGCGAGTGGTCTTCCACGAATTTGGGGCGTTCGGGGTATGCGGGAGTTGGTTAGAACTCCGGGGCTTCGGTTCCGGTGTGTAATGAGCGTAATCAGGGAATGTCATCTTTTAGGTTGGTACTTGTTGTACCTATGACCGTCGAGTGCAGTGTCGAGGAGTGTCCTTGTAGGAGGACTTAGCCTTGAGGATCGGTGGGTAGTTTGTCGTCTCCGCCGGCTATCGCCCTGCAGAGTGAGTTTGATTAAACGACTAAGGGAGTGAAGCGATGAACATATATCTATCCTTAACCCTCTTGAGTTTTGTATAGGTTATTAGGTGAGTATACCTTATGTGCTATGTTATGATATCAGTGTGTTAGTTGTGATTTGAAATCATGGTTGTTTTAGCAGAGTAAGATTTTGGGGATAGAAAGTGTGAGCCTTAGAGCTTTATGCGTAGAGACCTTAGAGGTGAGGCCGTCTCGAGGAAAAAGGTGTAGTGTTATGTTTGACCACTTGCTCGGTGCATAGTGCCCGTGAGTTATGTTGGGACCAGGTCCACAGTAGTGTGGAATGAAAGAGGGTAGTTGAGCTTAGAAAGCCCCAGGTTTTAAGTAGCGTGATTAGTGAGATTGTTCGGTTCGGGAGCTAGTATGATGCGCGTTGCGGGTCGGGTTGAGAGCCGCGTTGCGGGTCAGCCAGCGGCGAGGTTTGGTGGTGAGGTCGGTTTGTGGTGGTCGCGCTTGTGGTAGGATCACGAGGGTGTTAGGCCCGTGTTGATTAACGGTCTGAGTTCGTGGATCGTTCGGCCGGTGGTGGTCGATGGGGCAGCCCATGTGTTCTTCGTTCGAGACCGTTTACTCGGTTGTGTTGAGTTATCTGAAGGTTGAAAGGCTGCGGGGTCACTACCTTCACCTTATGTCGAACAATGAAGCCCGGGTTGTGGCTATTTTACGTCCTCTAAAGTTTACGAGCGAGGGTTAAGAACTGAGGTGAGTCTCGAGTCGCATTCGCCACCGGGCGGTGCGTGGATTTGAGGTAGTCGTGGGGATTGTTGTCTCTGGGAGGAAGTGTTTAAGCTACCATTTCGGTGTTGGATATCGCTTTGTGAAGCCTTGTAGGGGCGGAAGTGTAAATGCTAGTCGATTGGTTCGATGTTGGCGAGTTGATTAGTTAGTTGAGCTTGTTCCGGTGATTGTGGATAGTCTGAAGCTTGTCTAGAAGAAGTTACGGCGACTCGGAGGAATTGTGCGGATAATCGGCGGCTTAGAGTTGAGTTGTGGTCGGTCTAGAAGGTACCACCGGGTTGGGTGTGAGTTTGGAATCTGAGAGGACTTAGCCCGAGTTACTTTGGGCCGCACGAGTTAAATGTGAAGAATAGGCGGAGTTGCCTATATGTTAGCATTGCCGTCCGACTTAGGAAGGCGGTCGTCGATCGTTAAATGTTATGTTGGAAAGTATCGGAGATCCATCAGTATTCGATTAATGATGACCCGCGTTAGAGATAGTAACGAGTTTTGGAAGCTGAAGCGATGCTCAAATGTGGTAAGGATTAGTGTCGACATCCTCGGGATCAAGCGGCGGTACCATTTGTTGGAGTGCGTCGGAGCAAGGCTCGCGACAAAGTGACAAAGTGGTATCTCGGACGAGTAAGAGAGAAGTGAGCATGTATGGCGAGCATTGATGTGATCATTTCTTTTGTAAAGAGAAGGTCACGAAGAGTATATTTTAGACCCCGGTGAAGTGTTTGTGGTTATGTTAGAGGTGTTTCCTCGTGGACTTGGATGGAGGTATTTTGCTTGGGTGTTTTAGTGGCGGATGTGGCGGAGTTTGTTTTAAGTATAGTAGTGAAGACTATCTTTGGCCTTGGCGTTTGTTTGAGACTTAGAAGGAACATTCGGGGACGAATGTTTCTAAGGAGGGAGAATGTTATACCCGTATTTCAGTATATGCGTGGGGCGTCGTAGAAAATTTGAGTTTGTGCCTTAAAGTGCTTGGCGAATTTTATTTGTGCATAACACCGGTTAGAGTCGTTTTTTTCGGCGAAGCGTTTTCACGGACTTTCGTAGGGAATTTCGGCTATATCGTTTCTTATTTTGCGGATTTTAGAGGCGAAACATTTTGGACCCAGAGAGGCGACACTTGTCACCCTCTCATTGGGACACCTTAGTGACAATGTAGTGGCGAAGTTGGCCATTGTGGTCAAGGGTTGGTAGGATATTTTGTGTGCAAGTTGGCTAGAGTACGCATTGCCTAATCTTGGCCTTACAACACTGGCACTTGGCTAAATCTTGGCCGTTGGTTGGCCTTCACTTGACTATAAATACCCCTCCACTTTGATGAACTTCTTCATCAAAATCTCTTAAGTCTTGAAAGCTTCTTATCCCCCTTTGTGTAGTGTAGTGGTAGAGCCTCCCCTCCATGGGCGAGAGCCCTTCCCACTCACAGTAGTGTGGTAGTGGGTTTTACCACTGCTAGTTGCTTTCGTATAATACCCCCTCTCTTGGTGAAATACTCTCAAAGTATTGTTATAATGCTAATTACCTTAGCCATATACCTTGTAGTATTACAGGTTATACTATCTAAAAGCCGAAATACTATTATACTTCAGTCGAGTCCTGGCAAAACGAAACCACAGGAAAATCTCCGTAGTTAGTTGGAGTAGTAAGTAGAAGTTGGTTAGAACTTCTAAGGGTTGTTTAGGCGGGTTGGGCGCATGAGTTGGAGCTAAGCGATTGCCGGGATCGAGCTTTATACTTGGATAATTATGGGCTTATCGAGGTAATTATCTTGTCCTCTGTTGTAATTGGAAATTACATATTGTAGAATATATAGTTGAAGTATACTATATATAGAAATGAGCGTAGTTATCGGCAATGTCTTTTGACTTAGCTGAATAATACTTACGGCAATGTCTTGCGACTTAAGCACTGAATTTAAAGAAGAATCTTGGTGTAATTACATAGGGTTGTATTCTGAGGCTTGTGTAATAATGCAGTGGGTAAATTGTGCAGTTAGGGTTAGTTGTATAACCCACCGGTTGGCTTGTTGGCGGCCTCGGTAGAGAGGAGATTTCTGTTGTTGCGGGGAGAGTCTTCTTGAATTACTGTAGAAAGTTCTGAAGAGACATGTTAATAAAGCGCCTTGTGGCACTTATAGGTGGAAGTACTATGCGTGGCGCGATCTACTTGGCTTAGGGAGTAGCGGCGGTTTGAAGTACTTGGGCGTTTTGCTATTAGTCGATGTCGTCGCGAGGTATGTGAACCTCTTCCTATCTCTTCTAGCATGATATGTGTGAACTATGTAGTACGGTAGGCGTCGTGTGCTAAGCGTGTTTGGTTGATTTAAAACGTAAAGTGTTATAGCGGCTTTATGAAGTTAGTTATATGACTTTATGTTGGTAGAAAATACTTGTGGTCTTTAAAAGGTGGCGATTTGAACTATAAGCGGCTTGTTATGTGTTAATAAAAGAATTTGAAGTATTTGAAAAGATTTTGAATCATTTTGAAAGAAGAAGTAATATACTTGGTTTTGAAAAACTTAAGAGTTATACTAGCTTTATGGGAAGTTAGGTATAACGGCTTAAGAATGTTTTCTTGATTTGAAATCGGAATGTGTATCGACAAACCCTGCGGCGTTAATAAAAAATGTTTTGACTAATTAAGTATTATTAAAACCGGTAGAAACTCCATCTGCATAGAAGCTAAGATGAGACAAAATGATATTTCCTAGATACATTTCTTTGTAATAAGATTATTATAAACAAGAATATCCTACTCACATATAAGACTTATGTTTCTCAGGATAGTTTTAAGGAGAATTATATTCTCAAATGAATAAGACTATGAACTCTGAAACCTTTCTAAAATGAGAAACTTGAGCATTGGAAATTAGGCAAACTTGATCATTGGAAAAGAATGTTGCTACTTGATTTTACAAAGAGAAGTAATTGATTTACTTTAAAAGGATAGTCACTCTATTTTATACTACGGGTATTGTGTGACATTGTGAAATGCGTATCTTTTAAAAGAGTTAATGTATGAAATACTTTGGGGATAAAAACCCGATCTTGTTAATCATATAGTAGAAGGTACCTTGTGTGAACAACTTGATTGTATTGGTTTGTGATAGCCTTGTAATACTTTCTTGATTGCTTTGATAAGTAAGCGTGTTGGGATGCTCGTGTGTTAGTATCTTGTGATGTTTGTGTGAAGGGTTTCCGCTTGATTGTGCTTATTAACTATCGATCGTTATGATGGTATTGTGGCATTAAATCTCTTGAGATGATTAGAGAGTTAAATTTGCCCTCCGTCACGGGGTAGACTCGGGTGGTCGATGGACCTATGATTCGAGAATACCTCATGCGAGTCCGGGGCTATCGCGGGCTACGAGTTCGAGTTAGTGTCGTCCTTTATGGGCATGCGGTCCGTGGCCATGCGGTGCGAAGTCGAGGCGATCTTGGGAGTAGCTACCCTCGATGCGGGAATACCTGCGTGCGGGCGATGAGATTGGCCTATGCGGGCTGCGGGAGTTCGAGGTTAGGCAGCGTACGGTGATCTGCGGGCAAGTGGCGGCTTTGATCATGTGGCGGTGCAGGCAGATCTTATAATCTGATTCGACCTTGTTAGTGCGTAGGTTTTTAATAGTCGGCTATGCCGCCATTACTTACCGTCTGATTTTATTATAACACGGTGGGACACGGTGTTCATGTGTTCCTTGGTGCTTTTATATCATAGTGCCGTGATGAGGAAGGTATTCCACGGGCGTGATTGATGTCGTGGGCACGAGACCCGTTGTTATACTTAGTGATGACTTGAGGCGTGAGTCACGACTTGACATAGTTGCTTTGTTATGCTTGTAGTTTGGTTATCATACATGTCTCTGCTTTATATGGTTGCTATGATTTCATTTACGATATGTATTTTGATTTCACATACTCGGTACTTGTTATGCT
The DNA here is from genome assembly GCA_029844215.1 of Przewalskia tangutica. Lineage (NCBI taxonomy): Eukaryota > Viridiplantae > Streptophyta > Magnoliopsida > Solanales > Solanaceae > Przewalskia > Przewalskia tangutica. The sequence continues at coordinate 189,804 of JAQGDG010000244.1, read as the reverse complement.
GACCTCGCCGGAAGTGCGTTCATCTGCGCGAGTTGAGTACACCGATCGTTGATCACAGCTCTCGAGTCCGATTTCGGCGTTTAGGAAGCTCGTTTCTCGGAGGCTTATCGATCAGTATAGTCCCACAATAAGTCGTAAGTGTTTACATTCAGGGGTTTGGCGGGAGCTGTCGCCGTTGTTGTAAATATCATTCTTAGAAGTGCAGTAATCTTTGTTGTGGGCGGGGTTTGTAAAAGGATTAAGCTGTTCGTGTTGAAAAAGTTGCTATTTATATATATCTTGAAGGTAGCAGTTTTTAGTTGCTTTGTCTTCTTATTTCCTTTGTCTTATTACATTGGTTTCATGTATTGTCTTTATGTTCCGCTGATTACTCTGATGTATGACTACTTGGGTGCCCCGGTAAGGCACCAGTCACGGGCCCCGGAACGGGTCGTGACACCATGTCCCTCCTCTCTAGCTGCACATCTGATAGGCTCCCCATCGACCTACGACTAAGAGCATCTGCCACAACATTGGCTTTCCCCGGGTGGTACAGGATATCAACATCGTAATCCTTAGCGACTCACAACCACCGTCTGCATCGTAAGTTCGGCTCCCTGGTGAAGATATCTTTGGAGGCTCTTGTGGTGCAGTAAAAATATCCACATGAACCCCATACAAATAGTGCCTCGGATCTTGGCGTGAATCACGGTGCCGACTCCAATCATGGGTGGGGTAGTTCCTCTGCGTGTTTCTTGGTATCGGGATCGTATGCTATAACCCTGCCATGCTGCATCAACCATCCCAACCCGATGCGGCGCATCACAATACACAACATAACCATCTGGACCTGCGGAAGTAAGAAGCGAGGCGGTCGTCGATCTCTCTTCGACAGCTGAAACCACTGCTCCTGACATGGTCCACTGAAACTTGGTGCGCTTACGTCGGCTGGTCAATGCGAGATAAAAGCAAACTTACTCCACGAACGTAGATAATACTGCCAGAGGCCCAGAAAAGCTGAACCTCTGTCGGAGTGGTAGGTCTAGGCCAAGTCGTTGCCTCGATCTTGGCGTATCAACTCGAATACCGTAAGCCCGACAATATACCCAGCGCCCATTTGAAGTCAGCGAAAACTTCGCATTTGGAAAACTTGGCGTGCAAACAGCTGATCTGGAAGCGCCGTCGCCACGATCCTCAAATGCTCGCGTGCTCTGCTCTGGCGAGAATAAACCAAGATATCATCAATGAACACTATCACAAGCGTGTCAAAAATGGTTTGAACACTCGGTTCGTCAAATCCGTGAATCTGGCGGAGCATTGGTCAACGAAAGACATGACCACGAACTCGTAATGCGTCAGGTCGGAATGCGATCCAAGGACATCCACTCTCGACTCGCACTTTGATGATAGCGATCGCGGTCAATCTTGGAGAAACATCTACGCACCAATGAGTCGAACAAATCATCGATCCTAGGAAGGGTATACATTTTTAATGGTCACCTTGTTGGTGCACGTAATCAACACACGTGCGCGGCGTCCGTCCTTAACTTCACGAACAATACGGCGCTCCCGGGGAGAAACACTAGGCCTAATGAAGCCCTTCTCTAGCAAATCCCTAGTGATCCTTGACTCTCTCGGCTCGGCGGTGCCGTGTATGGCGGAATGGAAATAAGTAGTATCACAGCAACTGTCTATCTGAAACTTCGATCTCCTCCGGGAGGATGCAGGAAGGTCGTCACGGCTGCGTGCGGGAACTCGTGACTCTTTGGGCGGCGTAAAATCTGGTACCGCGACTTGATTATCAAACACCCGAACGAGATGGTAGATATACCGCCTGCGCGTCTTCCCTGGCCGAGGTGAAATAAGCCTACCGCCGGCGTCTGGTGCTCCTCGCTCGACAACGGCTCGCCGAGCTGGAACCGTACTCTCTCTCTGCGGTCTACATTGGCATAGCAAGCTAGCCAATCCGTCCCATAATCACGTCGAAGTCGTCATCTCGACTACCCAGTCGGCGGTCGGCGGCGTAAATGATCCTGAGGACAAGCCACATATACGCGAGCTACGAATCACCATTTGGCGTAGCTACCTCGAAAGGTCTATGGACTGGGCTCTATCCTATCCTACTAGCGACAAGGGAGATATATGGGGCCAGTAGAACCCGATCTATCAAGCATACATCAAACCCGAGCGATAAGGTACACGTGGCGACATCGGTGAGGCCTCACGATCTGTCGGTGGACAAAGCATAAATGCGATTACGAGGACCGCTAAGCGAGACCGAGCCACGGCCTGCTGCGCGACCTGTGACCCGTAGGCACCACGCCTCGGGCGAGTAAGCTGTAGGAGATGATGAAGCGGCAGAACTGACGGTGAGCCTACCGCGGTAGCGCCCGGTCGGACGATCCCTGTAAAGTGACCTGCGCCCTGGCGTAACAAGATCCAAAGTAGTACCACACTTCCGTAATAGGATCTGCATCGGCCCGCAGCTGAGGTGGTCGATCGGCGATACCTCTGCTACTGGGCGTGCGAAGCCACAGGGCCACAGTGCGCCCTCAGCGTAGGTGTCTTGAGGCGGTGCGGGAGTGCTCTGTCTTTGGCGTGGTGCGAATCTGGGCTTCTGCTGAGGTCGCCCGCCACGATAACCACGGAAGACCCTCGATCTGGCCCAACCTGCTGCTTTGTGCGTCGACCGTCGACCTCTGCGCTCGCGCGTCAAGGCGTGAGCTGCGTGCGGGTAATGTCCATACGGTGGAAAACCGCCCGTGACTCGGCCATATAGTCGTCTAGCGGTGACATAAGCGGTGCACCTATCCTCATATCTGCTACCAATCTTTGGGACATATCGAGCCAATGAATCAAACTCGACATTGTACTCACGGCGGTCGTCCTCTGCGCCTCGATGGTAAAAATCTATCGGCCGCGCCCTCATCTGTGGAGGCGAAGTGAGTGAGAAAGCCTCACGAGAACTCATCCCAAGTAGGCGGGGATCGTGCTCTCCCGGGATAACTCCGTAGATCAAACCAATCATTGCGGTATCACGCGGCCTATGTGAACAGATCACGGACTCGGTCTCCGGCCTGATCACTCTCAAAATCTCTGAAGGCGGCGGATGAACTCCTGCGGATCATCCTCGGCCTCGATCCGTAAAACTCCGCGAGACTCTGGCTCAAGAAGTCTCGTAGCCTCAAACTCTACGCCTCGGGTGAGCAGCCAGGTGCGGCCAACTTTGGAGGCTAGGCCCAGGCTGCCGCGCATCAGCCTCTCATCGTGTCGGGCCTGACTTTGCCAAAAGGCTGGGCCATCTCGCATGCCCTAACTCCTCGCCCGGTGTGGGACGGGAGGTGTGGGTCTTGTGGTCTCTTTGGGGGCGGCGGCGTCATAGAACTTCGCGAGTCTACGGTATAGGTGGGCACAGGCCTCGTGACTCTGGGTGTCACGCTGGCGGCTCCGCCATTTGCCTTGCCATACGGGCGGGTTGCCTTACGTGGGCATAAGCTATTCTGAGGAAAGGAATGCGTTAGAGGTCCAACCTATAACACGGCTCTAAAGCCGCGATCTCGGAATGAGAAGAAGCGGAAACCAATCCTAAATATCCTATAGCCTCCACGATTATTGGTGTGGTGCGCGCGCGATAATCGAACTACTAGATACGATGCTGTAGACACTTTCGAGATTAAGCGCTCGATACCACTTTTGTCGACCCATTCGGGGCGTGTTGGTGCCTGCAAGGGGCACCCAAGTAGTCATACATCGAGTAATCGCGGAAACATAAGCAAGACATGAAGCAGTTTATAAAACAAGACCATGAATTTTGTGAGAAAACATCGCCTTTCGGCGTATATATATAATCATGTTTTAGCGATTACATCCGACCACGAGTACAACATGACTACAGACCTCTGCAGGAAATATACAACTATGGCGGGACGGGGCCCGCCATACCACTATACAAAACTATCAGCGGGGAGATCATGCAAAAGTAGAGCCTCGGAAGAGATGGAGCCGACACAGCGTAGAGATCTAAGGATGCGGATCTAGCACTGCTTGCCCTTACTGCGGCATGAGCGGCCCCGAAGAGAGTCGATTACAACGGTACTAAGTATGCGAAAGCGTAAAGTACTAAAATGAAAACATATCATTTTTAAAACGGTTTACAAATATGTGTGAAAGCAACGAGAAAGCGCGTGGTGGCATATCCTAAACAAGAGCAACAATAGGTAGCTGTAATAGGTCTTGTCTGAGGCTGCGAATGATCGAAAGCAGGGCCACTCGCCCGTATCATCATTCGCAAGCCTAATCCTGAACTCGGTCGCGTAGGCCATTTCGCGTGGGCGCGTGAGGTATAACCCGCGTCGGAGGTAAGCTCCTCGGCGCCGTCTGGACTCATATCCGCGTAGCCACATAGACGCGTGAGGCATAACCCGCATACTAACACGGAACTCGTAGCTCCGCGCAGGCCCCTGGACCGCGTGAGGTATTCTCGAATCATGGTCCCCGGACTTTGAGTCTACCGCGTCGGAGGCGGCAACCCCGTATCGTCTCGAGGTGAGTGATAGTATACTAACATAACAACTTATCTTTTAAGTAACATAAGCCTGACAAGGATACTCGCTATACAAGCGTTACAAGATACTAACACGCGTAACATCATATCGTATCTACTTATCAAACCATCTTTTTTATTCTTTTCTGATATAAATCTGTTATAAACACATGGCAAACTTGTTTCTTTTATCAATCTTAAGTGGTTATACTTACTTCCCATAAAGCTAGTATAACTCTTAAGCTTCATTTTAAAAACCAATTAGTTCTCTTACGGTAATATGATTGATAGTCTTTTGAAATGTTTTGATTCTTTATTATTGAGCTTAAGCGTGAGGCATTCTGTAAGTGTGTGAGGCTTAAGCGTGAGGCATTCTGTAAGTATTATTCGAGGCTTAAGTCAAAGACATTGCCATAGTTATTATCGGTTAACACATATGCGTCGTACTATATATATTGTAAAATATCATGCTTTAGGAAGAATCACATACATACCAGTGAAAACCACACCTTGAGTTGAATATGTCGCCTTGAGAAGTCGACCTATAATAGTCACGGATGTCTATCAAAGACTACTCACGAGGTCATTCTAAGCAGAGGGTTCACGATTCTATGGAAAGTTGGGCGGCCTGACCCTGCAGGTGAGCTATATGAGTCTCTGTGAAAGCTTGATCGCATGTCGAAGTCTGATTCAATTATTCTTCTTTTAAGCCCTTCTCTGTGATAGCGGTTCAATTCTGATACGTGATATTCTTCTAAGTATTTATACTATTCTTATTCTACAACGGTAAGTATTCTCTAATTCAAAAGAGGTTAGGATTAGTTACCTCGGTAAGCGATAATATCCTAGAAAAGTCGCTAAGCAAGGTTTTGCTCACTAAGTTGTATGCTCGAGAGCCTTAGAAGTTCTTCACAACTTCTACTAAGTACTAAGGTATTTGGGCTAGGGTATTTTGGGCATTATAACAATACAAGAAGGCAACTTTTCTACCAAGGGAGGGTAGGTTTAGGCTAGGCTAGGGGTGGGGTAGCCTCGGCCAGAAGCTTCTCGAGGGAGGGTGTGTTGGACGAATTGCTCACGAAAAGGGAGAGGGAAGGATTTTAGACTTGGAAAGCTTTTGTGGATGAAGAACTCTTCATCTCAAGAGGTATTTATAGGTCAAGACATACAGTGACGATGGCGAGATTTGTAAGTGCTAGGCAAGTGTAAGGTCAAGATTAGGGCAAGTGTACCTAGCCAACTTGCACAAAATATCTAACCAACTTTATGACAAGGATGGTCATCAATCGACCCTATTGCGTGACAAGTCCGCGATGAGAGGGTGGCAAGTGTAAGCTCTCGTTGGTCCAAAGTGTTCGTCTCCGGAAAAATCCGCAAAAATTAGAAATGACATAAGCGGAATTTATCCTCGATTGTGGAAGCGTTTAGTCGGGCGTTCGCTTTGAGAGTTGTGCCTAAAAAATCGTCGAGGCCTAACTTTAAGACCAAACTTTTTGTCGTATTCCTTCGTGCATACTTTCTGCAAATCTGAGGGTATAACGGTGTGACTATGCGGTCTGTGAGACTATGCGGTGCGGGAGTCGAGGAGAATGCGGGGTTAGCTACCCCGTCAGGAGTACCTCATGCGGGGATGTGTGTGACCTATGCTGACTGCGGGAGTCCAGGATTAGGCACGCATAATGATACTATTGGCGATTGGCCTTGATTCGATCATTCGCGGCGTAGAAAAGACACATTCTGATTTACCTATTATTGTTCTTGTTTGTGATATGGCACTATGTGCAATTGAAGTGATTGTATTGCAAATGGTTTTAAATACTTTGATTTCATTTAAGTACTTCTGATTTCACATACTTGGTACTGTTATCTTGACCTCGCTTGGGCTGCGTTCAATGCGCGAGTAAGGGCAAGCAGTGCTAGATCGCGCATCCTTAGGATCTTTGCGTTGGTGTCGGGAGCTCCGTCTTATAGGAGGCTCTCTTTTAGGTATGATCTCACTGTTGTAGTTAGTTTTGTATAGTCGGGGTATGGCGGGGCCTGTCGCCATAGTTGTTTACATTCTTAGAGTGCGTAGTCTATTGTAAAGTTGGGATGTAGCTTGCAAAACTTGATGTTTACATATATATGCGAAAAGCGACATTTTCTCACGTAAAGCGTGTCTCATTTTACAAGCTGTTTCATGTCTTGTTTTTATATTCGATTACTGCGATGTATGACTACTTGGGTGCGGGTAAGGCACGATCCACGGGCCGGGCAGGTCGTGACAAAAGTGGTATCGAGCGATTAATCTCGGAAAGTGTCTCTGACCGTATCTAGTAAGTCTTGATTATCGGTGTGTTGTGCGCACACCGATAATCGAGAGGCTATAGGATATTTAGGATGGTTTCCATTCTTCTCACTCTGAATCGTGCCTTAGAGTACATTTTATAAGTTGGACCCCTACAACGTATTTCTTTTAATATGATTATGCCTCGTAAGACAACCGGGCCGAAGGGCAAGCGGCGAGGCGCTAGTAGGACAGAGTCACGAGGGCTCGGGCCGATCCATGCAGAGGCAGCCCGAGTTCCATGGCGCCGCCGGCCCAGCGAGACCACGATACCGCACCTCGTCCCACGGCCGGGGCGGAGAGTTAGAGTACAAGGAGATGGCCCGGCTATTGGCTAGGATTGTGGCGGACATGAGATAAGTGGATCACGGCGATTCGATTCCAGCCCGATCGTACCGTGGTTCACGAGGCGAATAGTTTGAGGCTCACGAGATTTCTGAGTTGTAGCACTTTGAGTTTCTGGTCGGCGGAGGATGATCGCGAGTTCATTCGTCGACTCTGAAGGATTATGAGTGATCGGCGTCGGAGCCGAGTCAGATTATCTTGGTTCGCATCGTTTGCGTGATACCGTGATCGATTGGTTTGATCGTGGGAGTTATCCGGGAAAGCGCGTCCCGGCTTAGGATGAGTTCTGGAGGCTTTCCTCGCTCACTGCGCCTCGCGGATGAGAGGCGCGGGTAAACAGATTTTGTTCTGCGAGGCAGAGGGCGCGTAGTTAGAAGTCTGATGTCGAGTTCGATTCTTTGGCTCGATATGTCCTGCGTTGGTAGCGGATATGGAGGGCGAGGTGCGCAGTCGTCGGGCTAGATGATTATATGGCGAGTCTTATGCGGTGTGGCTCTTGACCGAGCATGGACATGCAGTATGCGAGCTCATGCGCAGATCACGAGGCGCGGCAAACGAGTCGGCGGATATCGGCATCGAAGAAGGCGAAACAACCGGTTCTTTTGGTGGTTCTCGGGGTGGGCGGCCTCGGTGATCTAGATTGCACGGCCAGCTCGAGCACTCCAGCATCATTGTCGGTCTGCCCAGTATTCGGGCGAGTCGGGGCGGGACTTGATTTCGAGGTAGCAATGGTGCTAACGATCGAGTCTGCTCGGTGTGTTCGTTGTGGTAGATTCCATTCGGGAGCTGTAGTACTACTCGGGAGCTTGCTATACTTGTAGCGGCGAGTCGTTTGCGAGCACTGTCAGGCCGGCGGCGTGGTGGTAGGGCTCGGCCTACGAGTGCATTGCGGTTGCCGTCCCCTCTGATTACACGCCCGGGCGAGGGTACTCATGGACCCGGCAGTGGCGAGTCGTGGCGGGTCCCGATTCGCGGTCCTCGAGCGCATTTATGCCTTGTCGGCGAGGATCGGAGGCCTCGCTGATGTCGTCACAGGTACGTTATCAGTCTCAGATTATGATGTGTTTGCCTTGATAGATCAGGGTTCTACTCATCTATATATCTCCCCTTGTTGCTAGTAGGATAGGGATAAAGCACGAGTCCATGGACCACTTTCGAGGTAGCTACGCCGAGTGGGTGATTCGGTGGTAGCTCGGCGGGTATATAGGGCTTGTCGATGACCGTATCTGATCGTCGGACCACTGGCGGAAACTTGATAGAGTTGGACATGGTGATTCGGCGTGATCATGGGTATGGATTGGCTAGCTTCTTGCTACGCCAATGTAGGCTGTAGGGAGAGTGAGTGCAGTTCCGGTTTCTGAGGCCGGTTGTTGAGTGGGAGAGGAACCTTTGTATCGCAGGGTAGGTTTATTTCTACCTCGAGGCTAGGAAGATGGTGCGAGAAGGGTACATCTACCATCTCGTTCGGGTGTTTGATCACGAGGCTGCGATGCGATTTTCGATCGATTCGATGGTCGAAGAGTTCCCAGGCGTGTTTCAGGCGACCTCCGGGTATCTCACGAAAGGAGATAGAGTTTTGTATTGATGTCTTGCGGACACTCGGCCTATTTCCATTCCGCCATCTGAGAATGGCACTGCCGAGTTGAGAGAGTTGAAGGACCATTGCGAATTTCTTTGGAGAAAGGGCTTCATCGAGCTAGTGTTTCTCCACAGAGGCCTTGGTATTGTTCGTGAAGAAGAAGGGCGGGGCCTGCGCATGTGTGTTGATCTGAGCGGTGAGCAAGGTGACCATTAAACAGATACCCCTTCCCGGGATTGATGATTTGTTCGACCATTTGCGAGTGCGAGATGTTTCTCGAGATTGATCTGCGATCGGGCTATCATCAGTGCAGTCGAGAGGCGGATGTCTAGGGTGCATTACGGACGTCACGGGCATTATGAGTTGAGGTCATGTCTTTTGGGTTGACCAATGCTCGTGCGGTATTCATGGATTTGATGAACGAGTGTTCAAACCATTTTTGGACACGTTTGTGATAGTGTTCATTGATGATATCTTGGTTTATTCGCTCGAAGCGGGAGCATGCGGAGCATTTGAGGCTATCTTTGAGAGTTCTCGGGACCAGCGATTATCGCCAAGTTTTGAAGTGTGAGTTACGGTTGACTTGGTGGCTTTCTTGGGCATATTATGGGTGATGGTATTCGGGTGAATCTGGCGAATCGAAGCGATCGAGTTGGCCTCGACCTCTTACTCCGACGAGGTTCGCGATTTTACGGGCGCTTGCGGGTTATTATCGGCGGTTCGTGGAAGTTTGCTTCTATCTACGCACCATTGGCTCGGTGACTCGGAAGCGGCTAAGTTTGATGGTGATGCTTGTGGCGGGGTTTTGATTCTTGAAGGAGAAGGCCAGCGCCCGTTCTTACTCTTCGGAGGTCGAGCGGTTATGTTGTGTATTGTGATCGTCGGGCGTCGGGCTCGGTTGTGTGTTGATGCGGTGGGTAAGGTTATAAGCGTATGCATCCAGCGACTTAAGAAACACGAGAGGAACTACCCGCCCGTGATTTGGAGTTAGCGGTGATTCACGCCTTGAAGATCTGGAGGCACTATTTGTATGGGGTTCGTGTGGATATTTATCTGAGACCACAAGAGCCTCAGGTATATCTTCGGCGAGGAGGTGAACTTACGGCGAGGCGGTGGTTAGAGTTGTAAGGATTACGATGTTGATATCTGTACCACGGGAAGGCGAATGTTGTGGAAGATGCTCTTAGTGCGTAGGTTGATGGGAACCTATCCGGATGTGCGGCCAGAGAGGAGGACATGGTTCGTGATTTGCATCGGTTAAGCGAGCCTTGGTGTCCGTTTGATTGATTACGATAGCGATGGGGTTCGAGTTCGTGAGGTTGCGAGTCTTCCATCGTCGAGGTGAAGAGCAGCGATTCGAGGATCGGTTTTGATTGATGCCGTAATCTGACTCTTACGTGAGGAAGGGTCCTTTTGAGTAGCACTTTTGATGGGTGCTAAGGTTTGAGAAGCGAGTTGTGTGTCCCGGATGTTTGAGGACTTGGCGGAGTTCTAGGGAAGCCTGCGGTAGCGCGTTACTCTATCCGCGAAGTGCGACCAAGATGTACCACGACCTTAGATGCGTGTATTGGTGGGATGGCGAAGAGGGGCGTTGCGAGTTCGTAGCTCGATGCGTGTTGTCGGCGGTGAAGGTAGAGCACGGAGGCACGGTGGTTTGTTGCGACGATAGAGATCGACACGGAAATGGGAGGTGATCAACATGGACTTTATCACGGGATTGCCTGCTTTTCGGAGGAGACATGATTCTATTTGGGTTATAAATCGGCGGTGACAAAATCAGCCCACTTTCTTCCGTCGGGGCGACTTTTTGGTGAGAGCCCACTTTTGCGTGGAGTCCTATTTCGATCATATCAGACGAGAGGCCCGGTTCTGGCTAAGCAGAGGTCTTTCGAAGGGTTTAGGGGCGCGGTGAGCTGACAGTCTTGCATTCCATCCGCAGGCAGACGGGCGGTGGCGCACTATCGGACTCTTGAGGATATCTGCGAGCTTTGTGTTATTGACCGAGGGTAGTGGGAGGATCATTTGCCTCTAGTTGAGTTTGCGTATAATAATAGCTACCACTCGGTATTCAGATGGCGCCTTATGAGGCCTTGTATGGGAGGAAGTGCGAGATCGCCGATAAGGCTGGTTCGATGTGGGCGAGTGCGATTAGTAGGACGGTTTGGTGCGACGATGGATAAGGTGAAGCTTATCTAGGGCGATTCTTGTATTTCGAGTCGGCAAGTCATATGCGAGATCATCGTCGTCGGCATGCAGGTTCGAGTTGATGATTGGGTTTTCTGAAGGTGTCACCCGTGAAGGGTGTGATGAGGTCGGGAAGAAAGGCTTCGGCCCAGTACATTGGGCGTATCAGTTGTCGCGAGGTAAGCAAGGTTACTATGAGTTGGATCTGCCGTCCGATCTTGAGCGGTGCATCCAGGTGTTTCATGTTTCTATGTTGAGAGATGTATCGGGGATCCATCTAGAGTGCATCCGATTAGCGATGTCGGTGGCCAGGGTTATTGTATGAGGAGATTCCGTAGCGATGTCGATGCGTCGGGTTAAGCGTCTGCGGACCAGGGCGTGGCCAGTCAAAGTCTTGTGGCGGAACGAGCTTAAGGAGGAGAGGACGTGGGAAGCAGAGGAGGACATGAGGCAGAGGTATCCTCACTTATTCCCCACACCTCCAGGTAACTTACTTTCCTACTTGCTAGTCTTAAATTTCGAAATTGTTAAGTATTATTTTGTGGCCATGTGTGGCACTTGCAAACTGTTTAAGCTTTATCGTTAACTGCCTTGGGAAGGAACATTCTGGACGAATGTTTCTAAGGAGGGGAGAATGTTATACCGTATTTCGGAGTATGTGCGTGGGCGTAGGTACAAAGTTTAGCCTTAAGGATTAGGCTTTGGGCGAAAATGCTTGGGCCTGACTCACTAAAAGAATCGTTTTTAATGAAGCGTTTTACTAAACTTGCGTAGGGTAAATTACGGCTATGTCATTTATAATTTTTGCGGATTTTTAGAGGCGAAACATTTTGGACCAGCGGGATGGTGACACTTGTCACCTCCGATGGGCGGCAAACATGGGCCAAGGTTGCGCGTTTTTGTGCCTTTGCACAAAGTCGAGGAGTTGGTAGGATATTTGTGTAGTAGATGGATAAGGACACTTGGGTGAATCTCCACTACACTTGCCTTGCACTTGGCATCATCTTGGCCATTGGTTGGCCATTTCTTGACCTATAAATACCCCCCTTAAGATGAAGAGTTCTTCGTCCACAAATCCTCTCAGTCTTGAAAATCCTCCTCTCCTTGTGAGCATTTTCGTCCAACACTCCCCATCCAAAGAGCCTGGCAAGCAACCCCTCAGCCTGGGAAATCTATCCCCTCCTTGGTAGAAATGTTGTCTTCAGTATAGTTACTATTCTAAATACCTAGCCCAAATTCCTTAGTACTTAGTAGAAGTTGTGAAGAACTTCTAAGGGTTCTTGGAGCTATCGGAGCATTCAGACTAGGAGTTAAACCTCGCTCAGGATCGACTTTTATCTAGGATATTATTGGGCTTACCGAGGTAATAATCTTATCCTTCTTTTGTAATTAGAGAATACATCTTTGTAGAAGTATAGGAATAAGTATAAAATACTTAGAAGGATATTAAAGAATAAATTGGCTGTTATCACGGTAGAAGGGTTTAAAGAAGAATAATTGTTGTATTTGCATAGAATTTGTTTTCTGATGAACTTATATAGCTCATGGGGTAGGGAAGTCTGCCCAGATTTTTAAGTAGAATAGAGAGCCCTCTGCTTGGCCCATTTCTGAGTAGTCTAGGCGTTGATAGGCGTGTTTGACTATTATAGGTTGATTCCTGCTTGCGACATATTCGACTTGGCGGTGGAGTTCGCGAAGGTATGTGATTCTTCTATACTCTTGAGCATGATATTTTAAAATATATATAATGCGGTAGGCGTGCGTGTGTTAAGCTGAATAATAACTATGGCAATGTCTTTTGACTTAAGCACGAATAATAAAAATCTTGATGCATTTCAAAGAATCTTGAATCATTTTTAGAGAAGAGAAATATTTGGTTTTAAACAAAGCTTAAGAGTTATACTAGCTTTATGGGAAGTTAGGTATACCAACTTAAGAAAGATAAAAGGCTATTTACTTATTTGTTATAAAAACCTTGTATTGATTTACGTAGGTGTAATAAGATTGTTGATAAATAGACATATTATGATGTTACGTGTGTTAGTGTCTTGTGATGTTGTGAAAGGGTCATTCTTGCTGTGCTTACGTTGCTAAGCGGTAAGTCGGTTGTAATGTTATTATATCACCTACCCACTTGACTTATTATCAGGGCTTGCCACCCTTGATGCGGTCTATCGGCTATGCGATGCGTGTGACTATGCGAGTGCGGGAGTTCGAGTTGATCATTAGGGTGTTTTATCCGTCACGGGGATGCCTATGCGATCTGTGTGACTATCGCGATCTATTGAGACTATGCGGTGCGGGAGTCGGGAGAATGCAGGGTTAGCTACCCCGTCACGAGTACCTCGTGCGGGTATGTGTGTGACCTATGCGGATTTGCGGGAGTCGAGATTAGGCACGCATAATGATCTTATGGGCGATTGGCCTTGCCGATCGTTCGCGGCCTAGAAAAGACACATTCTGATTTACCTATTATTGTTCTTGTTTGTGATATGCCTTTATATGCAATTAGGCGATTGTATTGCAAATGGTTTTAAATACTTTGATTTCATTTAAGTACTTTCTGATTTCACATACTTGGTACTGTTATCTTGACCTCGCCGGGGCTGCGTTCATCGCGGTAAGAGGCAGCAGTGCTAGATCGCGTCCTTAGGATCTTTTGCGTTGGTGTCGGAGCTCCGTGTATAGGAGGCTCTACTTTTGGGTATGATCTCCTGTTGTAGTTAGTTTTATCTGATCGGGGTATGGCGAAGTATCGCGACCAATCAGGGCAAATGGCGGTGCCTTAAGGGCACCAAGTAGTCATACATCAGTGTCAGCGGAAATATAAAAACAAGACATGAAACGATTTATAAAATGAGACACAGTTTATGTGAACAAATGTAAGCCTTCGGCATATATATAAAAACAAGGTTTAGCGATTACATCCGACAGCTTACAACATGACTCTGGACCTCTGAGAAATATACAACTATGGCGGGGCGGGGCCGCCATACCACTATTGTACAAACTATCTACAATACGGGAGATCATACGAAAAGTAGAGCCTCGGAGAAGATGGAGCTCACGGCAATGCAAAGAGATCCTAAGGATGCGGATCTAGCACACTGCTTGCCCTTACCTGCGGCGTGAGCGGCCCAGAAGAGTCGATTACAACGGTACTAAGTATGCGTAAAGTACTTAAATGAAAACATATCATTTTAAAACCGGTTTACAAATATGTGTGAAACAACCGAGAAGCCGTAGCATATTGCCACATCACAAAGAGCAACAATAGGTAAGCGTAATAGGTTTTGTCTGAGGCTGCGAATGATCGAAAGCAGGGCCACTCGCCCACATCATCGTGCGCAAGCCTAATCACAGACTCGGTCGCGTAGGCCACTCGCGTGGGCGCGTGAGGCGTAACCCGCGTCGGTAGCTACTCCTCGGCGGCGTCTGGACTCGTTGTCGCATGGCCACGTAGACGCGTGAGGCATAACCCGCGTACTAACACGGAACTCGTAGCTCGCGCCAGGCCCCCTGGACCGCGTGAGGTATTCGAATCATGGTCCCGGACACGCTGAGTCTACCGCGTCGGAGGCGACAACCCGGTATCGTCTCGAGGTGAGTGATATAGTACTAACACAACAACATAGTTCAAACAACATAAACATAAGTAAGTGACCTCTTTACACAAGCGTTACAAGATGTCTACTACTTAAAACCATCTTATTATACCTTTGGAAATCAATACAAGTCTTTTATAAAACACGTAAGTAAAGCTGTTCCTTTTTATAAAACTTAGTAGTTATACTTAACTTCCCGTAAAGCTAGTATAACCCTTAAGCTTCTTGTTTTAAAAACAACTATTCTTCTTCTTTCAAAGCGTGTTATAATTCTTTTGAAAGACTTTTAAGATCTTTATTATTAGGGCTTAAGTCGCAAGACATTTAGTAAGTATTAATCGGGCTTAAGTCAAAAGACATTAGTAGTTATTATTCGGGCTTAAGTCAAAGACATTCGTAGTTATTATTCGGGGCTTAAGTCAAAAGACATTGCAGTAGTTATTATTCGATTAACACGTATGCGTCTACCGTACTATATATATATTTAAAATATCATGCTTTAGGAAGAATCACATACATACCATTGAAAACTTTTGCGAAGTTGAATATGTGCGCGAAGAATCGACCTATAATAGTCGACACGTCTAACAGCGTTGGACTACTTTATGTGATTCTAAGCAGAGGGTTCTATATCTACGGAAAATTGGGCGTACTTCCCTGCGGTGAGCTACTCAAGTCTCTTTGTAAGCAGTCACATGTAAATCTGATTTGATTATTCTTCTTTTAAACCCTACTTTGTGATATGATTGATTCAATTATGTAATATTCTTCTAAGTATTTAATACTTATTCTTATACTTCTACGTATGCATTCTCTAATACAAAAGAGGTTAGGATTATTTACCTCGGTAAGCCCAATAATATCCAAGATAAAGTCGCTGAGCAGGTTTTGCTCTAAGTTGTATGCTCAGGAAGCCTTAGAAGTTCTTCACCTTCACTAAGTACTAAGGGATTTGGGCTAGGGTATTTTGGGCATTATAACAATACTAGAGGCAACTTTTCTACCAAGGGAGGGGGTAGATTTCGGCTAGGCTAGGGAGTATTCGGCCAAGGGCCTTCACGAGGAGGAGGAGGTTTGGGCGAAAAGGCTACAAAGGAGAGAGGATTTTCAAGACTTGGAAAGATTTGTGGATGAAGAACTCTTCGTCTCTAAGGGGGTATTTATAGGTCAAGAAGTGGCCAACCAATGGCCAAGATTAAGACAAGTGCAAGGCAAGTGTAGGGTGAAGATTAACTATACACAAATATCCTACCAACTCCTTGACTTGTGCCTGAGGCACAGCGTGCACTTGAGTCAATTCGTCCAAATGGGCGATTTCAAGTCCTGTGGAGGTGCCAAGTGTCGCCCTCGTTGGTCCAAAATGTTTGTCTCTCGGAAAAATCCGCAAAAATTAGAAATGGCATGGCGGAATTTACCCTACGAAAGGCTGAAAGCGTTTAGTCGGAAAGCGATTCTTTTAGCGAGTTGTGTACAATTTTGAACTTGGCCTAACTTTAAGGCTAAACTTTTATGCGTATCCACTACGTACATACTGGAAATACGGTATAACATTCTCCCCACAGAAACATTCGTCGAATGTTCCTTCAAAACGATTAACGATAAGATTCCCATGCTTAAGCGATTGCAAAAGCCACACGGCCGAGAACAACACTTAGGCATAGCGATAATGAAAATTTTACAAGTAGGAAAGTGAATTACGGAGGTGTGGGAAATAGGTGAGGATATACGCCTCATGTCCTCGCCGGCTTCCCGTCATCTCCTCACGAGCTCGTTCGCCATGAGACTTTGTGGAAGCCCGTCCTTCGTCATGACGCTAACACGATGATCGACTATCGCTATGGGAATCTCATAAATACGATAACCCGCCGATCACTGGACATCGTCAATCGGGTGTACCTAGATGGATCCGTCATCTCGCCGGCGTAGATCGTGAAAAACCGGATGCCTGCCTCCGGTGGACGGCGAGATCGGCTCGTAGGCAACGCTTGCCTGCGGACAATCTGAAATGGCCCGATATACCTTGGTGAGTTTCCCCTTCCCGAATCTCACGCCGCCATGGTGACGCGCTTTAGGAAAACCCAATCATGAACCTCGAACTCAAGATGCGGCGGCGATGATCTGCGTATGACACATCGACTACGGTTTGTCGATAGCGCTCTCGGATAAGCCGCCTTATCCGGCTGCTGCACCAAATCTGGTCCCATTGTTGCCTCGCCCACGTCGAACCAACTATGGCGTCTGCACTTCCTCATACAAGGCCTCGTAAGGCGCCATCGAATCTTGGAGTGGTAGCTATTGTTATGCGCGAACTCAACTAGAGGCAAATGATCCTCGACTACCGCGAAGTCAATAACACGGGCTCGCGGCGTATCCTCGAAGTGCGGATAGTGCGTTCTGCTGTCCGTGCATGCGTGGATGAAATGCGATGCTCGGGCTCACTGCGTCCTAAACCCTGCGGAAGGACCTCCAGTTAGCGTAAATGGGCTCCTGCATGCGATATGATCGAAATAGGGACTCATGCGATCGGCGACCTCTCGGATGTAAAGTCGGCATAATCCTCGGTAGAAAAAGTCGTCACGGCGGGAAGAAAGTGGGCTGATTTAAATCGACTGTCGGCGATAACCCATATAGAATCATGTCTCCTGCAGTGCGAGGTAATCACGTGATAAAGTCCATGTTGATTACCTCCACTTCCGGTCGGGATCTCGATAAATGCGTAACAAACCACGGGCCTGCGGTGCTCTGCCTTCGCTGCGACAACACGGGCGCGAGTTACGAACTCTGCAGCGTCCTCTTCAAGCCATCCGCGATACGGATCTAAGGTCGTGGTACATCTTGATGCGACCGGATGGATGAAGTGCTTGTATTGTGTGCTTCCCGAGAACCTGTGCTAGAAGTCACGAAACATCACGGAACCGCGACGCCCTCGAGCCTTAGCACCCGTGGTGCTACCTCAAAGGACCGCGCCTCACGAAGAGTTGTATCGCGATATCGAATCAAGGCTGGATCCTCGGCGTTGCCTCTTCGCCTCGCCGGCGATGGAAGACTCGGCAACCTCGCGAACTCTAACTTGCTGCTATCGAGAATCAATCAAGCGGACGCGAGGCTCGCTAAGCGATGAAAATCACGAACCATGTCCCTCACTCTCTGTTGCACATCGATAGGCTCCCTCGACTACGACTAGGCGTACGCCTGACGTTGGCCTTCCCGGGTAGTGCGGGATATCAACATCGTAATCCTTAAGCAACTCTAACCACCGTCTGCATCGTAAGTTCGGCTCCTACGGTGAAGATATCTTTGGAGGCTCTTGTGGTGCGTAAAAATATCCACGTGAACCCCGTACAAATAGTGCCTCGGATCTTGGCGTGAATCACGGTGCGACTCCAAATCATGGGTGGGGTAGTTCTCTGCGTGTTTCTTGGTGTCGGGATGCGTATGCTATAACTCTGCCATCTGCGTCAACACGTCCCAACGATGCGCTGGCGCATCACAATACGACATAACCATCTGGACCTACGGAAGAAGTAAGAGCGAGGCGGTCGTCGGTCTCTCTTTCGACAGCTGGAAACCACGCTCCTGGCATGATCCGCTGAAACTTGGCGCCTTACGAGTCGGCCTAGTCAATGGTGCGAGAGATAGAAGCAAACTTCTCCACGAACGCGATAATATCTGAGGCCCGAGCTGCGAACCTGCAGCCGGAGTAGTAGGTCTAGGCAAGTCTGTTGCCTCGATCTTGGCGTATCCACTCGAATACCATCGGCCGACAATATGCCCAGCATGCTGAAGCCAAAACTCACGTTTGGAAAACTTGGCGTACAAGCTGCTGATCTGTAGAAGCTCGGCCACGGTCGCCAAATGCTCGCGTACTCTGCTCTGGCGAGAATAAACCAAGATATCATCGATGAACACTATCACAAGCGTGTCAAAAATGGTTTGAACACTCGGTTCATCAAATCCATGAATCTGGCGGGCATTGGTCAACCAAAGACATGACCACGAACTCGTAATGCGTCTGGGTCAGGAATGCGATCTAGGGACATCGGCCTCTCGACTACTTTGATGATAGCGGCCAGTAGATCAATCTTGGAGAAGCATCTACGCACCTACTGGTCGAACAAATCATCAATCACAGGAAGAAGTATACATTCTTAATGGTCACCTTGTTTGCACATGTCAACACACATGCGGCGTCGTCCGTCTTCTTGCACGAACAATGGCGCTCCCGAGGAGAAACACTAGGCACGATGAAGCCCTTCTCGGCAAATCTCTGGTGATCCTTGACTCTCTCAACTCGGCGGTGCCGTTACGTATGGCGGAATGGAAATAGGCGAGTATCGCAACTGCGTCTATACAAAACTCGATCTCCTCTCGGGGATGCGGGAGGTCGTCAGGAAACACGTCACGGGAACTCGTGACTCTTTGGCGGCGAAAATCTGGTGCTGCGACTTGATTATCAAACACGACGAGATGGTAGATATACCGCCGCACCATCTTCCAGCCTTGAGGTAGGAAATAAACCTACCACCGGCGTCTGGTGCTCCTCCGCTCAGCAAGCGGCTCGCCGGAAGCTGGAACCGTACTACTCTCTCTGCGGTCTACATTGGCGTAGCAGAAGCTAGCCAATCCGTCCAATAATCACGTCGAAGTCGATCATCTCGACTCTGTCAAGTCGGCTGGGTCGGCATTGTAAAGATCACGGGACAAGCTCATATACGCCGAGCTACCAAGATCACCAGCTGGCGTAGCTACCTCGAAAGGGTCTATGGACTCGGGCTACATCCACTATCCTACTAGCGACAAGGGGAGATATAGGGCCAGTAGAACCGGATCTATCAAAGCATACCATCAAACCCGAGCGATAAGGTACAGCGTGGCGACATCGGTGAGGCCTCACGATCTGTCGGTGGACAAAGCATAAATGCGGTTACGAGGACCGCTAGGCGGGACGAGCCACGACCTGCGCGCGACCTGGCGACCCGTATGTACCACGCCTCGGGCGAGTAGCGTAGGAGATGATGGCGGCAGCGAACACGAAAGGTGAGCCTACCGCGGTGCCCGGTCGGACGATCCGCGCAAAGTGACCTGCTGGCCTGGCGTAACAAGCTCAAAAGCGATTACCACACTTCCGTAATGGGATCTCCGCATCGGCCTGGCTGGGGTGGTCCGTCGGCGATACCTCTGCTACTGCGGACATCGAAGCCACAGGGCCACAGTGCGTCTCGGATACTCTGTTGTCTTGAGGGCGGTGCGAGTGCTCTGGTGGGCGTGGTGCAAATCTAGGCTGCTTCTTGAGGCGCCCGCCACGATAGCCACGAGAAGACCCTCCGTCTGGCCTTAACCTGCTGCTCATCCCTCGTCGACCTCTGCGCTCGCCGCGTCAGGCGTGAGCTGCGTGCGGGTAATGTCCATACCGGATGAAGAAAACACCCGCATGACTTGGCCATGTAATCATCTAGCGGTGGCGTGGCGGTGTACCACATCCTCGTATCTGCTGCAATCTTTGGGACATATCGAGCCGAATCAAACTGGCGTTGTACTCACTAGCAGTGCGTCCTCTGCGCCTCGGCGTCGAGAATCTATCGGCGTGCCCTCGCCATCTGTGGAGGCGAAATGAGTGAGAAAGGTCACGGACTCTGTCTCGAGGCCTTGATCACCGCGTGATCCTGAAGGCGGCGGATGAACTCCTGCGGATCATCCTCGGCCTCGACAGTAAAACTCTGGCGGGCTCTGACTCGAAATCTCGTAGTCTCAAACTATACGCCTCGGGTGTACCACGGAGTGCGGCTGGGTGGGGCTGGGCTGGGCCGCGTCGGCCTCTCGCCGTGTCAGGCCTGACTCTGCGATAGGCGGGCGTCTCCTGTACCTAACTCCTCGCCCGGTGTGGGACGGGGAGGTGTGGGTGCTGAGTCTCTATTTGGGGGCGTGGCGTCATAGAACTCGCCGTCTACGGTATAGGCGGCACGAGCCCTCGTGACTCTGGGTGTCTGCTGGCGACTCCTGCTGCCTTGCCATACGGGCGGGTTGCCTTACGTGGAGCATAAGCGTTACGAGGAAAGGAATACGTTAGAGGGTCGACCTATAACTGACTCTAAAGCACGATCTCGAGAATGAGAAGAATGAAACCAATCCTAAATATCCTATAGCCTCACGATTATTGGTGTGGTGCGCGACAGCGATAATCGAACTCTACTAGATACGGTGCGTAGACACTTTCAGAGGATTAAGCGCTCACGATACCACTTTTGTCACGACCAATCAGGGGCGTGGCGGTGCCTTCAAGGCACCCAGTAGTCATACATCAGTGTCGTGGAAATATAAAAACAAGACATAAACAGTTTATAAAATGAGACACGATTTATGTGAACAAATGTAAGCCTTCGGCATATATATAAAAACAAGGTTTAGCGATTACATCAAACTGTACAACATGACTCTGAGACCTCCAGGAAATATACAACTATGGCGGGGCGGGGCCGCCATACCTGGCTACAAACTATCTACAATACGGGGAGATCATGCCAAAAAGTAGAGCCTCGGAGAAGATGGAGCTCACGACACGATGCAAAGAGATCCTAAGGATGCGGATCTAGCACTGCTTGCCACCTGCGGCATGAGCGGCCAGAAGGAGTCGATCAACAGGTACTAAGTATGCAGCGTAAAGTACTTAAATGAAAACATATCATTTTAAAACCGGTTTACAAATATGTGGCAAACAACGAGAAAGCGCGCGTAGTGCGCATCCAAACAAGAGCAACATGATAGGTAAGCGTAATAGGTTTTGTCTGAAATTTGCGAATGATCGAAAGCAGGGCCACTCGCCCACATCGTCGTGCAAGCCTAATCCTGAACTCGAGTCGCGCATGGCCACTCGCGTGGGCGCGTGAGGCGTAACCCGCGTCGAGGGTAGCTACTCCCGCGGCGTCTGGACTCGTTGTCGCGTAGCCACATAGACCGCGTGAGGCATAACCCGCATACTAACACGGAACTCGTAGCTCGCGTAGGCCCCTGGACCGCGTAGGTATTCTCGAATCATGGTCCCGGACACTTTGAGTCTACCAGCGTCGGAGGCGACAACCGGTATCGTCTCGAGGTGAGTGATATAGTACTAACACTGGCTTATAGTTCAAACAACATAAGCGTAAGTAAAGTGACCTCTTTACACAAGCGTTACAAGATACTAGCACGTGGCGTCACAATATGTGTACTCACCAAAACCATCTTATTATACCTTTGAAATCAATACAAGTCTTTTATAAAACACGTAAGTAAGCTGTTCCTTTTTATAAAACTTAGTAGTTATACTTAACTTCCATAAAGCTAGTATAACCCTTAAGCTTCTTGTTTTAAAAACAACTATTCTTCTTCTTTCAAAGCGTATTTATAATTCTTTTGAAAGACTTTTAAGATCTTTATTATTAGGGCTTAAGTCGCGAAGACATTCTAGTAAGTATTAATCGGGCTTAAGTCAAAGACATTGCAGTAGTTATTATTCGGGCTTAAGTCAAAAGACATTGTCGTAGTTATTATTGGGCTTAAGTCAAAAGACATTGCCGTAGTTATTATTCGATTAACACGTATGCGTCTATAGTACTATATATATATTTAAAATATCATGCTTTAGGAAGAATCACATACATACGTGAAAACCGCTGCCAAGTTGAATATGTCGCATGAGAGAATCGACTATAATAGTCGAACACGTCTAACAGCGTTGGACTACTTTATGTGATTCTAAGCGAGAGGGTTCTATATCCTACGGAAAATTGGGCGATCTTCCTGCGGTGAGCTACTCAAGTCTCTTGAAAAGCAGTCGCATGTAAATCTGATTTGATTATTCTTCTTTTAAACCGCCTTCTTTGTGATAGCAGTTCAATTCTATACTGTAATATTCTTTAAGTATTTAATACTTATTCTTATACTTCTACGGTATGCATTCTCTAATACAAAAGAGGTTAGGATTATTTACCTCGGTAAGCCCAATAATATCCAAGATAAAGTCGCTGAGCAGGTTTTGCTCACAAGTTGTATTCTCGAGGAAGCCTTAGAAGTTCTTCACAACTTCACTAAGTACTAAGGGATTTGGGCTAGGGTATTTTGGGCATTATAACAATACTAGAAGGCAACTTTTCTACCAAGGGAGGGGGTAGATTTCGGCTAGGCTAGGGGTATTCGGCCAAGGGCCTTCATGAGGAGGGGAGGTTTTGGGCGAAAAGGCTACAAAGGGAGAGGAGAGGATTTTCAAGACTTGGAAAGATTTGTGGATGAAGAACTCTTCGTCTCTAAGGGGGTATTTATAGGTCAGAAGTGGCCAACCGATGGCGAATTAAGACAAGTGCAAGGCAAGTGTAGGGTGAAGATTAACTATACACAAATATCCTACCAACTCCTTGACTTGTGCACAAGGCACAAAAAGCGTGCCTTGAGTCGGTCGTCCAAATGGGCGATTTCAATCCACAAATTGGAGGTGCCAGTGTCGCCCTCCGTTGGTCCAAAATGTTTAGTCTCTCGGAAAAATCCGCCATAAAAATTAGAAATGGCATGGCGGAATTTACCCTACGAAGGCTGTGAAAGCGTTTAGTCGGAAAGCGATTCTTTTAGCGAGTTGTGTACAATTTTGAACTTGGCTAACTTTAAGGCTAAACTTTTGTGCGTATCCCTTACGTACATACTGCGGAAATCTGAGGGTATAACGGCCTGTCCGCCATAGTTGTTTACATTCTAGAAGTGCGTAGTCTATTGTAAAGTTGGGATGTAGCGCAAAACTTGATGTTTACATATATATGCGAAAAGCGACATTTTCGCGTAAAGCGTGTCTCATTTCTGTTGTTTCATGTCTTGTTTTTATATTCGATTACTCGATGTATGACTACTTGGGTGCGGGTAAGGCACGATCCACGAGCCGGAATGGGTCGTGACATATACATGAGTTCTAGCGATCGGGTTAATGCTTTCTCGGTGTGCGCGATCGTGGCGTCGTCGAAGTGTCGTCTTTTTGCGGTGCTTGTTTCACTGCGGCCGTCGAGGGCCATGTGACGTCCTAGAAGGAGGATCTGGTAGAATAACCACGACCTCTGGGTCGATGGCGGGTTCATCGCCTTACATAGCTATGCGCCTGCAGTGGGATTATGATTAGGCGGCGAAGGGAAGTGAAGCGATGAATCTGGTATATTCTTACCCCTCTAGAGACTAGTATGCGTTGATGATATGATGAAGTGCTAAGTATGATGTTCAGATAGCATTATGTTAAAATTGTGTTTAGCAAACATGGTTAGTTAGAAGGGTAAGATTGGGGACAGGTAAATTGTGAGCCTTAGAATATTATACGTAGAGACCTTAGATGCGAGGCCATCTTGAGTAAAAGATTTATTTTTATGTTGACCTTTATCGGAGTGCATAGTATACGTGGGATATATTTGTGTGATAAGTCCACGAGTGGTATGAAATGAAAGAGGGTAGTTGAGTTAAGGAGACGCTGGGTTTCGTGACTTGATTAGTAAGATTGTTAGGATCGGAGGAACAAGAGTTTGGCGCGATAAGCGGGTCGGGTTGAGGCCGATCGCGGAGTTAACCAGCGACTTTGTAATGTGGTGGGGTCGGTTCGAGGTGGTCGCGGTGGTAGATCCGCAGAGGCGCTAGGCCCAGTTTAGATAGCCGTTATGCGAGTTCGTGAATCGTTCGACCAGCGATCGGGCGATGAATCAGCCCATCATGTCTTTCGATCGGGGCTATTTACTCGCGAGAGGATACGCGAGATGTTATATATCGGGAAGGTTGTAAGGCGCAGGTTCCTACTCTTACTTTATATGGCGATGGAGCGGTTTATGACTATTTCTTTTACGGAGGTTTTACGGCGGGGTTAGGAACTGGTGAGTCTCGATGTGCATTCACCTCGGGCGGTGTTTTTGATTTGAGGGTAGCGAGTATTATGTGCCTCTTGTTGAGTGAGTATCACTATAGCTACCATTCGATATTCGGATGTCGCCTTATGAAGCCTTGTATGGGCGGAAGTGTAGGTTCTTTGGTCGATTGGTTCGATGTTGGCAAGGTTGAGATAGTTGGTCATACTTGATCGGCGGGATGTGGATAAGGTGGAGCTTATCGAGAGAGGTTATTGGCGGCTCGAGTCAGCGAAGTTGTCGCGGAAAATCGGCGACACGGAGTTGAGTTGGCGGTGTGTTTTCTTGAAGGTACCACCGGAAGGCGTGGCGAGATTTGGAAAGCATGGAAACTTAGCGAGGTACTTTGGCGTTTTGGATCATTTGGAGAATAGGCGGGTTACTATAAGTTAGCTTTGTCGTCAGGCGTAGGAAGCGTCGTCCGATATTTCATGTTGCTATGTTCGGAAAAGTATCGGAATCCGTCAGTGTTCCAGTTAATGATGACCAAGTTGGGGATAGTAACCCGAGATTTTGGAAGCGAAGCAATAACGAGAAGGTGGTAAGTTTAGTTAGGAAGTGTTGAGTGTGCGAGGAGAGTGCGGCGAGTAAGAGAATAGAAGTGATCATTACTTTTGTGAAGTAAAGGTGCGAAGGGAATATCTTTTAGCCATTGAGTGGGAGCTTTTGTGATGATAGAGGTGATTCCTCGTGGACTTTGATTTAAGTATTTGCGCGTGTGTTATTTTGTGGCCATGTGTGGCATGGGCAACTTGTTTAAGTTAAGAGGAACTTCATCGTTATCTGTCTTGAGAAGGAACATTCGGGACGAATGTTTCTAAGGAGGGGAGAATGTTATACCCCGTATTTCAGTATGTATGTGAGGGCGTGTCTGATTGTGTAAGCCGAATTATGTTAAGGACGAAATTGTGCACATCACGAGAAAGATTTGTTTTTAGGCGGAAAATTTTCGAACAGCAAAGGAATTTTCGTTTTCAAGAAAATATTTATTTTGGATTTTTCAGAGATGAAATATTTTGGACCAGCGAGAGGCGACATGTGTCACCCCAGGTGGCAAGGTTGGACGGTTTGGAGGGCAAGGAGTGGCACGTTTTCACATGAAAAGGCCTTAAACATTTGGTCAATGTTTTGTAGATATTTGTGGAGTAGATAGATAAGGTTGCACGTGTCCAAATCTACGCGTACTTTGCTGATCTTGGCCATTGAATGTCCTTTAAATACCCACTTGTGTGCAAGACTTATTCTTAAATCCCTTAAACATTTTCCAAGTCTCAAATCCCTCTCCCCTCTTGAAGCTCGTCAAACTACCCTCCCCTCTTAGAAGCTCTCGTCCAAACTACCCTCCTTTGTGACCCTCGGCGAAACACCCCATGGTAGAAAAGTATTCTCAAGTATTGTTACTATCCCAAAATACCTTAGCCAAATACATTGTAGTATTCCAAAGTCACCTCTATACTAAAAGCGGAGATACTACCTTATATCCATTAGTCACTAAGCGAAACCACAGGGAAATCTTCATAGTTGGTTGAAGTATTAAGTATAAGTTGTTTAGAAACTTCTAAGGGTTTCTTGGAGCTATCGGGCGTGCAAATTATGAGCTAAGCGTTGTTCGGGATCGACATTTAAACTTGGATAATTTTGGGCTTATCGAGGTAAATACTCTTGTCCTTACATTGTAATTGGAGATTACATATAAGAGTAGTTTAGATTTGAGTATAAGATATAGAAGGATATGAAAGAAGAGAATTGAGTGTGCTTACAAAGGGTGTATTCTGATGAACTTGTGTAGTTTGTGGGTAGGGAAGTCTTGCCCGATTTTCAGTAGAATTAGAACATTACGCAGAATATTCTCTGAGTAGTCTAGGCGTTGATAGGCGTATTTGACTATTATAGGTTGATACTCTGCGCGACATATTCGACTTGGCGGTGGATTTCACCAGGAGGTATGTGATTCTTCCTATCCTCTTGAGCATGATATTTTAAAAAGAATATATATATATAATGCGGTAGGCGTCGTGTGTTAGCGAATGTGGTTTTATACATCACGACCCGTTCGGGGCGTGGTAGTGCCTACGGGCACCCAAGTAGTCATACATCAGTAATGAAATATAAAAACAAGACATGTAACAAATGTCAAATGAGACACGATTTATTTGAGAAAAAGTAAGCCTTCGGCATATATATATAAACCAAGTCGCGATTACATCCCAGTACAATAGGACTACAGACCTCTAAGGAAGTAAACAACTATGGCGGGACGGGGCCGCCATACCACTGAATGTACAAAACTATCTACAACAGGAGATCGTACCCAAAAGTCGAGCCTCGGAGAAGATGGAGCTCACGACACCAAAGAAAGATCCTAAAGCGAGGATCGCTACACCTTCCCTTTACTGCGGCATGAGCGGCCCAGAAGGAGTCGATCTGCAAGTACCAAGTATGTGAAAGCGTAAAGTACTTTAAATGAAATCATACCATTTTAAAAGAAATTTTACAAATATGCGAAACAACGATGTAACCACGTAGTGCCACATCGTAACCAAAAGCAAAATAGATATAACATAGCGGTCTTTTCTAGGCGTAATGATCGAAGCAAGGCGATCGCCCGTAGTATCATTATGCGAGCCTAATCCTGGAACTCCGCGATCGCATAGGTCACGCGCGAACCCGCGTGAGGTATTCCTCGCGCGTCGGGTAGCTAGCCAGCGGTATCTCACGGACTCCGCGATCCGCGTAGTCACATAGACGCGTAGTCACGGACGCGCGTAAGGCACTCCTCGCGTCGGGATAATACACGGAATGATCAATCTGGAACTCCATGACTCGCGTAGTCCGCGCGACCGCGTAGGCGTATAGACCGCGTCAGTGGCAAGCCCTCGGTATAACAAGTCGAGGGTATGTGATATAAGAAACGATACAGCTTAACGTTTAACAGCGTAAGCCTGACAAGAATAACCCTTACACGACATCACGAGACACTAACACGCGTGGCATCGCGCATGTTTACTTATCAAACCGTCTTACTACACTTTTGAAATCAATACAAGATTTTCATAAACAAATAAGTAAAACCGTTCCTTTTATCTTTCTTAAGTCGTTATACCTAACTTCCCGTAAAGCTAGTATAACTCTTAAGCTTTCTGTTTAAAAATCAAGTATTACTCTTCTTTTAAAAATGATTCATAATTCTTTTGAAATACTTCAAGTTCTTATTATTTAGACTCGAGTCAGCGGGCGTCGGTAAAACCATGTTGGTTAACAAATGCGTCGTCTAGTACTATATATATATTTTAAAATATCATGCTCGAGGATAGGAAGAATCACATACCTTCTCGTGAAATCCACGCTTGAAGTCGGTATATCGCGAGCAAAGTATCAACCTATAATAGTCAAATCGTCTATCAGCGTCTAGACTACTGCGTAGGATATTCTAAGCGAAGGTTCTTAATTACGGAAAATTGGGCAGCATTTCCTGCAGTCAAACTACTCGAGTCTCGTAAATACGGTCCTATGTAAATGCAGTTCAATTCTTCATTTATATACTTACGATGTGATTTGGTTTAATTCTATTCTTTAATATCATACATGTATCTTATACTTATTTCTATACTACTACGTATGTAATCTCGATTACACTAGAAGGATATGATTATTATTTACCTCGATAAGCCCAAAATTATCGAAGATATAAGTCGATCTGAGCGAGGTTTAGCTCTGTCACATGCGCTCAATCGGCTCGAGAAACCCTTAGAAGTTTCTACACAACTTCACTTACTACTTGACCAACTATGAAGTTTCTCCTAGGGTTTCGTTTAGTGACTAATGGAAGTATAGTAGTATTTTCAGACTCTAAGTATAGAGGTGACTTTGGAAATACTACAAGGGATTGGCTAAGGTATTTGGGAATAGTAACAATACTTGGAAGTATTTTTCTAACAAAGGGGTGTTTGGCTAGCTTACTAGGGAGTGTGCTTGAACAAGACTCGAGGAAGGGGAAGGGCTTGGGCGAAAAGCTCACTATGGGAGAAGGAGTTTTCAAGACTTGGAAAATATTTATGGATGAAGAATTCTTCCAACTTAGGGGTATTTATAGGACTTTCAGGGCCAAGATTAAGACAAGTGGAGGGCAAGTGGAGGGTGTAGATTTACCCATGTGTACCTTATCCGTCTACTCGCAAATATTACAAAATATCTACCTAATCCTTGACCAAAAAAGCGCCAAGAGTTGCCTGATATGCGTCGGCAGGGTGACAAGTGTCGCCCTCTCGTTGGTCCAAAATATTTCGTCTCTCGGAAAAATCATAAAAATAATAAATGTCATGGCAGTAATTTTCCCTTGAGGTTTGGAAAACTTTTAGTCGGAAAACAATTCTTTTTGTGGGTTGTGCACAAATTTTAGTCACTTGCCTAACTTAAGGCTTAAACTTTTGTATGTGCGCCCTCGCGTACATACTCGAAATACGAGGTATAACATTCTCCTCGCTTGAAACATTCGTCGAATGTTCCTTCCCTGAACATATAACGATAAAGTTCCTCATGCTTAAGCGGTTTGCAAATGCCACACGTAGCCTGTCTGACAACTTAAGCAAATATGTCGATGAAAATTTACAAGTAGTAAAGTGAGTTACACGGAGGTGTGGGGAATAGGTGAGGATACTTACGCCTCATGTACTCTCGGCTACCCGCGTCATCTCCTCCACGAGCTCGTTCGCCACAAGACTTTGGCGGAAGCCACGTCCGCAGTCGCGAGAGCGCCTAACGGCGATCGATTATCGCTATGGGAATCTCGCCATCGATAACCCCTCGATCACTGGACATCGTCAATCGGGTGTACCACAGATGGATCCGATACATCTCGCCGACATAAACATGAAAAGCGGATGCCTTGCCTCGAATCGGACGGCGGATCCAGCTCATGAGCAACCTTGCCTACCTGCGGACAATCGTCGGCCCGATGTACGCGGTGAGTTTCCCTTTCTTCCGAATCTCATCACACCGCCGTGGGTGACATGAGAAAACCCAATCATCGACCTCGAACTCCGGATCTGGCGGCGATGATCTGCATATGACCATCGACTACGGTGTCGATAACGCTCTGGATAAGCTTTACCTTATCGGCTGCTGTGAACCAGTGCGGTCCCACGCACCTCGCCCACGTCAAGCAGATCTATCGGCGATGCACTTCCTCATACAAGGCGCGTAAGGCGCCATCGAATCTTGGGTGGTAGCTATTATTATCGAAACTCAACTAGAGGCAAATGATCCTCGGCTACCGCGAAGTCGATAACACGGGCTCGCGGCATATCACCGAAGTGCGGATGATGCGCTCTGCTGTCCGATGCATGCGAGGATGGAATCACGATACTCGAGCTCACTGCGTCCTAAACATACGGAAAGACCTCCGGAAGTTGGCGTGGCCCAGGCTCCTGCATGCGATATGATAGAAATAGGGACCCGTGCGATCGGCGATCTCTCGGATGTAAGTGCGGCGTAATCCTCGGTAGAAAAGTCGTCTGGCGGGAAGAAAGTGGGCTGATTTAAATCGACTGTCGGCGATAACCGGATAGAATCATGCTTCCTCGAGTGCGAGGTAATCTGTGATAAAGTCCATGTTGATCACCTCCACTTCGGTCGGGATCTCTGTCGTGCGACAAACCACGGGCCTCACGGTGCTCTGCCTTCGCTCGCGGCAACAGGCGCTGAGCATGAGCTTCTGCGGCGTCCTCTTGAAGCCATCCCGCGATACGGATGCGAGGTCGTGGTACATCTTGAGTCGACCGGATGGATAGAGTAGCGAGCATTTGTGTGCTTCCTAGAACACTGCTGCCGAAGTCTGCAATATCTGGAACACGCACCTGCCCTCGAACCTTAGCACCCGTCGGTGCTACCTCGAGGACCGCTTCCCGCGAAGAGCCGTATCGCGATGCGCGTCAAGCGGATCCTCAGCTGTTGCCTCTTCGCCTCGCCGGCGATGGAAGACTCGGCAACCTCTCGAACTCGAACCCATTTGCTATCAGAATCAATCAATGGACTCGAGGCTCGCTAGCTGATGATGCAACTCGCGGACCGTGCCCTCTGCGGTTGTACATCGATAGACTCCCGTCGACCTACGACTAAGGGCATACGCCGCAGCGTTGGCTTTCCACGGGTGAGTGCGAGGATGTCGACATCGTAATCCTTGGCGGCTACATGTCGCGGCGTTCGGGCGTGGTAGTGCCTTACCGGGCACCCAGTAGTCATACATCGGAGAAAATCAGCGAAACATAAAACAATAACATGAAGCCAATGTAATAAGGCGGTGAAATAAGAAAGCAGGCTAACCAAAAGCGGTTACGCCGGTATATATAAATAACAATTTGAGCGATTTACATCCCATTAGAATCACGCCTGCAGCGATACTACAGACCTACATGAATGATATGACAACAGCGGCGGGGCGGGGCCGTCGTACCACGAATATAGCTGCAACAACGGGGACTATGCGAATAAGCCTCGGAGAAAGCGGAGCTTTCCCAAGCATGACTGTGACCCTAAGGCGAGGATCAGCGGCGGTGTACCTTTACTGCGGCATGAGCGCGGCCCGAAGGAGTCGATGCAACAGTGCAAGTATGTGGCGAAAATAAATGCGTAAATGAAATCATAGTAGTCTATATAAAGCGGGAGACATGTATGATAACAAACTACGATTCCTGATAAATAGCGATCATGTCAAGTCGAGAGACTCGCGCCTCAAAGTCATCACAATAGAGGCAAATGCGGGGTAAATGCGAAGGCATAGCGAGCTACTAAGACCAGCGGTACCAAAAATGCCATAAAGCGTATCCACGAGGTCTTTCTAGACCGCGTATGATCGAAGGCGGCCCGCCCGGTATCCTTTGTGCGCGTCTATCCACAGAACTTCGCGACTCGCATGGGTCACGCCGAACCAGCGTGGTATTCCTCGAATCATGGTCCCAGAACCGCTGAGGTATACCAGCATCGGAAGCGGCTTAACCGGTATCCGCTGGACTTCGCGGCCGCGTAGTCCGCCGACGCGCGTAGTCCGCGAAGACCGCATAGGGCATCCCCGCGTCGGGCTAAATACCGGAATGATCAATCACGGAGCATCTGGATGCTCGCGTAGTCTCGTAGACGCGTAGGCCGTATAGACCGCGTCAAGGGTGTGACCCTCGGTATAATAAGTCGATGGGGTATGTGATGCAATAACGATCAGCGGGCTTAACGTTTAACAGCGTAAGCCTGACAAGAATGACCCTTACATAACACGCGTAGCATCCTAACATGTTTACTTATCAAATCAGCAAGAAAGTATTACAAGGTTATCCTGAGCCAACACAATCGAGTTATTCACGCGAGGTACTTTATGCTAACAAGTTGGGTATACATCCCAAGTACTTCATACATTAACTCTTTAAAGATCAGTTTCTTTCACGAAGTCACCTGATACGTAGTATAAAATAGAGTGGTATCTTTTTAAGTAAACCAAAACACTTCCCTTTGTAAAATCAAGTAACAACGTTATTTTCCAAGCGTCGAGTTTGCCTAATTTCAAATGTTCCGTTTCTTATTTTAGAAAGGTTTAAGTGGTTCATAGTCTTATTCATTTAAGAATATAATTCTCTTTTAAACAATCGAGAAACATATGCCTATATGTGAGTAGGTTATTCTTGTTTATAATCAATCTTATTAAGCGACCATGATCCAGGAAATGTAGTATCATTTTGTCTAATCTTAGCTTACATCAGAAGGAGGTTTCTCGGTTTTAATAATACTTCATTAATCAAAACATTTCCACTTTATTAGCATTTGCGGTGGTTTGTGGTACTCGTTACGATTTCGAAATCGGTAAAACATTATTCCTTTTAAAAAACCAAGTACTCATTACTGCGAATGAGGTTTCACATAAAATTCATATTAATTTAATTAAGTCAAGTCTCTTATCTTTTAAGATCAAGTCTCTTAACTTCTAAAATCAATAAATCATTCATTTATCTCTCTTGGCGTTATACCTAACTTCCCGTAAAGCTAGTATAACTCTTAAGTTTTAAAACCAAGTATTACTCTCGCTGTGGTTCTTAAGTCTTTTGAAATACTTGAAGATTCTTATTATTCGGGCTTAAGTCAAAAGACATTGCCGTACAACTACGTTCGATTAGTAGCGTCGTCTACTATATATATATATATATATATTCTTTTAAAATATCATGCTCAAGAGGATAGGAAGAATCACGTACCTCGCGACGATTATCATTATAAGCAAATCGCTCATGGTATAACTTGGCTAGTCTGGTCCACCTTTCAGTAGCACGTACTGCTCGCGAACATTCAACCTATAAAGGTTATACAAGTCTATCAAAGTCTAGACTACTCGGTAGAATAAATCTAGATACAAGATTCTACGGAAATTTGGGCAGCCACTTCCCTGCAGTCAAACTACAAAGTCTCATGTCTGATCCTATTCTCTTCTTTAAATTAGGGCTTAAGTCGAAGACATTGCATGAAAACTAAGTTCAGTTCTATATATAGTATACTTCAACTATATATTCCTACAACATGTAATTTCCAATTCTGATAGGAGACAAGATATTTACCTCGATAAGCCCAAAATTATCGAAGTTTAATGTCGCTCACGAGCAGATTTAGCTCGACTCCGTGCGCTCAACCGCTCCAAACCACCCTTAGAAGTTCTAACCAACTTCACTTAATACTCAACCAACTATGGAGATTTTCCCGGGTTTCGGTTTGAGACAAAAAGGACATCTGGTAGTATTTCCGGGCTTTACGTATAGAGGTATCTTTGGAATACTACAAGGTATACGGCTAAGGTATTTTGGGTATAGTAACAATACTTTGGAGAGTATTTCTACCAAGACGGGGGGTATTTATACGAGACAACACCACAAGGGGGTGTATACCTCGACGACCCCATTAGGAGGGGTATTCTCGAAGGGAAGGGGACTCTCGGACAAGGGGCCTCTCAAAGTGGGGAGGGGGAGGCTAGACGAGACCTCAACACAAAGGGGGGGGGGGAGCTCTCAAGACTTAGAGATGTTTGGATGAAGAAGTCTTCAAAGGGGGAGGGGTATTTATAGGTCAAGTAAGGGGCTGACGAGGGCGAAGATGAAGCCAAGTGCTATGCAAGTGTAGGGCGAAGATATGCCCAAGTGCCCAGTCCTACTCGCCTTAAGCGCTCACAAATATCCTACCAACCCAGGGTTGGTTAGTCCCAATGCGCCCCTTTTCCGCCAATGAGAGAGTGCCAAGTGGCGCCCTACCGTTGGTCCAACACGTTCGTCTCTCGGAAAAATCCGCAAAAATTAAAAATGACATAGCGTAATTTTCCGCCCATGAAGTTGTGTAAAGCGTTTAGTCGAAAAATGACTCTAATCGGGTGTTGTGCACAAAAATAATTGGCTAAGCCTACTTAAAAGCCCAAACTTTTCTCGTGCGTCATACGTACATACTGCAGAAAATACGAGGGTATAACATTCTCCTCGCCAGAAACATTCGTCAGAATGTTCCTTCTAATCTCAAAACAAGCGTGCGCGGTATAGTCTTCACTACTATACTTACGAAACAATCCTTGCCACGTAGCCCGCGAAACAACTTGCGCCAAAATACTTACATCGAGTCGAAACACCTCGCATCGGCCAAACGCCTCTCTCGAGTCTAAAATATACTTCCTCGCACCTTCTGTTATACCGTATTTCAGTATATGCGAGGGGCGTGCGTAGGAAATTTCGAACTTGAGAATAGGCTTGGCGAATTATTTTTGTACCTGACACGATTAAGTCGTTTTTTGAAAGCGTTTTCCACGACTTTCGTGAGAATTTCGGCTATGTCATTTTAATTTTTGCGGTTTTAGAAGGCGAAACATTTTTGGACCAGCGGGAGGTGACACTTGTCACCCTCGTTGGGCGATAAAGAGGAGGCTTGGCCTTGGCGATTGGTTCATGGTTTTGTGCCTTGTTTTGGCCTTGTTTTGTGGCTTGTTTTGTGCCATGTTTTGTGGAGTAGGGGTTAGGGTGCACTTGGCTTGATCTTGGCCTTACACTTGCCTTGCCTTGGCTAGATCTTGGCCGTTGGTTGGCCTTTGGTTTTGCTATAAATACCCCCTTATGTTGATGAACTCTTCATCCACAAATGAAACCTTCAAGCCTAAAATCCCTCCTCCTCTTGTGTTGTGTTCGTCAACACCACTCCCCCTTTGAGTGGCCTTGTGGTAGAGCCTCACTAGCTTTGTGGTGCCTTGGCGTGGGGTACCCCACTGCCTAGTTGTTTCGTATAATACCCTTGTTGTGGTATAGAAATACTCTCTGTATTGTTGTAATGTCCAAATACCTTGGCCCAAATACCTTGTAGTATTCCCAGGTTACAACATACAAAGCCGAGAAAATCGATTATACTTCCTTTAGCCACAAAAACCGAAACCCTAAGGAAAACCTCCGTAGTTAGTTGGAGTACTATGTAGAAGTTGGTTAGAACTTCTAAGGGTTGTTGGGGCGGGTTGGAGCACCGGAGTAGGAGCGAAACTTTGCTAGGATCGACATTAAACTCGGATAATTATGGGCTTATCGAGGTAAATATCTTGTCCTCTATTGTAATTGGAAATTACATGTTGTTAGAATATATAGTTGAAGTATACTATATATAGAATGAGCGTGGTTGGTTGGCAATGTCTTTTGACTTAAACTG
The DNA here is from genome assembly GCA_029844215.1 of Przewalskia tangutica. NCBI lineage: Eukaryota > Viridiplantae > Streptophyta > Magnoliopsida > Solanales > Solanaceae > Przewalskia > Przewalskia tangutica. The sequence goes on along the minus strand of JAQGDG010000244.1, from coordinate 154,652 downwards.
AAGAAGCGAGCGAAGCTGTATTCTGAGTAACTTGTGTAGTAATCTTGTGGAGTAGAATTGTACCGTTCGGGTTAGATGTATAACCCCACTGGTTGGCTTAATGGCAGGCCAGTTAGAGAGGAGGAGATTTCTGTTTGTTGCGGGGAGGTCTTGCGAATTTTACGTAGAATGTTCTCGATAAGATCTTGATGTTAATAAAGCGCGCTTGTGGCCTTATAGGTTGAAGTACTACGTGTGGCGCGTTCTACTTGGCTTAGGAGTAGAAGCGGTTGGAAGTACTTGGGCGTTTTGCTATTAGTCGATACTGCGTCGCGGTATGTGAACCTCTTCCTATCTCTTCTAGCATGATATGTGTGAACTATGTAATGCGGTGAAGCGTGCATGTGCTAGCGTATTTGATTGATTTAAAACATAAAGTGTTATAGCGGCTTTATGGGAAGTTGGTTATAACGACTTTATGTTGGTAGAAAATACTTGTGGTCTTTAAAAGGTAGTGATTTGAACTATAAGCGGCTTGTTATGTGTTAATAAAGAACTTGAAGTATTTCAAAAGATTTTGAATCATTTTGAAAGAAGAAGTAATACTTGGTTTTGAAAAACTTAAGAGTTATACTAGCTTTATGAGAAGTTAGGTATAACGGCTTAAGAATGTTTCTTGATTTGGAAATCGAATGTGTATCGACAAACCCTGCGGCGTTAATAAAGGAAATGTTTTGACTAATTAAGTATTATTAAAACCGATGAAACTTCATCTGCATAGAAGCTAAGATGAGACAAAATGATATTTCTAGATCACGGTGTCTTTGTAATAAGATTGTTATAAACAAGAATATCTTACTCACATATAAGACTTATGTTTCTCAGTTGTTTAAAGGAGAATTATATTCTTAAATGAATAAGACTATGAACTCTGAAACCTTTCTAAAAAACGTGAACATTTGAAATTAGGCAAACTTGGACGTTTGGAAAATAATGTTGTTACTTGATTTTACAAAGGTAAGTGTTTTGGTTTATTTAAAAAGACATTCACTCTATTTTATACTACGGGTCTTGTGTGACTTATGTGAAAGCAACGGATCTTTTAAAAGATTTAATGTATGAAGTACTTTAGGGGTAGATGCGAACTTGTTAACAAAGTACATTGTGTGAATAACTTGATTGTGTTGGTTTGAGATAGCATTGTAAATACTTTCTTGTTGATGTGATAAGTGAAATTGTTAGGATGCTACGTGTGTTAGTATCTTGTGTGATCTTGATGTAAGGGGGTCATTCTTGTTTTGCTTCGTTGTTAAGCGTTAAGCGTTGTACTATTATTGTATCACATGCCGGCTTTGACTTATTATGCAGGGCTTGCCACGCGATGCGGTCTTTCACTTTATGCGGTCCTCGTGACTATGCAGTCGCGGTAGCTCGAGATTGATCATTAGGGTGTTTAGCGATGCGGGGATTCCTATGCGATCTGTTGAGACTATGCGGTCTTTTGAGACTATGCGGGTTGCGGGAGCTGGCGGATACCGAGGTTAGGCGCCCGATGCGGGTATACCTCGGTGATGCAGGACCATGATTCGAGAATACCTCATGCGGTCGTGTGTGACCTATGCGGGCTGCGAGAGTTCGAGGATAGGCAGCGCATTGATATTGCGAGCGGTGGCGGCCGATCATGTGGTGCGGTCTAGAAAGACCTCGGGATACGATTTGTGGTATTTTGATGCGTGGGTCTTAGTAGTCGGCTATGCGCCGTACTTGCCCGTCACGGTTTTATTGTGATAACTTTGAGGCGTGAGTCACGACTTGACATATTTGCTTATTTGTTGTGAGCGTAGTTTGCTTATCATACATGTCTCTGCTTTATAGACTATTATGATTTCATTTCTGATATTTTTAGTTTCACATACTCGGTACTGTTGTCTTGACCTCCTTGGGCTGCGTTCATCTGCGCAGTTGAGTACACGATCGTTGATCTAGCTCTCGAGTCACGATTTGAGCGTTTGGGAAGCTCCGTTTCTCGGAGGCTTATCGGTGGTATAGTCCTGTCGTACTAAGTGTTTACATTCGGGGTTTGGCGGGGCCTGTCGCCATTATTGTCATATCATTCTTAAGTGCTGTAATCTTGTTGTGGCGGGGTTTGTAAAAAGATTAAAGCGTTCATGTTGAAAAGGTTGTCATTTATATATATCTTAGAAAGACAAGTTTTCTCAGTTATTGTTTCATATTTCATAATATGTCTTGTATCGTTTATGTTCGTGATTACTCGATGTTGTATCACTAGGGTGCGGGGTAAGGCACGATCACGGGCGGAATCGGGTCGTGACAAAAGTGGTATCGAGCGATTAATCCTCGGAAAGTGTCTACGCCGTATCGGTAGAGTCTTGATTATCGGTGTGTTGTGCACCGCACCAATGTCGGGAGGCTATAGGATATTTAGGATTGGTTTCTATTCTTCTCACTCGAGATCGTGCCTTAGAAATTTGTGTTGTAAGTTAGACCCTCGGCGTATTTCTTTCCTTATCGTTATGCCTCGCGTGGGCAAACCGGGCCCGGGAGAGGCAAAGCGGCCGAGGGCTGCGAGTAGAGTTGAGAGGGTTGCGTGGGCGCAGGCCCGATCATTACCTAGGGTAATGCTTCGTTCGAGGATTCTGCGGCGTCGCTGCGATAAAGTTTAGTACGGCGGCGGTTCTGCTGCGGCGTGATATTTGAACGCCGGTTCCACGACCGAGAGCAGAGAATATGGATTGCAAAGCGACCTATTACTAGCTATGGATTTGGCTACGGAGTATACCGATGTATCGCGAGTCTTGATGAATATCAGCGAGAAGGTTGTGCAAGTAAGTTCTTGATTGAAGCGAGCATGGCACGTATGCGGGCTTATGCCGTCGGTAGAAAGCATAAGATCGGCGGGTTAACAAGGGCGAGAAGAGGCGAGCGGCGAGGTCCTTTGGTAACTTTAGGCGAGTCGCCTCGCGTGAAGATTATGCACCTCCGCGGTCGCGAGTGGTCTTCCCACGGAGTTGGGGCGTTCGGGGTATGCGAGTTGGTCGAGAACTCCGGGACTTCGGTTCGCGATGTGGCGAGCGTCGTCGGGAATGTCGTTTTTTTAGTTGGTACTTGTTGTACCTATGACCGTCAGGGTCTGGGGTCGAAAAGTGTCCTTGTAGGAGGACTTAGCCTTAGGATCGGTGGGTAGTGTGTCATCTCCCTCATTATCGCCTACGAGCGAGTTTGATTAGACGACTAAGGGAGTGAAGCGATGAATATAGATATATCTACAACCCTCAGAGTTCGGTATGTGTGATAAGATGGGTATATCATAAGTGCTATGTTTTGATAGCGGTATGTTAATATTGTGATTAGAAATCTTGGTTAGTTAACAGTAAGATTTGGGGATAGAGAAGGTGTGAGCCTTAGAGTTTTATACGTAGAGACCTTAGAGGTAAGGCCGTCTCGAGTAAAGGTGTAGTGTTATGTTGATCCTTATCGGGTGCATAGTGCGTGAGCTATGTTTGGGATAGGTCCTAAGTAGTGTGAAATGAAAGGGGGTAGTTGAGCTAAGAAGACCGCTAGGTTTTGAAGCGTGATTAGTGAGATTGTTCGGATCGGGAGCTAGTATTGTGCGGCGTTGCGGGTCGGGTTGAGGCCACGATTGCGGGTCAACCAGCGGCATGTATGGCGGTGGGGTCAGGTTTTGGTGGTCGCCTTGTGTTAGGGTTGTGAGGGTGTTAGGCTGAGTTTAGTTAACAGCGTCTGAGTTCGTGGATGCGTTCGACCGGTGGTCGGGCGATGGGAGCCCCATCGTGTTCTTCGGTCAGTACCGTTTACTCGGCTGTGTTGAGTTATCTGAAAGGTTGTAAGGCTGCACGGGGTGCCTACCTTCACCTAATGACAGACAGTGGAGCCCAGGTTACGGCTATTTTTGTTCCTGGAAGTTTTACCAAGCATGTGTTAAGAACTCCGGTGAGTCTCAGAATCGCATTCGCCCTCGGGCCAGTGTTTGGATTTCAGGGATAGTTGTGGGGATTGTTGTCTCCTGTGGAGGTAGTGTTTAAGCTACCATTTCAGTGTTCGGATGTCACCTTTTGAAGCCTTGTAGGGGCGGAAGTGTAAAGTTGCGGTCGATTGGTTCGATGTTGGCAAGGTTGAGCGATTGGTTGAGCTTGTTCCGCAGACTATGGATAGTGAAGCTTGTCTAGAAGAAGTTACGGCGGCTCGGAGGAATCGTCGCGGATAATCGGCAGCGGCGCTTAGAGTTGAGTTGGCGGTCGGTCTTGAAAGTACCACCCGGTTAGGGTGTGGCGAGTTTTGGAAAAGCGGAGAAACTTAGCGAGTTACTTTGGGCTTTTGAGTTCATGTGAAGGATAGGCGGGTTGCCTATATGTTAGCATTGCCGTCCGACTTAGGAAGCGATGCGTCCGGTCTTCGTATTGTTATATTCGGGAAAGTATCGGAGAGCCGTCAGTGTTCCCGATTAATGATGACCACGTTAGAATAGTAACCAGTTTTGGAAGCGAAGCGATGTCGAATGTGGTAAGAGTTCAGTGTCACGACATCCTCGGGGATCATGGCGGCGGTACTATTTGTTAGGTCGTCGGAGCAAGGCTCGCGACAAAGTGACAAAGCGGTATCTCTGACGAGTAAAGAGAAGCGAGCATGTATGGCGAGCATAGATGTGATCATTTCTTTTGTAAAGAGAAGGTCGAAGGAAGTATATTTTAGACCGGTGAGAAGTGTTTTGTGGTGATGATTAGAGGTGTTTCCTCGTGGACTTGGATGTAAGCATTTTTGCGAAGTTGTTTACGTGGCGGTGTGGCGGGATTGATTCGTAAGTATAGTAGTGAAGACTATCTTGGTGCGCGTTGTTTGAGACTTAGAAGGAACATTCGGGGCGAATGTTTCTAAGGAGGAGAATGTTATACCGTATTTCAGTATGTCTGCGAGGGCGTGCGTAGGAAATTCGAACTTGAGAATAGGCTTGGCGAATTATTTTTGTACACAACACGATTAGAGTCGTTTTTAGTGAAAGCGTTTTCCATGACTTTCGTAGGGAATTTCCGGCTATGTCATTTTTAATTTTTGCGGATTTTTCAGAGGCGAAACATTTTTGGACCAGCGGGAGGGTGACCTTGTCACCCTCGTTAGACGATAAGAGGAGGCTTGGATTTGGTCGATTAGTTCATGGTTTTGTGCCTTGTTTTGGCCTTGTTTGTGGCTTGTTTTGTGCCATGTTTTGTGGAGTAGGGGTTAGGGTGCACTTGGCTTGATCTTGGCCTTACACTTGCCTTGCACTTGGCTAGATCTTGGCCATTGGTTGGCCTTTGGTTTTGCTATAAATACCCCCTTATGTTGATGAACTCTTCATCCACAAATGAAACCTTCAAGCCTAAAATCCTCCCTCCTCTTGTGTTGTGTTCGTCGACACCCACTCCCTTTGAGTGGCCTTGTGGCGAAAGCCTCACTCCGCTGTGGTGCCTTGGTAGTGGGGTACCCCACTAGCCTAGTTGTTTTAGTATAATACCCACTTGTTGTGGTATAGAAATACTCTCTAGTATTGTTGTAATGTCCAAATACCTTGGCCCAAATACCTTGTAGTATTCCCGAGTTACACTTATACAAAGCCGGAAAATACGATTATACTTCCTTTAGCCACAAAACCGAAACCTAGAAAACCTCCGTAGTTAGTTGGAGTACTATGTAGAAGTTGGTTAGAACTTCTAAGGGTTGTTTGGAGCGGGTTGGAGCACCGGAGTAGGGCGAAACTTTGCTAGGATCGACGTTAAACTCGGATAATTATGGGCTTATCGAGGTAAATATCTTGTCCCTATTGTAATTGGAAATTACATGTTGTTAGAATATATAGTTGAAGTATACTATATATAGGCGAGCGTGGTTAGTTAGCAATGTCTTTTGACTTAAGCTGAAGAAGCAGGCGAAGCGTATTCTGATAGACTTGTGTAGTAGTCTTGTGGAGTAGAATTGTACCGTTCGGGTTAGATGTATAACCCACTGGTTGGCTTAGTGGCGGCCAGTTAGAGAGGAGATTTCTGTTGCGGGGAGAGTCTTCGAATTTTACGTAGAATGTTCTACGATAAGATCTTGATGTTAATAAGCGCCTTGTGGCCTTATAGGTTGAAGTACTACGTGTGGCGCGTTACTTGGCAGGAGTAGCGGCGGTTGGAAGTACTTGGGCGTTTTGCTATTAGTCGATACTCGTCGCGAGGTATGTGAACCTCTTCCTATCTCTTCTAGCATGATATGTGTGAACTATGTAGTGCGGTGAGCGTGCATGTGCTAAGCGTATTTGATTGATTTAAAACATAAAGTGTTATAACGGCTTTATGGGAAGTTAGTTATAACGACTTTATGTTGGTAAGAAAATACTTGTGGTCTTTAAAGGTAGGTGATTTGAACTATAAGCGGCTTGTTATGTGTTAATAAAGAACTTGAAGTATTTCAAAAGATTTTGAATCATTTTGAAAGAAGAAGTAATACTTGGTTTTGAAAAACTTAAGAGTTATACTAGCTTTATGAGAAGTTAGGTATAACGGCTTAAGAATGTTTCTTGATTTGAATCGAATGTGTATCGACAAACCAACTGCGGCGTTAATAAAAGGAAATGTTTTGACTAATTAAGTATTATTAAAACCGATGAAACTTCCATCTGCATAGAAGCTAAGATGAGACAAAATGATATTTCTAGATCACAATTTCTTTGTAATAAGATTGTTATAAACAAGAATATCCTACTCATATAAGACTTATGTTTCTCAGTTGTTTAAAGGAGAATTATATTCTTAAATGAATAAGACTATGAACTACGAAACCTTTCTAAAAAGCGTGAACATTTGAAATTAGGCAAACTTGGGCGTTTGGAAAATAATGTTGTTACTTGATTTTACAAAGGTAAGTGTTTTAGTTTATTTAAAAAACGATCACTCTATTTTATACTACGGGTATTGTGTGACTTATGTGAAAGCAACGGATCTTTTAAAAGATTTAATGTATGAAGTACTTTAGGGGTAGATACGAACTTGTTAACAAAGTACCTTGTGTGAATAACTTGATTGTGTTGGTTTGAGATAGCCTTGTAAATGCTTTCTTGTTGATGTGATAAGTGAAAATGTTAGGATCTTCACGTGTGTTAGTATCTTGTGTGATCGTGATGTAAGGGTCATTCTTGTTGTGCTTACGTTGTTAAGCGTTAAGCGTTGTACTATTATTGTATCACATACCGCTTTGACTTATTATCAGGGCTTGCCACCCTTGATGCGGGTCTTTACGGCTATGCGGTCTCGTGACTATGCAGTCGCGGTAGCTCGAGATTGATCATTCGGGTGTTTAGCACGATGCGGGGATTCCACATGCGATCTGTTGAGACTATGCGGTCTTTTGAGACTATGCGGGTTGCGGGAGCCTGGCGGATACGAGGTTAGCTGCGCCCGATGCGGGGTATACCTCGGTGATGCAGGACCGTGATTCGAGAATACCTCATGCGGGTCGTGTGTGACCTATGCGGGCTGCGAGAGTTCGAGGATAGGCAGCGATTGATATTGCGGGCGAGTGGCGGCCGATCATGTGGTGCGGTCTAGAAAGACCTCGGGATCTGATTTGTGGTATTTTGGTGCGTGGGTCTTAGTAGTCGGCTATGCCTTCGTACTTGCCGTCACGGTTTTATTGTGATAACTTTGAGGCGTGAGTCACGACTTGACATATTTGCTTATTTGTTGTGAGCGTAGTTTGCTTATCATACATGTCTCTGCTTTATAGACTATTATGATTTCATTCTGATATTTTTAGTTTCACATACTCGGTACTGTTGTCTTGACCTCGCTTGAGGCTGCGTTCATCTGCGCGAGTTGAAGTACACGATCGTTGATCCTAGCTCGAGTCACGATTTCAGCGTTTGGGAAGCTCCGTTTCTCGGAGGCTTATCGTGGTATAGTCCAATGTCGTACTAAGTGTTTACATTCGGGGTTTGGCGGGGCCACATCCGCCATTATTGTCATATCATTCTTAAGTGCATGTAATCTTGTTGTGGCGGGGTTTGTAAAAGGATTAAAGCTGTTCATGTTGAAAAGGTTGTCATTTATATATATGCGAAAAGCAAGTTTTCTCAGATTATTGTTTCATATTTCATAATATGTCTTGTATCGTTTTATGTTCCGCTGATTACTCTGATGTTGTATCACTAGGGTGCCCGGGGTAAGGCACCAGTCACGGGCCCGGAATCGGGTCGTGACATTCTCTTTACAAAAGAAATGATCACATCTATGCTCGCCATACATGTTCGCTTCTTCCCTTACGTGTCCATAGCATGTACACTCGAACTCTTACCACATTTATTCTTGCCGGTTTCCAAAACTCGTCACACCACATTCGGGTGGTACCTTGAAGACCGGCCGTCGACACGAACTCTAAGCGTCGTCGCGGATTATCCATACGATTTCTGCGGTGCCAAAACCTCTTACAGACAAGCTTACTTTATCCACGATCTGCTTTGGAACAAGTGCGAACCGTCTATCTGAACGCGCCAACATCGAACCAATCGGCCGTGACTTACACTTCGCCCTACAAGGCCGTAAGGCAATAACCAAACACTGAAATGGTAGCTAAAACACTCGCCAGCGGGAGAAACAATCCTCGCGGCTACCGCAGAAATCAACCGGCAGAGGCGATGCGGTCGAGACTCGCTGAGTTCTAACCTGCTGGTAAAACTTTGGAAGAAAAAGCGATCGTACCACAGGCTCCGTTATGCGTCATAAGGTGAAGGTAGGCACCGTGCGACCTTACAACGCTTTACGATATAACGTCTGCAACTTACTGCAGAGTACGGTTTGGACTAAAAGATAAGGCGGGCTACCTCGTCGGCCCGACTGCGGTCGAATCGTCCTGAGCTTCGTATCTTGGTTAACTAAACATGGGCCTAACACCTCATGACCCTATCCTGGCGGGACCACGCAAGCGACCCGCGCTGAGCAGGCGCGGGTTGACCCTGGCGTGGCCTCAACCCGACGGCAGCGCAGACACTAGCTCACGGTCAGGAAAACTCTCGCTAATCCGTTCACGAAAACTGGCGGTCTTCTTAGCTCAACTACCCTCTTTCATTCCACGCTGCTCGGGGACTTATCCAAACAGCTCGCGTGCACAATGCACTCCGATAAGGGTTAAACACAAATGTAATCTTTTTCTCAAGATTGCCTTGCCTCTAAGGTCTCGCGTAAAAGCTCTAAGGCTTACACTTCATCCCCGATCTTTCCGGTTACTAACCATGATTTCTAATCCAACTACAACAACGCTATCGAGAACATAGCACTTATGATATACCCGTCTTATCACACATCTTGATCTCAGAGGGTTAAGGATATATCTATATCTCTTTCGCTCGTTAGTCATTCTAATCAAACTGCCCGTGAGAGCGCGTAGGAAGGTAACGAACTACCGCGATCACGAAGGTGAGTCCTCCTACTTGCATCCCTCCTGCCGGGACACCGCTGCGACACACTGGCACGGCGGCGCGGTGCAACAAGTACCAACAAAAGGCGACATTCCGGGATGGCGTGCATCACGTGTGAGCGGAAGCCACGGGCTCGACCCGACTCTGCCTACCGAGCGTCACGAACCTGTGGAGGACCTCTGCCTTTGGTGGATGTGCATAATCAATCTGCTGGTGAGGTGATTCGCCTCGAAAGTTACTAAAGGACCTTGTTGTTCTGGCCCTCTCCTGCTGTCCTTGGTTAACCCGTCGATCTCTACGTTTCTCGGCCTGCTGCGCATAAGCCCGTACACAGGCCATGCTCAAGCCTAACTGAAAAATTACTCTTGTACAACTCTCTCTGGATAGTCGTCAAGACTCGCGATACGTCGGTATACTCTCTGGTAGCCAAATCCATAGTTAATGCGATTCGCCTCTTTGTAATCCATATTCTCTGTCCCGGTCGTGGGCGAAGGTTCAAATATCATGGCGCGGTAGGAGCTTGCCGCCAGGTGCTAAACTCTGCTGGGGCTAGTGACGTCGCAGAACTCCCCGAATGAAGCACTACCCTAGGTAATGATTGGGCCTGTGCCCTCGTAACCCTCTGTACTCTACTTGCAGCTCCCTCGGCTGCCTTGCCCTCCTGGGCCCGGGTTTCCCCTACGCGGAGGCATAATAGTAAGGGAAAGAAATACGTTTAGAGGTCGATCTTACAACTGACTCTAAGGCACGATCTCAGTGAGAAGAATGAAACCAATCCTAAATATCCTATAGCCTCACGATTATTGGTGTGGTGCACAATACAGATAATCAGACTCTGCGGATGCGATGCGTAGACACTTTCAGAGGATTAGCGCTGCGATACCACTTTTGTCACGACCGTTCGGGGCGTGGTAGTGCCTTACGGGCACCAGTAGTACATCGAGAAAATCAGCGGAACATAAAACAATAACATGAAGCGATGTAATAAGGCGGTGAAATAAGAAGATAGGCTAACCAAAGCGGTTACCCGGTATATATAAATAACAATTTGAGCGATTTACATCCCATTACAATCACGCCCAGCGGTACTGGACCTCTCTACGAATGATATGACAACGGCGGGGCGGGGCCGTCGTACCCTGAATGTAGCACCTGCAACAACGGGGACTATGCGAATAAGCCTCGGAGAAGCGGAGCTTTCCCAGCAATGGCTGTGACCCTAGGCGAGGATCGGCGGCGGTGTACCTTTACTGCGGCATGACGCGGCCCGAAGAGTCGATCTGGCAGTGCAGAGTATGTGAAAATAAATCTTTGTAAATGAAATCATAGTAGTCTATATAAGCGAGGAGACATGTATGATAGCGAACTACGATTCTGATAAATAATCGGTCATGTCAAGTCGGGGACTCGCGCCGAAGTCATCGCGATAGAACCGTGCGGGGTAAATGCGAAGGCATAGCCGACTACTAAGACCACGTACCAAAAATGCCATAAAGCGTATCACGAGGTCTTTCTGGGCGCACCATGATCGAAGTGGCGGCTCGCGCGGTATCCGTGCGCGTCTATCCACAGAACTTACGCGACTCGCGTAGGTCACCTGAACCGCGTGAGGTATTCCTCGAATCATGGTCCCGACCGCTGAGGTATACCGCGTCGGGCGACTTAACCCCGGTATCCGCTGGACTTCGCGGCCGCGTAGTCGCCGAAGACCGCGTAGTCCTCGAAAGGCCGCGTAGGGCATCCCCGCGTCGGGCTAAACACCGGAATGATCAATCACGGGTATCTGCTGCTCGCGTAGTCGTAGACGCGTAGGCGTATAGACCGCGTCAGGGTGGCAAGCCCTCGGTATAATAAGTCGAGGGTATGTGATCTGATAACGATCTGACGGGCTTAACGTTTAACAACGTAAGCCAAGAATGACCCCACACATAACAATCACAAGATGCTAACACCGTAGCATCTAACATGTTTACTTATCAAATCAACAAGAAAGTATTACAAGGTAATCACAAACCAACACAATCAAGTTATTCACGCGAGGTACTTTATGCTAACAAGTTCGGGTATCTATCCCCGAAGTACTTCATACGTTAACTCTTTAAAAGATCCGTTTCTTTCACGAAGTCACCTGATACGTAGTATAAAATAGAGTGGTATCTTTTAAGTAAACCAAAACACTTCCCTTTGTAAAATCAAGTAACAACATTATTTTCCAAGCGTCCAAGTTTGCCTAATTTCAAATGTTCACGTTTCTTATTTTAGAAAGGTTTAAGTAGTTCATAGTCTTATTCATTTAAGAATATAATTCTCTTTTAAACAATCGGAGAAACATATGCCTATATGTGAGTAGGTTATTCTTGTTTATAATCAATCTTATTAGCGACCATGATGCAGGAAATGTAGTATCATTTTGTCTCATCTTAGCTTCATGCGAGATGGAGGTTTCTCTTGGTTTTAATAATACTTCATTAATCAAAACATTTCCCTTTATTAGCATTTGCGGTGGTTTGTCATTTTCGTTCGATTTCGAAATCAGTAAAACATTATTCCTTTTAAAAAAACCAAGTACTCATTACTCGCGAATGAGGTTTCACACAAAATTCATATTAATTTAATTAAGTCAAGTCTCTTATCTTTTAAGATCAAGTCTCTTAACTTCAAAATCAATAAATCATTCATTTTATCTCTCTTAAGTAGTTATACCTAACTTCCCGTAAAGCTAGTATAACTCTTAAGTTTTAAAACAAGTATTACTCTCGCTTTCAAGCAGTTCTTAAGTCTCTTGAAATACTTCAAGATTACATTATTAGACTTAAGTCAAAGACATTGCCGTACAACTACGTTCGATTAGCGCGTCGTCTACCGTACTATATATATATATATATATTCTTTTAAAATATCATGCTCGAGGATAGGAAGAATCACATACCTCGCGACGATTATCGGCTATAAGCAAATCGCTCACGGCTATAACGGCTATCTGGTCCTTTCAAGTAGCACGTGCTACTCGCAGAACATTTCAACCTATAAAGGTTATACAAGTCTATCAAAGTCTAGACTACTCGGTAGAATAAATCTAGATACAAGATTCTACGGAAATTTGGGCACTTCCTGCCAGTCAAACTACACAAGTCTCTTGTAATGGTCTATTCTCTTCATTAAATTGGGCTTAAGTCCAAGACATTGCCCAAAACTAAGTTCAGTTCTATATATAGTATGCTTCAACTATATATTCCTACAACATGTAATTTCCAATTCTGATAGGGGACAGATATTTACCTCGATAAGCCCAAAATTATCCAAGTTTAATGTGGCTCACGAGCAGTTTAGCTCGACTCCGTGCGCTCCAACCGCTCAAACCACCCTTAGAAGTTCTAACCAACTACTTAATACTCTAACCAACTATGGAGATTTTCCCGGGGTTTCGGTTTGAGACAAAAAGGACATCTGTAGTATTTAAGACTTTACGTATAGAGTATCTTTGGAATACTACAAGGTATCTGGCTAAGGTATTTTGGGTATAGTAACAATAATTTGGAGAGTATTTCTACCAGAGGGGGTATTTATACGAGACAACACCACGAGGGGGTGTATACCTCGGCCCACCCCATTAGGAGGGGTGGGGTATTCTCGACGAGGGAAGGGGACTCTCGGCCAAGGGCCTCGAAGGGGAGGGAGGCTAGGCGAGACCTCGACACAAAGGGGAGCTCTCGAGACTTAGAGATTTTTGGATGAAGAAGTCTTGAAGGGGAGGGTATTTATAGGTCAAGTAAGGGCTGACGAAGGGCGAGATGAAGCCAAGTGCTATGCAAGTGTAGGGCGAAGATATGCCCAAGTGCCCCCTAGTCCCTACTCCTTAAAACCCTACAAATATCTACCAACCCCGGGTTGGTTGCGTCCCATCTTGCCCCACTTTTCCGCCAATGAGAGGGTGCCAAGTGGCGCCTCTCGTTAATCTGACACGTTCGTCTCTCGGAAAAATCATAAAAATTAAAAATGACATAGCGAATTTTCCGCCGCAAGTTGTGTAAAGCGTTTAGTCAACGACTCTAATCGGGTGTTGTGCACAAAAATAATTCGGCCAAGCCTACTTAAAATCCCAAACTTTTCTACGTACGTCCTTACGTACATACTCTGGAAAATACGGGGTATAACACTCTAACCACCGTCTCTGTCGTAAGTTCAGCTCCCTCTGGCTGAAGATAGTAGGAGGCTCTTGTGGTCTGTATAAATATCCACATGAACCCCATACAAATAGTGCCTCCTGATCTTCAAGGCGTGAATCACCGCCTTGACTCCAAATCATGGGTGGGGTAGTTCCTCTCATGTTTCTTAATTTGTCGGGATCGTATGCTATAACCTTGCCTGTGTCAACACGCATCCAAGCTTTGATGCACGCGTCACAATACATGACATAGCCATCTGGACCTGCGGAAGGTAAACGAGGCGGTCGTCGATCTCTCGCCGATGGCGAAACCACGCTCCTGGCATCGGTCCGGCGAAACTTTGCCTTACGAGTCGGCCTAGTCAATGGTGCGAAGATAAAGCAAACTTCTCCACGAGCGCGATAATAACTGCGAGGCCCAGGCTGCGCCTGCGCCGGAGTAGTAGGTGCAGGCCAAGTCGGCGCCTCGATCTTGGCGTATCCACCCGAATACCATCGCCCTACAATATGCCCGAAATGCCACGAAGCCAGCCAAATCTCACGTTTGGAAAACTTGGCGTATAGCTGCTCTCTGGAGAACTCCGTACGGTCGCCAAATGCTCGCGTGCTCGCTCTGGCGGGAATAAGCGAAGATGTCATCAATGAACACTATCACAAGCGTGTCCAAAAATGGCTTGAACACTCGGTTCATCAAATCCGTGAATCTGGCGGAGCATTGGTCAAACCGAAAGACATAACCACGAACTCATAGTGCGTGTCGGGTCGGAATGCGATCTGAGGATATCTGCCTCTCTAACTACTTTTGATGATAGCCCGATCGCAGATCAATCTTGGAAAACATCTACGCACCTGCGCAGCTAGTCGAACAAATCATCAATCACAGGAAGGGGTATCGGTTCTTAATGGTCACCTTGTTAATTTGTAATCAACACGCGTGCGCATGCGTCGTCCTTCTTCTTCGCGAACAATACCGCGCTCCCGGGGAGAAACACTAGGCTGATGAAGCCGCTTCTCGGCAAATCTCTCGGTTGGTCCTTGACTCTCAACTCGGCGGGTGCCGTTCTGTATGGCGGAATGGAAATAAGTAGTGCAGCGGCTGTCGATACAAAACTACATCTCCTCTCGGGAGGATACGGTCGTCTGCGGAAACATGCAGGAACACTCGACTCTGGGCGGTGAAAATATGGTCGCGACCTCGATTATCAAACACTTTCGAATGAGATGGTAGATATACCATCTGCGCGTCTTCACGGCCTTGAGGTAGGAAATAAACCTACCACCGGCGACACGGTGTTCCCCTCACCTTTCGATAGCCGGTTCCCGAGCTGGAGCTGTACCACTCTCTCCTGCGATCTACTGCGGCGTAGCGAAGCTAACCAATCCATGCCCGTGATCACGCCGAAATCGGTCATGTCGGCTCTATCAAGTCGGCTAGGGTGCGGCATTGCATAAAATCCTTTGGGCAAGCTCTATATACACGCCAGAGCTACCAGAATCACCCATGGCGTAGCTACCTCGAAAGGGTACATGGACTCGGGCTCTATCACTATCCTACTAGCGATAAGGGAGATATATGGGGCCAGTAGAACCGGATCTATCAAGGCATACGTGTCCTGACGTGAAGCGATAAAGTACACGTGGCGACATCGGTGAGGCCTCACGGTCTGCCGGTGGACAAGGCATAAATGCGATTACGAGGACCGCTAGAAGCTGGGACCAGCGCCACGACCTCTGCGCGACCTGCTGGTCCATGAGTACCACGCCCTCGGGGCGAGTAGCTATGGGGATGAAGACCGACAGCGGAGACCTGTGGGTGAACCCTCCCGTCAGTGCGCCCGCAGTGACGGGCTCTCGCGTAGTGACCTGCGGCCGTAAGTATAGCAAACTCGAAGTAGTACCACAACTCACGAATGGAATCTACCACATCGGATACGAGCGGACCTCGATCGGTTGCACTCTTGCTACTGGAAGTCAGAAGTCACGAGGCACGACACGCCCCGAATACCTGGATGTCACGAAGGCGGTGTAGGAGTGCTCACGGTGTTGGGTGCAAATCTGAAGCTTCTTTGAGGCCGACCACCCCGAGAGCTACCAAAAGATCCTGCCGTCCTGGCCTTCTTATGCTGCTGATATCTGTCGACCCGTCGGCCTCTACGCTCCTCGCATCCAAGTGCATGAGCCTGTATGCGGGCAATGTCCATGCGGTGAAGAACCACGCGAGCAAGACTACGCGGATAATCATCTAACGGTGGCGTGGCGGTGCACTCGGTCCTCCATCTCTGCTACTAGCGCAGGGACATATCGAGCCAACGAATCGAACTCGACGTTGTACTCCCTAACTGTGCGCCCTCTCTGTCTCAGCATCAAAAACTTGTCGGCCCGTGCCCTCCTCATCTGCGGAGGCAAGAAGTGAGTGAGAAAAGCCTCTGAGAACTCGTCCCAAATAGCTGGAGGCGCGTGCTCTCCCCGGGATAGCTCCCACGAATCAAACGATCGGCTGCGGTATCGCGCGGTGATGTGAGCCGAAGATCACGGACTCGGTCTCGAAGCCTTGATCACTCGCGTGATCTCATGGCCCGGCGGATGAACTCCTGCGGATCATCCTCGAGCCTCGACGTAGAACTGCGGCGGGTTCTGACTCGAGAAAATCCCGTAGTCTCAAGCTGTCCGATCTAGGATGTACCACGGGTGCTACTGGAACTGCTGCGTCGGCCTATCTGCGTATCGGCCTGATCACGGCGATGGCGGGCCGTCTCTGCGTAACCCATCTCATCTGCTCCGGTGTGGGGTGGAGGTGCGGTGCGTGGTCTCATCGCCCGCTGCTGCGGCTCTAAACTCTTTGGGGCGGCGGCGTCGTGGAACTCGCCGTCTGAGGTATCGCCTCGGGTATAGACTGGGCCTGAGCGCTCGTGACTCTCGGTGTCTACTAGCGACTCCTCGCCTTGCGCCACGGGCGGGTTGCCTTGCGTGGAGGCATAGCGTTAAGAAAAAATCGTTAGAGGTCGACTTATAACACTCTGAGGCACGATCTCGAGTGACAAAAATGGAAACCAATCCTAAATATCCTATAGCCTCACGATTATTGGTGTGGTGTACAACTGCGATAATCGAACTACTAGATGCGATGCGTAGAGCACTTTCAGAGATTAAGCGCTGCGATACCACTTTTGTCACGACGTTAGGGGCGTGTTAGTGCCTACCGACACCCAGTAGTCATACATCGAGTAATGGAATATAAAAACAAGACATGTAACTAATGAAAAATGAGACACAGTTTATTTGAGAAAAAGTCGCCTTTCGGCATATATATATAAACCAAGTCTGGCAGTTACATCCCAACTGTACAATAGGACTACAGACCTCTAAGGAAGTAAACAGCTATGGCGGGGCGGGGCCGCCATACCTGAATGTACAAAACTATCTACAACAACGGGAGATCATACCCAAAAGTCGAGCCTCGGAGAAGATGGAGCTCACGACCAAAGAAAAGATCCTAAGCGAGGATCGCTACGCTTCCCTTTACTGCGGCATGAGCGGTCCCAGAAGTCGATACAACGGTACAGTATGTGAAGCGTAAAGTACTTTAAATGATATCATACCATTTTAAAAGCAATTTTACAAATATATGCGAAACAACCAATGTAACCGCGCATAGTGCCACGGCGTAACCAAAAGCAAAATAGATATAACATAGCGGTCTTTTCTAGGCGCTAATGATCGAAGCAAGGCCAATCGCCCATAGTATCATTATGCGAGCCTAATCACGGAACTCGCGATCATAGGTCACCTGAGACCGCGTGAGGTATTCCTCGCGTCGGGGTAGCTAGCGCGGTATCCTCACGGACTCCGCGATCGCGCATAGTCACATAGACGCGTAGTCACACGGACCGCGTAAGGCACTCCTCGCGTCGGGATAATACACGGAATGATCAATCACGGAACTCCGCTGACTCGCGTAGTCGCGCGAACCGCGTAGGCCGTATAGACGCGTCAAGGGTGGCAAGCCCTCGGTATAACAAGTCGAGGGTATGTGATATAACGATACAGCGGGCTTAACGTTTAACAGCGTAAGCACAACAAGAATAACCACTTACATGACATCACAAGACACTAACGCGTGGCGTCGCGCATGTTTACTTATCAAACCATCTTACTACACTTTTGAAATCAATACAAGATTTTCATAAACAAATAAGTAAAATCGTTCCTTTTATCTTTCTTAAGTCGTTATACCTAACTTCCCATAAAGCTAGTATAACTCTTAAGCTTTACATTTAAAAATCAAGTATTACTCTTCTTTCAAAAATGATTCATAATTCTTTTGAAATACTTCAAGGTTCTTATTATTTAGACTGAAGTCATGAGCGTCGGTAAAACCATGTTCGGTTAACACGCGTCGTCTACGTACTATATATATATTTTAAAATATCATACTCGAGGATAGGAAGAATCACATACCGGCTGAAATCCACGCGAGTCGGTATGTCACGCGTGAGTATCAACCTATAATAGTCAAATCGTCTATCAGCGTCTAGACTACTCGTAGGATATTCTAAGCGAGAAGGTTCTTAATTACGGAAAATTGGGCGGCGTTTCCCTACAGTCAAACTACTCAAGTCTCTTTGTAAATCTGATTACATGTAAGTACATTTCAATTCTTCATTTATATACTTACGATGTGATTTGGTTCAATTCTATTCTTTAATATCATACATGTATCTTATACTTATTTCTATACTACTACGGTATGTAATCTCCAATTACACTAGAAGGATAGGATTATTATTTACCTCGATAAGCCCAAAATTATCCAAGATATAAGTCGATCTGAGCAAGGTTTAGCTCTGTCATGCGCTCCAATCCGCTCCAGAAACCCTTAGAAGTTTCTACACAACTTACTTACTCTTGACCAACTATGAAGTTTCTCCTGAGGTTTAGTTTAGTGACTAATGGAAGTATAGTAGTATTTTCGAGCTCTAAGTATAGAGGTGACTTTGGAAATACTACAAGGGATTGGCTAAGGTATTTGGGAATAATAACAATACTTGGAAGTATTTTCTAACAAAGGGGGTTTCGGCTAGCTTACTAGGGAGTGTGCTTGAACAAGACACGAGGAAGGGGAAGGGCTTGGGCGAAAAGCTCGCTGGGGAGAAGGAGTTTTCAAGACTTGGAAAATATTTGTGGATGAAGAATTCTTCCAACAGGGAGTATTTATAGGACTTTCAAGGGCGAAGATTAAGGTAAGTGGAGGCAAGTGGAGGTGTAGATTTACCCGTGTGTACCTTATCCATCTACTCACAAATATCACAAAATATCTACCTAATCCTTGACCAAAAAAGCGCCAAGAGTTGCCTGATATGTCGTCCACTTGAGGGTGACAAGTGTCGCCTCTCGTTGGTCCAAAATATTTCGTCTCTCGGAAAAATCCATAAAAATAATAAATGTCGCAAGTAATTTTCCCTTAGCATGAGTTTGGAAAACTTTTCGTCGGAAAACAATTCTTTTCGTGGGTTGTGCACAAATTTCCGTCCCTTGCCTAACTTAAGGCTTAAACTTTTGTACGTACGCCCTCACGTACATACTCAGGAAATACGGGGTATAACAACTTCGATGTCTTTTGACATGAGTTTTAAATAATAAGAATCTTGAAGTATTTCAAAAGAATTATGAATCGTTTTTGAAAAAAGAGTAATGCTTGGTTTTAAAAGCTTAAGAGTTATGCTAGCTTTATGGGAAGTTAGTTATAATGACTTAAGAGAGATAAAAGGAACGGTTTACTTAATTGTTTATGAAAGCCTTGTATTGATTTCAGAAATGAGAATAAGTATCGAACAAACCACTGCAGCGCTAATAAAGGAAAATGTATTGAATAATTAATTATATTAAAACCAGTAGAAACCTCCATCTGCATAGAAGCTAAGATAAGACAAAATTGTATTACATTTCCTAGATCATGGCTGCTTTAATAAGGTTGTTATAAACAAGAATAAACTACTCACACATAAGATATATGTTACTCAATTTTGTTAAAAGAAGAAATTACGTTGTTAAGTGATTAGGACTATTAACTATGAAATCTTTCGAAAATAAGAGACGTAAGTATTTAAAAATATGCAACTTCAACTTTTGGAAAAGAATGTTGTTACTTGACCTTAAAAAGGAAAATGTGTTGGTTTAAAATAAAGGCATGGTATTATGTATCTGTTTTAAAGAGGTTTAAATGTTATGGATGGGATGGTAGGGACATGTATTCCATCGATTCTTTCTGAGTCCGTGGGATGGTAGGGACATGTATTCCATACGATTCTTTCACAGAGTCCCGTAGGATGGGCGGGACATGTATTCCATATGATTCTTTCACGAGTCCCATGGGATGGGCGGTGCATGTATACCACGATTCCACCTCGTGTCCCGTAGGATGGTAGAGACATGTTATCGTATCATACGATTTATACCTAGGCTGGCGGTGAGGAAGGAGTTCCACGGGCATGAGGATGACTTTGAGGAGTGAGTCCTGCGCGACATGACTACTTTTATGTTGTAAGCGTAGTTTGGTTATCATACATGTCTCTGTTTTATATAAAGCATTATGATTTGATTATAGTATTTTCGATTTCACATACTTGGTACTGTTATCTTGACCTCCTTGAGAAGCTGCGTTCATCTGCGAGTTGAGTACACAGTTGTTGATCCTATTCGTAGGAGTCGCGATTCGGCGTTTTGGGAAGCTCCGTGTCTCGGAGGCTTATCTTTGGTATAGTCCACCGTTGTAGGTACTTACATTCGGGGTATGGCGGGAGCCTGTCCGCCGTTGTTGTTATAACATTCTTAGAAGTGCAGTAATCTTGTTGTGGGCGGGGTTTGTAAAAGGGATATAGCTTGTTCAAGTTTTTATATATATATGCCGAAAGGCAACTTTTCTCAGATAAACTGTTTCTCACTTCATATTGTTTCATGTATTGTTTTATATTCCGCTGGTTACTCTGATGTATGTCTACTTGGGTGCCCGGGTAAGGCACCAGTCACGGGCCCAGGTTCGGGTCGTGACACCTATCCTTTCTAGCATGATATTTGTGAAATATATTTAGTGCGGTAGACGCACGTGTGTTTAAAGGAAGTTGATTTTCCTTTTGTGTCCTTGACTTGATTCCAAAGTTAAGTGACTTGTTATGAAATATTAAGGACTTGGTTTGTATTAAGCGGTTGTGAAACGCTTTTATGAGAAATGGGTACTTAGGTTTTAAAAGGAATAATATTATATTGATTTGGAAATGAGAATAAGTATCGAACAAACCAACTGCGGCGTTAATAAAGGAAAATGTATTGACTAATTAATTACTATTAAAACCAGTAGAAACCTCCGTGCATAGAAGCTAAGATAAGACAAAATTGTATTAGATTTCTAGATCATGCGCATTTTAATAAGAATCATTATAAACAAGCATTAATTTTCTTAAATTTCCAAAGTAAGGAACTTGATTTCTAAAAGAAAAGAGACTTGAGGAATTGAAGAGTTTTGGTTTAAAAGAAAGACATGGTTTTGTCTTAAATTGGTTTAAAACATAAAGTGTCATATTATAACGACTTTATGAAAACAAAAGAATGGTTTTATCATTAGTTTTAAAATGGTAACTTGACTTTAAAAGGAGAAGTGTTTTGGTCTAAAAAGAAGGCATAGTATTGTCTTAATTTGGTTTAAAAAGGAAAGTATGGAAGTTGTTTTCGTTTACTTAAAATGTTAGTCACTCTATTTTGATAATACGGGCATCGGGTGACCTTTGTAAAAGAAATGAATCTTTTAAAAAGAATTTAACGTACGTAGTACTTTGGGGTTAAAACCTGGACTTTGGCATAAAATGAAAGTACCTTGAGTTGTGTGTAACTTGCCTATGTTTGCGTGTGATAGCCTTGTCGTGCTAGTATTGTATTTCTATACCACCGCGTCTCTCGATGGAGGCGGCTGATTTGTTATGATCTTACTTGGAGCGTCTGGCGTTGTGAACATTCGAGTGCATTACGTGATTATTATTCCATGGACTAGCTCTCAGTGAGGTTTCTTGATTCGTCTTGGTATCGGTAGTTGGCTCGTACTTGCCCAGTCGTGGTGATTCGGCTTAGTATCGGTAGTTAGCCGTACTTGCCCGTTCGGTTTTGTGATGAAGTCTCGTGATTCCGTCTTGGTATCGGTAGTTAGTCTTCGTACTTGCCGACCCATTCGTGGCGCGGTGGTATCGGTAGTTGGCTTCGTCTTGCCTGGTCGACCGTGGTAGGTTATATAGATTTGTTAGTGCGGCTTTGGTATATGGTAGTTGGCTTCGTACTTGCCCGTCGATTGATGATCACGGCTTTGGTATCTGGTAGTTAGCCTTCGTACTTTCCCCGTACGATTTTTAGGACATAGGTGGGACCTGGTGTTCATGTGTACTCCTTGGTGTGGTTATCGTAGACTGCCGGCAGTGAGGAAGGTGTTCCACGGGCATGATTGATGTTGCGGGCATGAGACCCGTAGTTATATTTGAGTGATGACTTTGAGGGCGTGAGTCCACGACTTGGCGTATTTGCTTACATATTATGTCTTGTAGTTTGGTTATCATATATGTCTCTGTTTTATATAGACTACTATGATTTCATTCTGATATTTTGATTTCACACACTTGGTACTGTTGTCTTGACCTCCTTGAAGTGCGTTCATCTGCAGCGGTAAGAATGCATCGGTTGTTGATCCTCGCTCATAGGATCACGATTCAGCGTATTAGGAAGCTCCGTTTCTCGGAGGCTTATCTTTTGGTATGTTTCCACTGAGTTGTAGGTTCTTGTACATTCGGGGTATGGCGGGGCCTGTCCGTCATAGTTGTTATTACACTCTTAGAGTGCAGTAATCTTGTTGTGGGCGGGGTTGTAAAGGATATAACTATTCAAATTCTGTATATTTATGCAAAAGGCAACCGTTTTGGTTAGCCTATTTTCTTTATCTTGTTTCATATCTGTATGTTTTATTTCCATTTGGTTTTCTCGATGTTGTATCACTAGGGTGCGGGGTAAGGCACCGGTCGAGGGCCGTGGTCGGAGTCGTGTGATCTTAGCCCTCGATGTGTTATATAAGCATACTACTAGTGCAAGACAAGGTCTTGAACACTTAGAAAAATTAGAGAAGCCTTGTTCTTGACAAATAGCTCTCGGGTTCACTACCTATCCCACACAAAAAATTTGTAGTTTTGATCCTTTATTCAGAAGACTTTAACCCAAGGTTACTAAGAGTATTATAAGGTTATCTCAATAGAAAGATTTCGGAAAAAACGGCGTTTTCGTATTAGTCGCAAGGCGGAAACTTAAGGAGTTCTTCAACTTTGAAGTTGGAACTTGAAGATGGGTTCTTCATAGGCTTCTAAGGAGTGCTTGGGCGGTTGAACATAAGGAAAGGAGCTAAGAATTTCTAAGGCGCGACTTTGAATCTTGGAAATTTTAAGGGCTTATAAAGGTATAAATCTTGTCGTTTTGGTAATTAAGATTTACTTATTGTTGTAGCTATGGATATTAGCAAGCATGAGATGTTTAGTATGAAGTTTGATAAGTATATTGGCTATTGGAACCCTAATCCGAAAACTAGCATGTTTAGCCTTAAGATTGGAATTCAAGTTGATTGTTAGTTTAAGGCGTCACATGTTGTATAAAGAAGGAAATTGTAGTTGTTGAAGTTGTTTATGACTATATAACATGTTAGACCTTAGAACTTGGAATTTGGAAAAGAATTGGAAAAGACTTAGAGTTGTTGGTTATAAGTTGGCCGAGAATGGCTTGGATTTTAAACTACTTGATATGAATTGTGGGGTGGAATTTTACACGTATTGTAAGGCGTGTAATCCCCTTTGTTTGATTGTTGTTTTGAGCCTTAAATGTGGCGTGTTGGTTATTGTATTCGGCCTTGAAAAAGGTGGCAAAGTATGTAGAAACAAAGGAAGTGTTGCCCGATTTTCCGTAGAATTAGAGACCGTATACTTAGTATTATTCTACGTTAGAGACTAGAAATTGATAGTCATGTTGTGACCATTATAGGTTGACAATTCTACGTACGGCGTATTCGGCTTAGCTTGTGGATTTAGCCGAAAAGGTATGTGAACTATCTCCTCTTCTAGCATGATTCCTTAAGATAAAGAAAGTATGTACTACTCCTTAAATGATCCATTCCTTTGTTGTATTTGGATTGCCAAAAATAGAATTTGTTCTATGTACTTTCTTGATTGTACCTTGATGTTTAAATTGTAAGTTGTATAATCCATTGCCTTAGTGAAGTTTGGATTCTTAAGAGTGAAAGTATTTTACTTAAAGTACATAGAGTCTTGAAAAGGAAGTGGTTTCCAAATCTTTGGCTAGTGCCTTAATTCCAAAACCTAAAGGTCATTATAATGACTTTAGAAGTCAAGGTGATTTACTTACTTGTTTTAAAAGAGGAGAAGTGACATGATTTAAGAGAAGTAACTTGTTTTAGAGGTGTGAGTTACTTGAGGTTTAAAAGTAGAAGAAACTTGTTTTCTAAATATTAAGAGACTTGTAGTATTTTGAAAGTTGAGAACTTGATTTATAAGTATGTGATACTTGGTTCTAATAATATAAGTCTCTTGGTTATAAAAGGAATGGATATGTCTAAAACCATAAAGGGTTATAACGGATTTATGGGAAGTTGGTTATAACGGCTTTATGAAAGGTTAAGAAAGTTGTCTATTTTGATTAATGGGCATAAGTTGCCTAGATTGTGAAAATTTGAAGTCACTTGATTTCAAGCTTTGAAATGAGTTTTCTAAAAGTGTAGTAACTTACTTTGAAAAATAGACATGCCTTGATACTACGGGTGTTAGTATCTTGGGGTTTTACATAAAAATGAGTCCTTTAAAAAGAATGTACGTACGTAGTACTTGGGTGTCACGCCCCGAACCGGGCGTGGCGGTGCCTACACAGGCACCATACTACCCTAACAACACGAGTAAACTGCGGAATTTAAATAACACCTCTTTTTTTTTTTCCAATTGTACGAGCAAGGGCAAAGCCGAAAAGGCTGCCATATAATATACATAAACAAAAAAAGACACTATACTGTACATGAGTCCAATCCCACATATGAATACAGACCTCTAATAGTTATACCGAACTATGACGGGACAAGGCCCCGCCGTACCCATGCGTACAAAGCTTTGTCTTGAAAGAACTTATACAGAAAGATAAACTCGACGGAAGGAGCTATCCAAAACTACGGCGGGGTCTACACCTGCCGATCACAAACAGCGTACCTAAACTGCGGCGTGAGCGGCCCCGAGGAGGTCGATGCGAAGAATGTACCAAGTATGTGAAGCGATGAAATCTTGTAATGAAATCATAATAGTCTAAACAACCACGGGAGACATGTATGATAGCCAACCTACGATACCTGATACATGCGATCATATCAAGTCAGGGACGCATGCCCTCAAATTCACTACTCAAATATAACTATGGGTCTCACGCCCATACTATTAATCATGCCCGTGGAATCCTTCCTCACTGCCGGCAGTCCATGATATTGTCACGACCCGACCCGGGCGTGGTAGTGCCTAACCGGGCACCTAGTGATCTGACATCGAGAGAAAATCGCGGAAATAAAACTTTAAACATGAAACAAGAGATATGAATATAAAGCAGGCCAACCAGAGGTTACCTTTTTGTATAAATAACTAAAACGAGCAGTTACATCGCACAAACCACGCCACAATGATCTACGGACCTCAGAGATTTTATACAACATGGCGGGGCGGGGCCGCCATACTCACGAATGTACAAGTACCTACGGTGGCGGGACTATGCCAAAAGATAAGCCTCGGAGAAGCGGAGCTTATCTGTTGGCGTGATCCTATGGCGATGATCAGCGGCGGTGTGCCTCTGCTGCGGCATGACGCGGCCCGAAGGAGGTCGATACAGTACCAAGTATGTGGCGAAAATGCGTAAATGAAATCATAGTAGTCTATATAAGCGGGAGACATGTATGATAACCAAACTACGATCCTGATAAATAGCGATTATGTAAATCGGGGACTCGCGCCTCAAAGTCATCACTCAAATATAACTATGGGTCTCATGCCTCAACATCAATCATGCGTGGAATACCTTCCTCCCGGCGATCATGATATAATAACACGAGGAGTACACATAAACACGAGTCCTACGTGTCATAAAGCCGTCTGGGGCAAATCTGAAGGCTAACTACGGATACCAAAGCGCATCATCAGTGGCCAGGGCAAATCACGAAGCCAACTACGGATACCAAGGTCGTACTAACAATACTATACAATCAAACCACGAAGGCGACACGGGGCAAGTCTGGCCTACTACCAGTACCAAGGCGTGTCACGTGGTGGCAAGGAAGAATCTGCGGGCTAACTACGGATACCAAGGCGTGTCACGAGACTTCGCCCGCGAAGGCGTCACGGCAAATCGACAGCCAACTACGGATACCAAGGCCGTGTCACGTGGCGGCCAAGGCAAATCTGAGGGCTAACTACGGATACGAGGTCGTATCATGAGACCGCCACTAATGAGCAGGCGGCGCGAAGGCTAACTACAGTACAGGCGAATCGCCACGAGGCGGGGCAAGTCACAAGCCAACCACGGATACCAAGGCGAATCGGTAAAACCTCATGGAGAGCTAGTCCGTGGAATAACACTTATCAGCGAGGCGCTGTGGAATCCTCGTCGCTGGCGATGCGTCGAGTAAGATCATAACAATCGGTAGACCTCATTGAGAGGCGGTGGTATGAAATACAATACTAGCACGACAAGGTTATTACCGCAAACATAGGCAAGTTACACCTGACTCAGGTACTTTCATTTTATGCGAAGTCGGTTTTAACCCCAAGTACTACGTCACGTTAAATTCTTTTAAAAGATCCGTTTCTTTTACAAAGGTCACCGATGCGTATTATAAAAATAGAGTGACTAACATTTTTAAGTAAACCAAAACAACTTCCATACTTTCCTTTTTAAACCAAAACACTTCTTGCTTTTAAAATCAAGTTACAACATTCTTTTCCAAAGTTCAAGTTTGCCTAATTTCAAATATTCCGTCTCTTATTTTCGAAAGATTTCATAGTTCATAGTCTTAATCATTTAATAACGTAATTCTCTTTTAAAACAATTTGAGCAACATATGCCTTATGTGTGAGTAGGTTATTCTTGTTTATAACAATCTTACTAAAGCGACCATGGTGCAGGAAATGTAATAAAATTTTGTCTTATCTTAGCACATGCGGATGGAGGTTTCTCTGGTTTTAATATAAATACTTATTTGTCAATACATTTTCCTTTATTAATCTTTGCGGTGGTTAGTTCGATACTTATTCTCATTTCGAAATCAATAAAACATTATTCTTTAAAAACCAGTACTCATTACTCGCGAATGAGGTTTCACACTTCTTAACAACTTTCATATCAATTCAATTAAGTCAAGTCTCATATCTTTTAAGATCAAGTCTCTTAACTTCTAAAATCAATAAACCATTCTTTTATCTTTCTTAAGTCGTTATACCTAACTTCCCATAAAGCTAGTATAACTCTTAAGCTTTTAAAACCAAGTATTACTCTTAACTTTTAAAAGCGATTCTTAATTCTTTTGAAATACTTCAAGATTCTTATTATTTTAAACTCGAGTCAAAAGACAACGCGGTAAAACCACGTTCGATTAACACCGCGTCGTCTACCATACTATATATATTCTTTTAAAATATCATGCTCAAGAGGATAGGAAGAATCACATACCTCGCGGCGATTACCGCAATTAGCAAATAGCTCCAATCATGTCAGCTAGCCACTTTCCACCGCCGAGTAGAATCGCTACTTGCGATCTTGACTATAGCGGTCATACAAGTCTATCAGCGTCTAGACTACTCGTAGAATAATTCTAGATCTGATTCCTTATTCTACGGAAAATTGGGCAGCACTTCC
This sequence comes from Przewalskia tangutica, assembly GCA_029844215.1. Lineage (NCBI taxonomy): Eukaryota > Viridiplantae > Streptophyta > Magnoliopsida > Solanales > Solanaceae > Przewalskia > Przewalskia tangutica. The sequence continues at coordinate 127,077 of JAQGDG010000244.1, read as the reverse complement.
CTGCAGTCAAACTACGAGTCTCGTAAATCTGATCACATGTAAATCTGATTCGATCTTAACTTCTTTAATATTCTTGATGTGATTTCAATTCAATTCTCTTCTCTTATACCATCCTACTATATATCTTATACTTATTTCTATACTACTTGATTATGTAATTTCCAATTCTGATAGAAGGACAAGAGTATTTACCTCGATAAGCCCAAAATTATCCAAGTTTATATGTCGATCTGAGCAACGTTTAGCTCTACTGCAGGCGCTCCATCGCTCCAAACAACCCTTAGAAGTTCTCGCAACTTCTTAATCTTGACCCGCTATGAAGATTTTTCTTAGGGTTTCGTTTAGTGGCTAAAGGAAAGTATAATAGTATTTACGGGCTTTTAGTATAGGGTAACCTTGGAATACTACAAGGTATTTGGGACAAGGTATTTTGGAATAGTAACAATACTTGGAGAATACTTTTCTACCAAGGGGGTATTTCACGAAAACAACTAGGAAGGAGGGAATGTTTGGTGAGGGCCTCTCGAAGGCGAGGGGACTTGGGCGAAACTACACTGGGGGAGAGGATTTTGCCTTGGAATTTATCAAGTGAGGATGAAGAAATAGTCTTGCATTAGAGGGGTATTTATAGGACATTCAATGGCCAAGATTGAGGCAAGTGGAGGGCAAGTGGAGGGTGGGGATTCACCCATGTGTCCTTATCCATCTACTACACAAAATATCTTACCTAACCCTTGAACAAAGAAAAGGCAAAGAAAACGCCCAAGTTTCGTCCACTTGAGGGTGACAAGTGTCGCCCTCTCGTTGGTCCAAAATATTTCATCTCTCGGAAAAATCCGCAAAAATTATAAATGTTGCAACCGTAATTTTCCCTTCGCAAAGTCCGGAAAACGTTTCGTCGGAAAACGATTCTTTTCGCTAGTTGTGCACAAATTTTGTCCCTTTGCCTACTTTAAGATTTAAACTTTTGTACGTACGCCCTTACGTACATACTCTGGAAATACGGGGTATAACAGATATAATATAACACCAATAAGCATACATGAACACCAAGTCCACTGTGTCCTAAATACCTCGTGGTCGTGCCGGAATCCCATCGTAAAAGCATGACCATAGGGTGACCTGAGCAAATCAGGAGACAAGTATGATAGTCAATTTACTGACCTTTGTGCCTTACTAACAATGAGAGTAAATGGTAGTATACTTACAATATAAACTAGGAAGCTCGCGATCAGCGGGACCACCCGCGCGATGTCATTAAGCAATCCTACTCGCGGGACTATTTCACGCGCGTAGGTCGCGTGGACGCGTGAGGTATTCCTCGCGTGGGACTATTTCACCGCGTAAGCCGTACGGACTCGCGTGAGGTATTCCTCGCATATTTGGACCCGCGCGTGGGACTATTTCACCGCGTAAGCCACGGACTCGCGTGAGGTATTCCTCGCGTCGTGGGTAGCAAATCCACGGAATATGCAAATGCCACAAACGGGAATGACCACGAAATGGTGATATACCAATAGCACACAAGGCTATTACCCGCGTACGTAGGAAATTTCAATTAAACAAGCCAAAGTACTTATCAAGGCACGTAGAATAATTCTCGATTAATCGAGCCAAAGTACTTATCAAGGCACCTTAGACTAATTCTCAATTAATCAAGTCAAAGTACTTATCAAGGCACACTTAGAATAATTCTCAATTAATCAAGCCAAAGTACTTATCAAGGCACACTTAGAATAATTCTCAATTAATCAAGCCAAAGTACTATGTACGTCATCCTTTTCAAAGACTCCTTTTATGTAATACCCAAGATACTAACACCGTAGTATCGAGGTGTGTCTATTTTTCAAAGTAAGTTACTATACTTTTAGAAACTCATTTCAAAGCTTGAAACCAAGTAACTTCAATTTTTCACAATCTAGGCAACTTATGCCCATTAATCAAAATAGACAACTTTCTAAACCTTCCATAAAGTCGTTATAACCAACTCCCCATAAAGCCGTTATAACCCTTTATGGTTTTAGACAATTTCATTCTTTCTATAACTAAGAGACTTATACTTAAAACCAAGTATCACAAACTTTCAAATCAAGTCTCTTAACTTCCAAAATACTTGAGTCTCTTAATATATAGAAAACAAGTTTCTTACACTTTTAAACCTCAAGTAACTCACACCTTTCAAAACAAGTTACTTCTCTTAAATCATGTCATTTCCCCTCTTTTAAAACAATTAAGTAAATCACTCCTTTGACTTCCCTAAAGTCATTATAATGACCTTTAGGTTTTGGAACTAAGGCCTTGCCAAAAGATTTGGAAACCACTTCCTTTTCAAGACTCCATGTACTTTAAGTAAAAATACTTTCACTTTTAAGAATCCAACTTCACTAAGGCAGTGGATTATACAACTTCCAATTTAATCATCAAAGTACAATCAAGGAAGTACATAGAACAAATTCTATTTTAGGCAATCCAAATACAACGAGGAATGGATCGTTTTAAGGAGTAGGAAATACTTTCTTTATCTTAAGGAATCATGCTAGAAGAGGAGATAGTTAACATACCTTTTCGGCTAATATCCACAAGCTAAGCCGAATACGCCGTACGTAGAAGTGTCAACCTATAATGGTCACAACAAGACTATCGACTTCTAGTCTCTAGCATTAGAATAATACTAAGTATACGATCTCTAATTACGGAAAATCGGGTGACACTTCCTTTGTTTCTACTCACTTTGCCACCTTTTTCAAGGCGGACTACAATAACCAACACGCCACATTTAAGGATCAAAACAACAACCAAACAAAGGGGATTACACGCCTTACAATACGTGTAAAATTCGCCCCAATTCATATCAAGTAGTATAAAAATCCAAGCCATTCTCGACGACTCATAACCAACAACACTAAGTCTTTTCCAATCCTTTTTCCAATTCCAAGTTCTATGGTCTAACATGTTATATAGTTATAAACCACTTCAACAACTACAATTTCCTTCTTACACAACATCGACGACTTAAACTAATAATCAACTTGAATTCCAAACTTAAGGCTAAATATGCTAGTTTTGGATTAGGGTTCAATAGCGATACAACATCAACTACATAATATATAACTCATGCTTGCTAATAACCATAGCTACAACAATAAGTAAACCTTAATTGCTAAAACGACAAAATTATACCTTACAAGCCCTTAAAATTCCAAGATTCAAAGTCGCTCCTTAGCAAATTCTTAGCTCCTTTCCTTAAGTTCAAATCCGCTCCAAGCACTCCTTAGAAGCCTATGAAGAACCCATCTTCAAGTTCCAACTTCAAAGTTGAAGAACTCCTCGAGTTTCCGCCTTGCGACTAATACAGCGCCGTTTTTCGAAATATTTCTATTGAGATATCCTTCTGATACCCTTAGGGACATTGGGTTAAAGTCTTGTGGCTAATGGATCAAAACTACAAAATTTTCTTGTTGGAAATAGCCCAGGGAAGCAACATGTGAAGAACAACAATGTGTGATTTTTCTAAGTCTTGAAGACCTTGTCTTGCTACTAGTAAGTATTTATAACACGTTGTAAGGCTTAGATTATAACAAATGGGTGGCTAAGATGAAGATCGCGAGGATTAAGCACAAGTGGCAAGTTGACCTTGGCAACAATCTCGAAGCTAGCAAGACTTATCTTCCACCATGGTAAATGACCATTTTACCCTTACACATTTCGACCAGGCGAAGTGTGGGGTGCAGCGTGTCGCCTCTCGTTCATCCGTAAAATTACAACCTCGTGGGCCCCAAAGCGTAAAATTCCTCGGGTGGCCCAGTGACCAAATCAGTAAAAATAAATTTCCATAAGGTTAAGAGTTCCATACTTTTCAAATAATGCATTTTGAGAATCAATTCTCAACAACGAACATTTTCCTTTCAGGCGTCAGGAAGATTTTCCGTCGGAAAAACAATTCTTCCTTTCGTACCAATTTCCAAGTCTTGATTCCTTACGTACATTCTCTTTTACATGTCCTGGACTTACGGGGTGTAACATTCTTCCCCCCTTAGAAATATTCGTCCCTGAATGTTCTTAGTCGGTTGTCAAGCTATACACACTCCGGCCGATCTATATCTTATGCTATCAATCAAAGCGCCTGAGACCAGCGATGCCACACATGGCCACCACAACATCGTAAACATAACAATGGACCTTCCGTCAGTGGTCATTCTCACAAAACTTCGAAGGTTATAGTCTCGCCGAACACGGGATCACAGAGGTTCCTTTATTTCCTTACTTGTCATACTTTCGTACTTTCAAACTATCTAGTACCGTACAAAAATCTCAAATATTGTTTACGTTCTCCAATCACAGGTTACTATCCAAACTTGGCCATATGTTACTTGAATTTCCGTTAAGGCTTTTCTCGATCCTTGCGACTGATTCGGTGGAGCAGCGTCGACAAATTCGTACAACGATTAACTTGACTTGGGCTGGCATCCTCGTGACCTATCGCATAGCGGGACCACTACCAGTGACATCACCCGTTCCATACTCTGGTGACCGAAATGAGTCCATAACAGGCTCGTCGTCACACTTAACTTCTCATCCTTAGTGCGAAATAAATTTCTCCCTTCTCTCAAGTGCTTCTCACCTATCCCTATTCACTGAGGTTCGTCACATAGGCGAAAGTATTTCTCTTGCAATCTTCCTATTGGTCTTACAACATTGCGGGTAATTATAACTTGTGAACTCTATACAACTATAGCCTCAGTTCACTTACCCTTCTTGTCAACATTCTTAACTTCTCACTTTACTAATCAAAGTATCCCTACCCCTGGGGTACAATCACTTACAACTGCTAGCAATAAAGGGAAAACATATATGCTAGGGCGAAATCTGAATCTATCAATGCACGTATGATTCAAAAGAATCAAAATATACCTGTAACCCCGTGCGATGTCGCCTCCTGATCCTGCCAAGTAGTCACGTCATCTATGCGGTTCGAAGGACCGCCAGAACTATAAACTCCACCCTGACCTCTACCATTGGATGAACTCACGAACACCACCTTGCAGGGGGCCTTGCTTTGTGGAGGAAAGGGAACCAACTACCGGCCTCATAGGCTGAGCCACCTTACCGGCGCTCTTTCTAACCGGACATTCCCACTTCTTGTGGCCCGTACGGTCACAATAATAACAAACATATGTGCCATAACAGCATTTCCCCATATGACGCTTACTACATTGGAAACACTGAGGAATATGTGGCCTCGACTGAGAAAATCCTCTGCTCCTCTGAGAACTTTGACCCCTGGAGCTTGGACCGGCTCCTAAATACCTTGTGGGATCAAATATCCCACCTATGAGCTGCGGGGGTATGTACTGGGTAGGCTGGGACGAATATCTCACTCATTCTTGAAATTTGCTCGTCCAAAAACTCACGGGATAACCAGCAGGTCTAGCCCTCTTCACCTTGGATCTCATGGCGGCCTCTACCACTGTACACCTATCTGTCTTGGCGAATAACCTCCTGTTGATGAAGCGTATGCTGCTATCTTGGTCAATAACATAATGGCTTCCTTCGTGACCCTAAAGTCTTCCCTAGCAGAAGCGGAGGCTGCGGTGTTGGGGCCTCAAAACTGTGCGAAGAACTTGCAGGCTGCGGCCTGACATCCGATATACCACAGGCATAAGCCTATCAACTCTCTGAGTCGACTAGTAGCTCCTGCTACTCCTTTGCCACTACAGGCGTGTTGCCCTCCTTGGAGGCATAACTATAACACAAAATTACGTCGGAGAGGAATTATCTTACTAACACGGCTACATGTACGATCTTAGAGTGTGAAGAATAGAAACCACCTCCGAACTGTCCTGTCGCCTCACTGTTTATGGGTGTGGCGCGCAACACACCGATAATCAAGACTCTACTAGACACGGTGCATAGACATTAGAGGGTGGCGCTCACGATACCACTCTGTCACGCCCGAACCGGGCGTGGTGGTGCCTACACAGGCACCCACCCTAACAACACGAGTAAACTGCGGAATTTAAATAACACCTCATTTTTTTTTTCAATCGTACGAGCAAGGGCAAAGCCGACAAGGCTGCCATATAATATACATAAACAAAAAAAGACACTATACTGTACATGAGTCCAATCCACATATGAATCTGGACCTCAAGAGTTATCACAGAACTATGGCGGACAAGGCCGCCGTACCCATGCGTACAAAGCCTATCTTGAAAGAACTTATACAGAAAAGATAAACTCCGACAGAAGGAGCTATCCAAAAACTACGGCGGTCCTACACTGCCGATCACCAAAGCAGCGTACCTAAACTGCGGCATGAGCGTAGCCCGAAGGAAGTGCATGCGAAGAATGTACCAAGTATGTGAAGCGATGAAATCTTGTAATGAAATCATATGATCTAAACAACCACGGGAGACATGTATGATAGCCAACCTACGATTACCTGATACATATGATCATATCAAGTCGGGGCGCGTGCGCCAAATTCACTACTCAAATATAACTATGGGTCTCGCCCGTAATATCAATCATGCGTGGAATCCTTCCTCATCTGCGATCCATGATATAATATAACACCAATAAGCATACATGAACACCAAGTCCACGTGTCCTAAATACCTCGTGGTCTCATGCCGGAATCCCGCATCGTAAAGCATGACCGTAGGGTGACACAAACAAATCAGGAGACAAGTATGATAGTCGATTTCTGACCTGTTGTGCCTTACTAACAATGAGAGTAAATGGTAGTATACTTACAATATAAACTAGGAAGCTCACGATCAGCGGGACCACCCGCCCGCGATATCATTAAGCAATCCTACTCACGGGACTATTTCACCCGCATAGGTCGCGTGGACGCGTGAGGTATTCCTCGCGTGGGACTATTTCACCGCGTAAGCCGCTACGGACTCGCGTGAGGTATTCCGCGCATAGGTTGGACCGCCGCGTGGGACTATTTCACCGCGTAAGCCCTTACGGACTCGCGTGAGGTATTCCTCGCATCGTGGGTAGCAAATCCACGGAATATGCAAATGCCATGAGCAGGGAATGACCGAAATGGTGATATACGATAGCACACAACCGGCTATTACCAGCACATATAGGCAATTTCAATTAAACAAGCCAAAGTACTTGTTATACCCCGTAGTTCCAGGGTATGTATGTGGGGACATACGTACGAGAATACGACAGAAAATTTGGAAAGAAAGAAAGGTGTGATTTTTAAGCGGAAAAGTTTAGGTTTTGTGAAGAAAAAGGTACGTTAATGGGAATTGGGGTCCCAGATTTGGAATTTGGACTTCTTGGATTATATTAGAATTTTGAGATTTTATTTTCGGAAATGGTCACGTGGGGCCACGGGAGAAATTTACAGTTTTGTGGGGCAGCTTTGTTTTGAGATTTTGGTATTTTGGATATTTTGGAAGGCGAAATATTTTGGGCGAGTAGAGGCGACACGTGTCACCCCAATGTGGCCATGGTTGGCCGTTTCTTATTGACAGGCTTTGGTAGAAATGGTGTGGACAAGTGGCGAGCCAGCATCCCAAGTTTTGTGAAGCCATTTGGAGGTGGGACCCACACACTTGTCCCAAGATCTCACCACACACTTGCCTTGATCTTGGCCTTTGATTGTTCTATAAATACCCATAGTGCAAGACTTATTATTTCATCCACTTAAGAGCTTTCCAAGGCAAAAATATCCCTTTCCCTTTGTATAGTTTTCGTCCCCCTCCCCCACTTGAGTAGAAATACTTTGTGTATTGTAGTATAATCCCAAATACCTTGGCCTAGTATCCCTAGTAGTATTCCAAAGTTGTTTTAATACTAGGAGCCCGAAAATGCTACTTTATTCCAATATTCGCAAAGTAAAACCCTAGAAAATCTTCATAAGCTTGGTTGAAGTGTTAAGAGAAGTTGTTTAGAAACTTCTAAGGGTTGTTTGGAGCGCGTTGGAGCGTAAGGAGTTGGAGCTAAACGTTGCTCAGGATCGACATATAATCTTGGATAATTTTGGGCTTATCGAGGTAATGATCTATGTCCCCCTATTGTATTGGGATATTACATGTTGTAGTAGTTATACTTGAGTATATTATATTGGAAGGATGATTATAAAGGATTGAACTGTATTTACATTGGACTGTACTTACAGTAGACTTGTGTAGTATTATTGTGAAGCAGAATTGAACACGTCCGGTTAGACGTGTAATCCACAGGAGTTGTTGGCACAGTAGCGGGCCTTGGTAGGAGAGATTTGTGTGATAGCGGGGAGGTGCCGAATTTTGGTAGAATAAGGAATCTTGCGGTTAGAATATTCTCTGAAGAGATCTAGGAGTTGATAGGCGTTTTGGCCTTTATAGGTTGCGATACCACGAGTAGCGTATTCTACTTGAAGAGTGGAAAAGGCTAAGCGAGTTCTGATCTTGTGGGCGTTTTGCTAATTGTCGATAATCGTCGCGAGGTATGTGAACCTCTTCCTATCTTTTCTAGCATGATTGTTGTGAACTATGTAGTGCGGTAGGCGCGTCGTGTGCTAAGTGATTTGGTTGGTTTAAAAACATAGGGTGTTATAATAGCTTTATGGGAAGTTAGTTATAACGACTTTATGTAGGTAAAAGAATGGTTTATTGATTGTAGAAGTTAAGAGACTTGATCTTGAAAGATAAGAGACTTGACTTATAACGACTTGTTTTCAGAAAAAGAGAAGTAACTTGATTTTAAGTATAGGTTGCTTGTTTTGAAAAGAGTAAGTTATTTGGGTTTTAAAAGAATACTTGTTGTTGTTTTAAAAGAAAAGAGACTTATGGAATTAAAGAGTTTTTGGTTTAGAACATAAAGTGTTATAACAGCTTTATGGGAAGTTAGTTATAACGACTTTATGAAAACAAAGGAATGGTTTTTATCATTGGTTTTAAAATGGTAACTTGACTTTAAAAGGAGAAGTGTTTTGGTCTAAAAAGAAGGCATGGTATTGTCTTAATTTGGTTTAAAAAGGAAAGTATGGAAGTTGTTTTGGTTTACTTAAAATGTTAGTCACTTTATTTTGATACTACGGGTATCGGGTGACTTTTGTAAAAGAAATGGATCTTCTAAAAGAATTTAACGTACGTAGTGCTTTGGGGATTAAAACCTGGACTTGTCATAAAATGAAAGTACCTTGAGTTGTGTGAAACGTGCCTATGTTTGCGTGTGATAGCCTTGTTGTGCAAGTGTTGTATTCTTATGTTACCGCGTCTCTCGTTGGAGGGTCGGTCGTGTTATTCTTGATCATTTTGGACATACTGACACGATGGGCGGCCCACGGGTATGCTTCCACTATGATAGTCCATGGGCATACTGACTCGATGGATGGTCCACGAGTATCACGGCCATGATGAGGTTTGTTTCCACTGTTGATAGTGTTATTCCATGGACTAGCTCTCCGCGAGGTTTCTTGGTTCGCCTTGGTATCGGGTGGTTGGCTTTCGTACTTGCCACGTCTCGTGGCTGATTCGGCCTTGGTACCTGGTAGTTAGCCTTCGCACTTGCCCCGTTCAGTTTAGTGGCGAAGTCTCGTGACACGGCCTTGGTACCTGGTAGTTAGCCTTCGTACTTGCCCGACCAAGCGTAAGCGCGAGCTTGAGTATCTGGTAGTTGGCTTTCGTACTTGCCGTGTCGGCCGTGGTTTGGTTGTATAGTATTGTTGAATGCGGTTTTTATGACACAGGTGGGACCTGGTGTTCATGTGTACTTCTTGGTGTGATTATATCATGGACTGCCGGCAGTGAGGAAGGTATTCCACGGGCATGATTGATGTGGTGGGCGTGAGACCGTTGTTATACTTGAGTAATGACTTTGAGGCGTGAGTCACGACTTGACATATTGTTTATATATTATGGTGTAGTTTGGTTATCATACATGTCTCACGCTTTATATAGACTATTATGATTTCATTTCTGATATTTCTGATTTCACATACTTAGTACTGTTATGCGACCTCCCGGGCTGTGTTCATCTGCAGTAGAGGTACATCGGTTGTGGATCCGCGCTCTTAGGATCACAGTTCAGCGTTTTGGGAAGCTCCGTTTCTCCGGAGGCTTATCTTTGGTATAGTCCCCTGTCAGTGTTGATACTTGTACATTCAGGGGTATGGCGGGGCCCTGTCCCGTCATAGTTATGGTTACATTCTTAAGTGCTGTAATCTTGTTGTGGCGGGGTTTGTAAAGGATTTAATTGTTGAGTTGATATATATATGTATATATTCGGAAGGTGGCCGTGTTAGTTGCTTTGTTTCATACTTTATGTCTTGTCTCGTGATTTAGTTTTATTTCGCTGATTTTCTCGATGTTGTATCACTAGGGTGCAGGGTAAGGCACGATCCACGGCCGGATCGGGTCGTGACAAAAGTAGTATCGAGCGATTAGTCATCGGAAAATGTCTACCAGGTGTCTAGTAGAGTCTTGATTATCGGTGTGTTGTGCACCACATCTATAATCAGGAGGCTGCAGGACATTTAGGATTGGTTTCCATTCTTCTCACTCTGAGATCGTGCCTTAGAGATGTGTTGTAAGTTGGACTCCTCGGCGTATTCTTTTATATCGATTATGCCTCTGCAAGGCAACGAGCCCGAAGGGCAAGGCGGCGAGGAGCTGCGAGTAGAGCACGGAGGTTACGAGGAAGGCCCGATTTTTACGAGGTGGTGCTCTGACGGCGGATTCTACGATGCCGCCACCCAGCGAAGTTTAGAAGCGGCGGTAGCTGCGAGGCCACGATATCTGAGCCTCGATCCCGCGGCGAGCAGAGGATATGGGTTGCAAGGAGATGACCGATTACTAGTTAGGTTTATGGCGAGACTTGAGGGCGACGGAGCCGGGGTACGATGAGTGCACCCAGGGCGATAGTTGGAGACCGGGACTTCTTAAGTTGCGATCCGCGGTGTTCTATGGATCGAGAGTGAGGATGACCCTCGGGAGTTTATCAAGCGATTCTGACGGATCATGAGAGTGATCGAGCTTGGAGACCGAGTCGGTGGTCTTAGGTTCGCATCGGTTGCGTGATCTGCGATCGGTAGTTTGGTTCGTGGGAGCTGTCGGGAGCATGCGCTTCGGTGTATGGGGCGAGTTCTCGGAATTTCTTGCACATTTCTTGCCCCACGGATGAGAGAGGCGCGGGCGAGTTGATCTTTGAGGCGAGGGCGCGCAGTTGGAGTACAGCGTAGAGTTCAACTTCGTTGGCTCGATATGTCCACTGCGTTAGTGGCTAATATGGAGGGCGAGTGCACCGCTACGTCCGCGGGGCTCGATGACTACTTAGCGAGGCACGCTTCGGTGTAGCTCTTGTGGGCATGGACATTGCCAGCATGCGAGCTTATGCACAGGTGTGAGGCGGAGAGGTCGATGGAATGGCGGGATCGGCGAGAAGAGGCGAACAGCGAGGTCTTTTGGCGACTTCGAGGCGGACGCCTCGGCGAACTAGTTATACGCCTCCATGCTGAGCGGTCCTCCGCGATCTTGAGGCATCGAGTATTCGGAGCGGTCGGGGCTCGAGGTTGAGTTTCGGGAGTAGTGGTATTGACCAGATGAGGCCACCCTTACCTCAGTGTGGCCGTTGCGGTAGAATCCATAAGAGGGAGTGTCGTGTTGGTTCATGAGGTTGTTTTACATGCGGCCAGCAGGGCCATTTTGCGAGAAATTGTCCGACCAGAGGTAGCGCGGATGTAGAGACTCGGCCTTCAGGATCTATGGCTGGTTCATCACCTTCTACAGCTATGCGCCCTGCAGGGCAGGCCTATGATTAGGGTGAAGCGGTAGATGCAGGTATATCCTTAACCCTCTAGAGATTAGTATGCTTGTTATGATGAACTCCTTATTGTGTGCTATGTACGGATAGCATTGTGTTATTGATGTATTAGAAAACATGGTTAGTTGAAAGGATAAGTATGGGGACATGGAAGGTGTGAACCTTAGAATAGTACACGTTGAGACCTTAGATGTAAGGCCGTCTGGAGAAAAAAAAATTACGGTTAGTCTTTGTCGAAACACTTGGTATACGTGAAATGTATTGAGGGATATTTCCTTGGGTTGTGTAAGATGAAAGTGGTAACTTTCATGACTTGGATAGGTAAGATTGTTCCGGATCGGGGAACAAGAGTTTGGTGCGGTTATGGGTCGGGTTGAGGACCGTTCGCGGGTCAACCCGCAGCCCGAAAGGAGATGTGGTCAATTTGTGGTGATCCCGCTTTGTGATAGGGTCACGAGGGTGCTAGGCCCAAGTTTAGGTAACCATCGTATGAGTTCGTGGATGCGTTCGACCAGAATCGGATCGTGAAGGCCGGAAATGGCCTTGAGGGAATGAGAGGCTTGTAGATGACCAAGTTGGAGGTAGTGACTCCAAGGTTTTGGAAACTGCAATGACTGGAGTGTGGTACGTGTAATAGAAAGAGTTGGTATCACGAGAAAGATGCGGCGAGTAAGAAGAAAGCGAACAATGTGTTATGAGAACGGAAGTGATCATTTCTTTTATGAAGTGAAGATGCGAAGGGAGTATCCTTTAGACCATGGGTGTGAGTTTTTTTTTTTATGTTAGAGGTGATTCCTCGTTGGCTTGGATTTGTATGATATACTATGTCCATTGATGGCATGATTGGTTTCGTAAGTATAGTAGTGAAGACTATCTGCGCGCATGTGTGTGCGGAGACTTAGAAGGAACATTCGGACGAATGTTTCTAAGGAAGAATGTTATACCGTAGTTCAGGGTATGTATGTGGGACGTCGTGCGAGAATCTGACGAGAAAATTTGGAAAGAAAGAAAGGTGTGATTTTTCGGCGGAAAAGTTTAGGTTTTTGTGAAGAAAAGGTTCGTTAATGGGAATTGGATTCCCAGTTTGGTATTTGGACTTCTTGGATTATATTAGAATTTTGAGATTTTATTTTGGAAATGGTCACGTGGGGCCCAAGGGAGAAATTCGGTTTGTGGGGCGCTTTGTTTTGAGATTTTGGTATTTTGGATATTTTGGAAGGCGAAATATTTTGGCGAGTAGGGGCGACACGTGTCACCCCATGTGGCCATGGTTGGCCGTTTCTTGTTGACAACGGCTTTGGTAGAAATGGTGTGGACAAGTGGCAAGCCACATGTCCCAAGTTTTGTGAAGCCATTTGGAGGGTGGGACCCACACACACTTGTCCCAAGATCTCACCACACACTTGCCTTGATCTTGGCCTTTGATTGTTCTATAAATACCCCATAGTGCAAGACTTATTATTTCATCCACTTAAGAGCTTTCCAAGGCAAAAATATCCCTTTCCCTTTGTATAGTTTTCGTCCCCCTCCCCCACTTGAGTAGAAATACTTTGTGTATTGTAGTATAATCCCAAATACCATGGCCTAGTATCCCTAGTAGTATTCCAAAGTTGTTTTAATACTAGGAGCCCGGAAATGCTACTTTATTCCAATATTCGCAAAGTAAAACCCTAGAAAATCTTCATAAGCTTGGTTGAAGTGTTAAGAGAAGTTGTTTAGAAACTTCTAAGGGTTGTTTGGAGCGCGTTGGAGCGTAAGGAGTTGGAGCTAAACGTTGCTCAGGATCGACATATAATCTTGGATAATTTTGGGCTTATCGAGGTAATGATCTATGTCCCCCTATTGTATTGGGATATTACATGTTGTAGTAGTTATACTTGAGTATATTATATTGTAAGGATGATTATAAAGGATTGAACTGTATTTACATTGGACTGTACTTACAGTAGACTTGTGTAGTATTATTGTGAAATAGAATTGAACACGTCCGGTTAGACGTGTAATCCCCTGGGAGTTGTTGGCCTGGTAGCGGGCCTTGGTAGGGGAGGAGATTTGTGTGATAGCGGGGGGGGGAGGTGCTGCCGCATTTTCAGTAGAATAAGGAATCTTGCAGTTAGAATATTCTACGAAGAGATCTAGGAGTTGATAGGCGTTTTGTGGCCTTTATAGGTTGCAGTACCACGAGTAGCGTATTCTACTTGAAGAGTGGAAAAGGCTAGCAGGGTTACAGTACTGTGGAGCATTTTGCTAATTGTCGATAATCGTCGCGAGGTATGTGAACCTCTTCCTATCTTTTCTAGCATGATTGTTGTGAACTATGTGCGGTGAGCGTACGTGCTAAGTGATTTGGTTGGTTTAAAAACATAGGGTGTTATAATAGCTTTATGGGAAGTTAGTTATAACGACTTTATGTAGGTAAAAGAATGGTTTATTGATTGTAGAAGTTAAGAGACTTGATCTTGAAAGATAAGAGACTTGACTTATAACGACTTGTTTTCGGAAAAAGAGAAGTAACTTGATTTTAAGTATAGGTTACTTGTTTTGAAAAGAGTAAGTTATTTAGGTTTTAAAAGAATACTTGTTGTTGTTTTAAAAGAAAAGAGACTTGTGGAATTAAAGAGTTTTGGTTTAGAACATAAAGTGTTATAACGACTTTATGGGAAGTTAGTTATAACGACTTTATGAAAACAAAGGAATGGTTTTATCATTGGTTTTAAAATGGTAACTTGACTTTAAAAGGAGAAGTGTTTTGGTCTAAAAAGAAGGCATGGTATTGTCTTAATTTGGTTTAAAAGGAAAGTATGGAAGTTGTTTTGGTTTACTTAAAATGTTAGTCACTTTATTTTGATACTACGGGTATCGGGTGACTTTGTAAAGAAATGGATCTTAAAAGAATTTAACGTCGTAGTGCTTTGGGGATTAAAACTGGACTTGTCATAAAATGAAAGTACCTTGAGTTGTGTGAAAGCGTGCCTATGTTTGCGTGTGATAGCCTTGTTGTGCAAGTGTTGTATTCTTATGTTACGCGTCTCGTTGGAGGGTCGGTCGTGTTATTCTTGATCATTTTGGACATGCCGACACGATGGGCGCCGGGTATGCTTCGCTATGATAGTCCATGGGCATACTTGTTATACCCGTATTTCCAGTATATGCGTGGGGCGTGCGTAGAAAAGTTTGGGCTTTAAAGTAGGCTTGGCCGAAATATTTTGTGCACAACACCCGGTTAGAGTCGTTTTTAGACGAAACGTTTTACACAACTTGCGAAGGGAAAATTCCGGCTATGTCATTTTTAATTTTTGCGGATTTTTCCGAGAGACGAAACATTTTGGACCAACGAGAGGGCGACACTTGGCACCCTCTCATTGGTGGGCGTGTGGGGCGGCACATGGGACGATTGGTCTTGGCTTTTTGTCAAGTAGTTGGTAAGATATTTGTGAGGGTTTTAAGGAGTAGGGTCTAGGGGGCACTTGGGCATATCTTGGCACTCAGCACGCCCCAGCTAGATCTTGACCCTTGGTCTTCCTATAAAAACCCCCCCCCCCCCCTTTGAAGACTTCTTCATCCATTCCTAAACTTTCCTAAGTCTTGAGAGCTCTTCCCTTTCGGTAGTGTCTCGTCAAACACCCTCCCACTTTGAGAAGGCCCTGGGCGAGAGCCCTCCCATGGCGTGAGTACCCCTCATAGTGGGGTTGGTAGAGGGTATACACCCCCTTGTGGGGTTGTCTCATATACATACCCCCCTTCTTGGTAGAAAATACACTCCAAAGTATTGTTACTATACCCCAAATACCTTAGTAGTATACCTTGTAGTATTCCAAAGATACCTCTACGTAGAGCCCGAAAATACTACCGTATGTCCTTTTTGTCTCAAACCGAAACCCTAAGGAGAATCTCCATAGTTGGTTGGAGTATTAAGAAGAAGTTGCGTAGAACTTCTAAGGGTTGTTTGAGCGAGTTGGAGCACCGGAGTAGGAGCTAAGCGTTGCTAAGGACCGACGTTTATACTTGGATAATTATGGGCTTATCGAGGTAAATATCTTGTCTCCCTTTTGTAATTAAGTGTGCATCTTTGTTGAAGTATAAGAATTAGTATAAGTTATATACAAGGAAGTATATAAGAAGAAAATGGAGCTGTATTTACATAGGGAATTGTATTCTGATAGACTTATGAAGTTTGTGGATAGGGAAGTCTTGATTTTCCGTAGAATCTTGTGTCTAGATTTATTCTACCGAGTAGTCTAGAATTTGATAGACTTGTATAACCTTTATAGGTTGAATATTCTGCAAGTAGTATGTGCTACTAGAAAGGTGAACAAGGCTAGGGTTATAGTGTGAGCGTTTTGCTAATAGTCGATAATCGTCGCGAGGTATGTGATTCTTCCTATCCTCTTGAGCATGATATTTTAAAAGAATATATATATAGTGCGGTAGGCGTGCGCGTGCTAATTGAGCGTGGTTATGCGGCAATTTCTTTTGACTTAAGCCTGAATAATAAGAATCTTGAAGTATTTCAAGAGAATTAAGAACTGTTTTTGAAAGAAGAGTATTGTTTGGTTTTAAAAAGCTTAAGAGTTATACTAGCTTTATGGGAAGTTAGGTATAACGGCTTAAGAGAGGTAAAAAGAATGGTTTACTGATTCTTAAAAGATAAGAGACTTGACTTAATTGAATTAATATGAGTTTTGTTAAAAATGTGTGAAACCTCATTCGTGAGTAATGAGTACATGGTTTTTAAAAGGAATAATGTTTTACTGATTTCGGAAATCAGAATAAGTATCGAACACACCACAGCAGCGCTAATAAAGGGAAATGTTTTGACTAATAAAGTATTATTAAAACCAGTAGAAACTTCCATCTGCATAGAAGCTAAGATGAGACAAAATGATATTACATTTCCTAGATCATGGCTGCTGTAATAAGACTGTTATGAACCAGAATAACCTACTCACACATAAGGCATATGTTTCTCGAATTGTTTTAAAGGATTAAAACTATGAACTACGAAACCTTTCGAAAAATGAGAAACTTGAACATTTGAAATTAGGCAAACTGGAACGTTTGGAAAATAATGTTGTTACTCGATTTTACAAAGGGAAGTGTTTGGTTTACTTAAAAGGATAGTCACTCTATTTTTTTATACTACGGGTATTGTGTGGCTTTTGTGAAAGTAACGTATCTTTTAAAAGAGTTAATGTATGAAGTGCTTTGGGGATAAAAACCCGAACTTGTTGACATATAGTAGAAAGTACCTTATGTGTATAACTTGATTGTGTTGGTTTGTGATAGCCTTGTAATACTTTCTTGTTGATTTGATAAGTAAACATGCTAGGATGCTACGTGTGTTAGTATCTTGTGATGTTTTGTGTAAAGGGGTTTTCCCTCGATTGCGCTTAAAGTTGTTTAAACGATCAGCCGTTATGTTGGTATTATACCACTCACCTTGACTTGTTTAGGAGGTTGGCGCCTCCGATGCGGTAGACTTCGGTGATGCAGGACCGTGATTCGAGAATACCACATGCGGGTCGGGGACCTATGCGGGCTACGAGTTCGAGTTAGTGTGCGGCCTTTATGGTCATGCGGTCTCTGGGCCATGCGACTGCGAGTCCAGGCGGATGCCGGGGAGTAGCTACCCTCGATGTGGGGTTATACCTCATGCGGGCCTATGAGGTTGGCCTATGCGGAGCTGCGGAAAGTTCCAGGGCTAGACGTGCACATTTGATACTGCGGGCGAGTGACCAGCTTTGATCATGTGGCGGTGCAGAGCAGATATCATGATCTGATTTATGACCTTGTTAGTCTTGTAGGTGTTAGTAGTCGGCTATGCCTTACTTACCTGTACTGTTTTATTAGGACACAGGTGGGACCTGGTGTTCATGTGTATTCCTTGGTGCTTTTATATCATAAACTGCCGGCAGTGAGAAAGGTATTCCACGGGCATGATTGATGTTGTGGGCGTGAGACCCATAGTTACATTTGAGTGATGACTTTGAGGGCGTGAGTCACGACTTGACATATTTGCTTATTTATTGTGAGCGTAGTTTGGTTATCATACATGTCTCTGCTTTATAGACTATTATGATTTCATTCTGATATTTTCGTTTCACATACTTGGTACTGTTATCGACCTCCTTGGTTTGCGTTCATGCCGCAGTAAAGGTACACGATTGTTGATCCTCGCTCTTAGGGTCATGATTCGGCGTTGGGAAGCTCCGTTTCTCAGGAGGCTTATAAGTGGTATAGTCCACTGTCGTTGTAGGTACTTACATTCGAGGGTATGGCGGAACCTGTCCCGCCATTATTGTCGTATCATTCTTAAGTGCATGAAATCTTGTTGTGGGCGAGAGTTATAGAAAGGGATGTAATTGTTCAAATTGTTATTTATATATATCGAAGGTAACGATTTTTGTTAGCTTGTCTTCTTAATTCTTGTCTTATTACATTGGTTTCATTATTGTCTTTATATTCCGTGATTTCTACGATGTATGACTCTTGGGGTGCGGGTAAGGCACGATCCGGGCCGAGCGAGTCGTGACAAAAGTGGTATCGAGCGATTAATCCTCGGAAAGTGTCTACAGACCGTATCGATGAGAGTCTTGATTATCGGTGTGTTGTGCACCACACCAATGTCGGAGGCTATAGGATATTTAGGATTGGTTTCTATTCTTCTCACTCGATATCGTGCCTTAGAGGCGTGTTGTAAGTTGGACCCTCTAACGTATTTCTTTCCACCGTATTGCCTCGCGTAGGCAAACCGGCCCAGGAGGCAAGCGTGCGGAGGCTGCGAGTAAATCTGAGAGATTACGAGGGCACAGGCCCAATCATCACCTGGGGTGGTGCTTCATTCGGGGAGTTCGGCGACGCCGTCAGTCCCAGCAGAGTTTAGCATAGCGACAGCAGTTCCTACTGCGGCCATGATATTTGAACCTTGCCCACGGCCAGAGCAGAATATAGATTGCAAAGCGACCTGTTACTAGCTATGGATTTGGCTGCGAGTGTATGCTTGATGTCTGCGAGTCTTGATGACTATCTAAGAGAGGTTGTACAAAGTAATTCTTGATTGAGCGAGCATGGCACGTATGCGGGCTTATGCGCCGAGAAACGTAGAGATCGACGGGTTAACCAAGGACAGCAGAAGAGGGCCAGAACAGCAAGGTCCTTTGGTAACTTTCGAGGCGAATCACCTCACCAGCAGATTAGATATGCACCTCCGCCAATGCAGAGTGGTCTTCCACAGATTTCAAGACTTTCGGGTTATGCCGGAGTTGGTCAGAGCTCCAGGACTTCCGGTTCACAGTGTGACAGGCGTCATTCCGGGGAATGTCGTCTTTTAGTTAGTACTTGTTTTACTGCGGCGCGGGCCATGTGTGGAAAGGACGTCCTAGTAGGAGGGATGCAAGTAGGAGGACTCAGCCTTCATGATCGGTGGGTAGTTCGTCACCTTCCTTAGCTATGCGCCCTACAGGGCAGGTTTGATTAGAACGACTAAGGGGAGTGAAGCAGTAGATACAGGTATATCCTTAACCCTCTAGAGATAAGTATGTGTGATAAGATGGGTATATCATAAGTGCTATGTTCTGATAGCAGTGTGTTAGTTGTGATGAGAAATCATGGTTAGTAATCAGGGAAGATTGGGGGATAGGACAGTGTGAGCCTTAGAGCTTTAGACGTAGAGACCTTAGAGGCGAGGCCATCTTTGGTAAAAGAATTATTTCATGATTGACCAATATCTCGGTGCAGAGTGCACGTGAGATATATTTTTGGGATAAGTCCATGATTAGTAGGAAATGAAAGAGGGTAGTTGAGCTAAGAAGACCGCTAGGTTTTCGTAACGTGATTAGTGTTATTGTTCCGGATCGGGGAGCTAGTGTTTTGCGTGTTGCCGGGTCGGGTTGAGGCCTCGTTGCGGGTCAACACGCGGCCTGTTTGGTGGTGGGGTCAGTTGTGGTGGTCCCGCCTTGTGGTAGTCACGAGGGTGTTAGGCCCAGTTTAGTTAACGTCTGAGTTCGTGGATGCGTTTGACCGATGGTCGGGCCGATGAGGTCAGCCCGTCTTGTCTTTTAGTCGGGGCCAGGTTACTCGGCGGAGGTTATGCGAGATGTTACATCGAGAAAGCTGTAAGGCTGCAGGTGCCTACCTTCACCTTATAATGACAGTGGAGCCAGTTCTGTTGTTTCTTTTGGAAGTTTTACCAGGCAGGGTTAGGAACTCAGGTGAGTCTCCGTATCGTATTCATCCTCGGGCCAGTGTTTGGATTTCAGGGGTAGTTGTGAGGATTGTTGTCTCCTGTTGGGGAAGTGTTTTATAGCTACCATTTCAAGTTTTCGAATGTCGCCTTATGAAGCCTTGTAGGGGCGGAAGTGTAAGTTGTCGGTCGATTGGTTCGATGTTGGCAAAGATTCAGATAGTTGGTTTATACTTGTTCAACAGAAATGTGGTAGGTTATGAGCAAGAGTTCGAGTGTGCAAGAAAGTGCGACACGTAAGGAAGAAGCAAGAATGTATGGCGAGCATAGATGTGATCATTTCTTTTGTAAAGAGAAGGTCTTGAAGGAAGTATATTTTAGACCCGGAGAGAGGTATTTGTGGTGATGTTAGAGGTGTTTCCTCGTGGACTTGGATGGAAGTATTTGGCGTGGTGTTTACGTGGCGGTGTGGCGGGATTGTTCTCGTAAGTATAGTAGTGAAGACTATCTTGGCGGCGTTGTTTTGAGACTTAGAAGGAACATTCGGGACGAATGTTTCTAAGGAAGGAGAATGTTATACCCGTATTTCAGTATGCGTGGGGCGTGCGTAGAAAAGTTTGGGCTTTAAAGTAGGCTTGGCGAAATATTTTGTGCCTGACACCGGTTAGAGTCGTTTTTAAATGAAGCGTTTTATACAACTGCGAAGGAAAATTCCGGCTATGTAATTTTTAATTTTTGCGGATTTTTCCGAGAGACGAAACATTTTGGACCAATGAGAGGGCGACATTTGGCACCCTCTCATTGGTGGGCGTGTAGGGCGGCACATGGGACGATTGGTCTTGGCTTGTTGTCAAGTAGTTGGTAAGAGATTTGTGAGGGTTTTAAGGAGTAGGGTCTAGGGGGCACTTGGGCATATCTTGGCCTCCACGCCCAGCAGCTAGATCTTGACCCTTGTTCTTCTATAAATACCCACTTTGAAGACTTCTTCATCCATTCCTAAACTTTCCTAAGTCTTGAGCTCTTCCCCCTTTGAGTAGTGTCTCGTCCAAACACCCCCTCCCGCTGAGAAGGCCCTTGGCGAGAGCCCTCCCCTTGGCCGTGAGTACCCCCCCCCCTCCTAGTGGGGGTGGCCGAGGGGTATACACCCCCCCGTGTGGGGTTGTCTCGTATAAATACCCCCCTCTTGGTAGAAAATACTCTTCAAAGTATTGTTACTATACCCAAAATACCTTAGCCGTATACCTTGTAGTATTCCAAAGATACCTCTACGTAGAGCCCGAAAATACTACCGTATGTCCTTTTTGTCTCAAACCGAAACCCTAAGGAGAATCTCCATAGTTGGTTGGAGTATTAAGAAGAAGTTGCGTAGAACTTCTAAGGGTTGTTTGGAGTGGGTTGGAGCACCCGGAGTAGGAGCTAAACGTTGCTAAGGGGCCGACGTTTATACTTGGATAATTATGGGCTTATCGAGGTAAATATCTTGTCTCCTTTTGTAATTAAGTGTGCATCTTGTTGAAGTATAAGAATTAGTATAAGTTATATACAAGGAAGTATATAAGAAGAAAATGGGCTGTATTTACATAGGGTGTATTCTGATAGACT
Organism: Przewalskia tangutica; assembly: GCA_029844215.1. NCBI lineage: Eukaryota > Viridiplantae > Streptophyta > Magnoliopsida > Solanales > Solanaceae > Przewalskia > Przewalskia tangutica. Next base: position 105,521 of record JAQGDG010000244.1, on the reverse strand, counting down.
TATGAAGTTTGTGGATAGGGAAGTCGCCCAATTTTCCGTAGAATCTTGTGTCTAGATTTATTCTACCGAGTAGTCTAGAATTTGATAGACTTGTATAACCTTTATAGGTTGAATGTTCTGCAAGTAGCATGTGCTACTAGAAAGGTGAACAAGGCTAGCCGGGTTATAGCCGTGGAGCGTTTTGCTAATAGTCGATAATCGTCGCGAGGTATGTGATTCTTCCTATCCTCTTGAGCATGATATTTTAAAAGAATATATATATAGTACGGTAGGCGTCAGCGTGCTAATTGAGCGTGGTTATGCGGCAATGTCTTTTGACTTAAGCTGAATAATAAGAATCTTGAAGTATTTCAAGAGAATTAAAGCTGTTTTTGAAAGAAGAGTATTGTTTGGTTTAAAAAGCTTAAGAGTTATACTAGCTTTATGGGAAGTTAGGTATAACGGCTTAAGAAGGTAAAAGAATGGTTTCTTGATTCTTAAAAGATAAGAGACTTGACTTAATTGAATTAATATGAGTTTTGTTAAAAATGTGTGAAACCTCGTTCGTGAGTAATGAGTACATGGTTTTAAAAGGAATAATGTTTCTTGATTTGAAATCAGAATAAGTATCGAACACACCACAGCAGCGCTAATAAAGGGAAATATTTTGACTAATAAAGTATTATTAAAACCAGTAGAAACTTCCATCTGCATAGAAGCTAAGATGAGACAAAATGATATTACATTTCCTAGATCATAGGCTTTGTAATAAAGTGTTATGAAGCAGAATAACCTACTCACACATAAGGCATATGTTTCTCGAATTGTTTTAAAGGATTAAAACTATGAACTACGAAACCTTTCGAAAAATGAGAAACTTGAACATTTGAAATTAGGCAAACTGGAACGTTTGGAAAATAATGTTGTTACTCGATTTTACAAAGGGAAGTATTTGGTTTACTAAAAAGGATAGTCACTCTATTTTTTTATACTACGGGTATTGTGTGGCTTTTGTGAAAGTAACGTATCTTTTAAAAGAGTTAATATATGAAGTGCTTTGGGGATAAAAACCCGAACTTGTTGACATATAGTAGAAAGTAACTTATGTGTATAACTTGATTGTGTTGGTTTGTGATAGCCTTGTAATACTTTCTTGTTTATTTGATAATTAAACATGCTAGGATGCTACGTGTGTTAGTATCTTGTGATGTTTTTGTGTAAAGGAGTTTTCCTCGATTGCGCTTAAAGTTGTTTAAGCGATCAGCGTTATGTTGGTATTATACCACTCGCGCCTTGACTTGTTCCGGAGGTTAAAGCGCCTCCGTCGGGGTAGACTCGAGTGATGCAGGACCATGATTCGAGAATACCTCATGCGGGTCGGGGACCTATGCGGAGCTCTGAGAGTTCGAGTTAGTGTGCGGAAAGTTCGAGGCTAGCGCGCACATTTGATCTGCGAGCGGTGACGGCTTTGATCATGTGGCGGTCCAGGCAGATATCGTGATCTGATTTATGACCTTGTTAGTCTTGTAGGTGTTAGTAGTCGGCTATGCCTTCGTGCTTACTGCTGTTTTATTAGGACAGTGGGACACGGTGTTCATGTGTATTCCTTGGTGCTTTTATATCATAAATTGCGGTGAGGAAGGTATTCTACGGGCATGATTGACGTTGTGGGCGTGAGACCCATAGTTACATTTGAGTGATGACTTTGAGGCGTGAGTCACGACTGACATATTGCTTATTTATTGTGGCGTAGTTTGGTTATCATACATGTCTCTGCTTTATAGACTATTATGATTTCATTCTGATATTTTGATTTCACATACTTGGTACATTGTCTTGACCTCCTTCGAGGCTGCGTTAAATCTGCGAGTAAAGTACACGATTGTTGATCCTCGCTCTTAGGGTCATAGTTGGCGTTTGGGAAGCTCCGTTTCTCGGAGCTTATCGAGAGTATAGTCCTGTCGTTGTAGGTACTTACGAGGGTATGGCGAACCACATCGCCATTATTGTCGTATCATTCTTAGAGTGCATGAATGCTTTGTTGTGGGCGAGTTGTAGAAAGGGATATAGCTATTCAAATTGTTATTTATATATATCGAAGGTAACCGTTTTTGGTTGCTTTGTAACTTGTCTTAATTACATTGGTTTCATTATTGTCTTTATATTCCGCTGATTTCTCTTATGTATGACTCTTTGGGGTGCGGGTAAGGCACGATCCACGGGCCGGGCGGTCGTGACATCTTGACTCGATGGATGGTCCACGGGTATGCGGCCATGATGAGGGTTTGTTTCCCTGTTGATAGTGTTATTCCATGGACTAGCTCTCCATGAGGTTTTACTGATTCGGCCTTGGTATCTGGTGGTCGGCTTTCGTACTTGCCCCGTCTCGTGGCTGATTCGGCCTTGGTACTGTAGTTAGCCTTGCCCGTTCGGTTTAGTGGCGAAGTCTCGTGACCGCGACCTTGGTACACAGTAGTTAGCCGTACTTACCCGGCGGTGCGTGTACGAGCTTGGTATCCGGTAGTTGGCTTCGTACTTGCCGTGTCGACCGTGGTTTGGTTGTATAGTATTGTTAGTACGGTTGTTATGACACAGGTGGGACCTAGTGTTCATGTGTACTTCTTGGTGTGATTATATCATAGACTGCCGGCAGTGAGGAAGGTATTCCACGGGCATGATTGATGTGGTGGGCATGAGACCCATTGTTATACTTGAGTAATGACTTTGAGGGTGTGAGTCCCTGACTTGACATGACTGTTTATATATTATGGACTGTAGTTTGGTTATCATACATGTCTCCTGCTTTATATAGACTATTATGATTTCATTTATAGTATTTTATAGTTTCACATACTTGGTACCTGCTGTACTGACCTCCTTCGGGGGGCTGCGTTCATGCCGCAGGTAGAGGTACATCGGTTGTGGATCCGCGCTCTTAGGAACACAGTTCAGCGTTTTGGGAAGCTCCGTTTCTCCGGAGGCTTATCTTTGGTATAGTCCCCTGTCAGTGTTGATACTTGTACATTCAGGGGTATGGCGGGGCCCTGTCCCGTCATAGTTATGGTTACATTCTTAGAGTGCATGTAATCTTGTTGTGGCGGGGTTTGTAAAAGGATTTAGCATTGAGGTTGATATATATATGTATATATTCGGGAAGGTGGCCGTGTTAGTTGCTTTGTTTCATACTTTATGTCTTGTCTCATGTTTTAGTTTTATTTTTATTTGATTTTCTCGATGTTGTATCACTAGGGTGCGAGGGTAAGGCACGATCCACGGGCAGGATCGAATTCGTGTGATACTTATCAAGGCACACATGGAATAATTCTCAATTAATCAAGCCAAAGTACTTATCAAGGCACACTTAGACTAATTCTCAATTAATCAAGCCAAAGTACTTATCAAGGAACACTTAGAATAATTCTCAATTAATCAAGCCAAAGTACTTATCAAGGCACACTTAGAATAATTCTCAATTAATCAAGCCAAAGTACTATGTACGTACATCCTTTTCAAAAGACTCATTTTTATGTAATACCCCAAGATACTAACACCCGTAGTATCAAGGTGTGTCTATTTTTCAAAGTAAGTTACTATACTTTTAGAAACTCATTTCAAAGCTTGAAACCAAGTAACTTCAAATTTTCACAATCTAGGCAACTTATGCCCATTAATCAAAATAGACAACTTTCTAAACCTTCCATAAAGCCGTTATAACCAACTCCCCATAAAGCCGTTATAACCCTTTATGGTTTTTAGACAATTTCATTCTTTCTATAACTAAGAGACTTATACTTAAAACCAAGTATCACAAACTTTCAAATCAAGTCTCTTAACTTTCAAAATACTTCGAGTCTCTTAATATATAGAAAACAAGTTTCTTCTACTTTTAAACCTCAAGTAACTCACACCTTTCAAAACAAGTTACTTCTCTTAAATCATGTCATTTCCCCTCTTTTAAAACAATTAAGTAAATCACTCATTTGACTTCCCTAAAGTCATTATAATGACCTTTAGGTTTTGGAACTAAGGCACTAGCCAAAAGATTTGGAAACCACTTCCTTTTCAAGACTTCATGTACTTTAAGTAGAAATACTTTCACTTTTAAGAATCCAACTTCACTAAGGAAATGGATTATACAACTTCCAATTTAATCATCAAAGTACAATCAAGGAAGTACATAGAACAAATTCTATTTTAGGCAATCCAAATACAACCAAGGAATGGATCATTTAAGGAGTAGGAAATACTTTCTTTATCTTAAGGAATCATGCTAGAAGAGGAGATAGTTCACATACCTTTTCAGCTAATATCCAAGCTAAGCGAATGCGCGTGCGTAGAAGTGTGTCACGACGAATCCGGGCGTGTTGGTGCCTTACCGGGCACCTAGTGATACAACATCGAGAAAACCAGCGGAAAAATAAAACACGAGTCATGAAACAAGAGATATAATAAGTAAGCAGGCCACCAAAAGCAGTTGCCTTGGTATATACATAAAAACCGAGCAGTTAACCTTTTTACAAACCCCGCCACGATTACTCTGGACTCTAAGATTTACAACAACTATGGCGGGACGGGGCCGCCATACCACGAATGTATAGCATCTACGACTCGGGTAACATACCAAAAGATAAGCCTCAGGAAGGAGCTTTCAATCTGTTGAAGGTGATCCTAAAGCGAGGATCGGCAACCGATGTACCTTTTACTGCGGCATGACGCAGCCCGAGAAGAGTCGATCTGCAGTACCAAGTATGTGAAGCGTAAAATCGTAAATGAAATCATAATAGTCTATATAAAGCGAGACATGTATGATAACCAAACTACGATTCACAACATAGAAGCGATCAGTCAAGTCGAGGACTCACGCCTAAAAGTCATCCTCATGCCGTGGAACTCCTTCCTCACTTGGCGATCTAGGTACAAATCATGTGATCATTATAACGGTCTCGGCCCGTCTTATGGACCCAATATAGAAAATGGTGGAATACATTCGGTTCATCCATGAACCTGGTCGAGTGGAATACATTCGGATGAGCCGGTAGTCAAGTGAAATACATTCCGGATGAACCGGTCCTCAGTGAAATACATTCGGATGAGCCGTAATCAAGTGAAACACATTCGGATGAGCCGGTAGTCGAGTGAAATACATTCGGATGAGCCGGTAATCAAGTGATATACATTCGGATGACCGTAGTCGAGTGAAATACATTCCGGATGAGCCGTAATCAAGTGATATACATTCGGATGACCGGTAGTCAAGTGATATACATTCGGATGAACCGTGGTCGAGTAGAACACGACTTACACAACAAGGCTATCACACGTAACATGGTCAAGTTTCATAACAACAAGTATAAGCAAGTTACACACGCGACTCAAGGTACTTTCATTTTATATCAAAGTCAGATTTTAACCTTAAAGTACTACGTCAGTTAAATTCCTTTTAAGATCCATTCCTTTTACAAAAGGTCACCCGATACAGTAGTATAAGATTTGAGTGACTAACATTGTTAAGTAAACCAAAATGCTTTCCTTTGTAAAATCAAGTGACAACCTTATTTTCCAAGCGTTCAAGTTGCCTAATTTGAATGCTCAAGTTTCTCATTTTAGAAAAAGGTTTCGTAGTTCATAGTTTTAAATCCTTTAAAACATAATTCTCCTTTAAGCGTTTTGAGAAACCTATGTCTTATAAGTGAGTAGGTATTCTTGTTTATAATCAATCTTATTAGCGACCATGATCTAGGAAATGTAATATCATTTTGTCTCATCTTAGCTTATGCGGATGGAGGTTTCTCTGGTTTTAATAATACTTCTTTAGGCAATACATTTTCCTTTTATTAACGCTGCGATGGTTTGTCGATACGTTACGATTTCGAAATCGATAAAACATTCTTAAGCCGTTATACCTAACTTCCCATAAAGCTAGTATAACTCTTAAGCTTTCAAAACCAAGTAATACTCATTCTTTCAAAGCGATTCATAGATCTTTTGAAATGCTTCAAGTTCTTTATTAACACATATCAAGCGGTTATTATTCAAATCGATTTACCTTTTTTAAAACCCAAAAATTATTTGATTATACAAATAAAGATATTATAAACAAATTCCAATAAAGCCTTTATAACACTTTTTTTTTTAAATCAATCAAATACTTTTAGCACGTATGCGTCTACGTACTACATAGTTCACACATATCATGCTAGAAGAGATAGAAAGAGGTCCACATACCTTGCGGCGATTGTCGACTAATAGCAAAACGCTCAAGTACCTCAAACCGCCGGCTACTCCTTAAGCCAGTGGATCACTCCACACGTGGTACTACAACCTATAGAGGCCTGGCGCTATTAATACCTTTAGATCTGGCGTAGAATATTACGAGAAAATTCGGCACCTCCCCATGACAGCGTAAATCTCCTCTCTATCGAGGCCACAACCAAGCCAACGAGGGTTAACACGTCGGCCGGACGTGTACAATTCTACAACAGCAATGCTACACAAGTCTCATATGTCTGATCTATGTAATTCTGATTGATTCTCTTATTTAAATTGAGCTTAAGTCAAGACATTGCGTAAGTATTATAATGTTGATTATATATATATAGTATTCAACTATATATTCCTACAACATGTAATTCCAATTACAAGAAGGTCAAGAATGTTTACCTAGATAAGCCCAAAATTATCCGAGTTTATATGTCGTTCTGAACAAGGTTTAGCTCTACTCAGTGCGCTCCAAAAGCGCTCCAAGAAACCCTTGAAGTGTCTACACAACTTCTACTTAATACTTCAACTACGGGTGAAGATTTTTCCTTAGGGTTTCGTTTAGTGGCTAAAGGAAAGTATAATAGTATTTCCGGGCTTCGTATAAGTATAACCCAGGGAAAGTACAACAAGGTATTTGGGCTAAAGTATTTTGGACAGTATAACAATACTAGGAGAGTATTTCTATACCACAAAGGGGGGTATTATACGAAAACAACTAGGCTAAGGGGTACCCACGGCTAGCACCACTAGGAGGGGATACTTTCGGCCAGGGGCCTTCTCAAAGGGGAGGGTGTGGCGGACGACTACTACAAGGAGAGGGAGGAGATTTCAAGACTTAGGCACATTTGTGGATGAAGAACACTTCAAGCTTAGGGGGGTATTTATAGGTCAAGCCATGGCCAACCAATGGCCAAGATGAAGACAAGTGTGGTGCAAGTGTAGGGTTAGATTTCCACCATGTGTACCTTATCCATCTACCACACAACTTGCACAAAAATATCCTACCAACTAAAGCCCTCTTTTTCGTCCACCATTGCCGCCCCATTTGTTCCAATGTGAGGGTGACACATGTCACCCTCCGTTGGTCCACAATGTTCGTCTCTCGGAAAAATCATAAAATTATAAATGACATAGCCGGAATTTTCCCAACAAAAGCTGGAAAAGTTTCGTCGAAAAACGACTCTAATCGGGTGTTGTGTACAAATTTCGAAACTTTCCTAACTTAAGGCTCAAATTTTCTACGTACGTCCTCACGTACATACTCTGAAAATACGGGGTATAACAAAGTGTCAACCTATAATGGTCACAACAAGACTATCAACTTCTAGTCTCTAACGTAGAATAATACTAAGTATACGGTCTCTAATTCTACGGAAAATCGGGCAGCACTTCCTTTTTTTCTACTCACTTTGCCACCTTTTTCAAGGCCGAAATACAATAACCAACATGCCACATTTAAGGCTCAAAACAACAACAAAACAAAGGGGATTACACGCCTTACAATACGTGTAAAATTCCGCCCCACAATTCATATCAAGTAGTATAAAAATCCAAGCCATTCTCGACTCATAACCAACACTAAGTCTTTTCCAATCCTTTTCCAATTCCAAGTTCTAAGGTCTAACATGTTATATAGTTATAAACCACTTCAACAACTACAATTTCCTTCTTACACAACATGCGACGACTTAAACTAATAATCAACTTGAATTCCAAACTTAAGGCTAAACATGCTAGTTTTCGGATTAGGGTTCGATAGCGATACACTTATCCAACTACATAATATATAACTCATGCTTGCTAATAACCATAGCTACAACAATAAGTAAACCTTAATTGCTAAAACGACAAGATTATACCTTACAAGCCCTTAAAATTCCAAGATTCAAAGTCGCTCTTAGCAAATTCTTAGCTCGCTTTCCTTAAGTTCCTATCCGCTCCAAGCACTCCTTAGAAGCCTATGAAGAACCCATCTTCAAGTTCCAACTTCAAAGTTGAAGAACTCTCAAGTTTCCTTGCGACTAATAAAACGTCGTTTTCCGAAATCTTTCTATTGAGATATCCTTACAATACCATTAGGGACATTGGGTTAAAGTCTTGGCTAATGTATCAAAACTACAAAATTTTCTTGTTGGAAATAGCCCAAACCCGAGCAACATGTGAAGAACAACAATGTGTGATTTTTCTAAGTCTTCAAGACCTTGTCTTGCTACTAGTAAGTATTTATAACACATTGGAAGGCTTAGATTATAACAAATGGGTGGCTAAGATGAAGATCACAAGGATTAAGCACAGTGGCAAGTTGACCTTGGTCAACAATCTCAAGCTAGCAAGACTTATCTTCCACCATGGTAAATGACCATTTTACCCTTACACATTTCGACCAAGACCAAGTGTGGGGTTCCGTGTCGCTACGTTAGTTGCAAATTAAATTAACACTCGTCAGCGTATAAGCGTAAAATTCCTCGGGTGGGCCCACATGACCAAAGTAAAAAAATTCCATAAGGTTAAGAGTTCCATAATTTTCAAATAATGCATTTTGAGAATCCAATTCTCAACAACGAACATTTTTCCTTTCCGACGTCCGGAAGATTTTCCGTCGGAAAAACAATTCTTCCTTTCGTACCAATTTCCAAGTCTTGATTCCTTACGTACATTCTCTTTTACATGTCCTGGACTTACGGGGTGTAACATTGGGCTTGTTTAATTGAGAATTATTCTATGTGTGCCTTGATAAGTACTTGGGCTTGTTTAATTGAGAATTATTCTATGTGTGCCTTGATAAGTACTTTGGCTTGTTTAATTGAGAATTATTCTATGTGTGCCTTGATAAGTACTTTGGCTTGTTTAAATGGGAATTATTCTCTAAGTGCCTTGAGTTTATAAAATGAAAGTCTATAGATTTTATGAACTTGCTGTGTGTCTTTGGCGATAGCCTTTGATTCAAGTATTATGTTTTATTACGTTCGCGACTCTCGGTTGAAGGTCTTTGTCTTGTTGTAGTATTACTTGGACGTACCGACAGTGATGTGGGATTCCACGGGTATGCTTCCATTATTTGTATTACTCCTTGGACATGCTTATACGATGTGGAATTCCGGGGCATGTGACCAGGAGGCGGGTTAGATTCCCGGATCTTTATAAAAGACATGTTAGTGCCTTAAGTAAGCTAAAATGAGAGTGTACGTGAACAAGAATAATAAGAAGTTAGGGGATTCTTAACTTGCTTATATATTGTATGATAGCCGGTTTTGTGCTAGTGGTATATTATTCATTACGGGGTCATTCCCCGGGTTTGTGGCATTTACATATTCCGTGGATTTGCTACCCACGATGCGAGGAATACCTCATGCGGGTCCGCAAGGGCTTATGCGGGTGAAATAGTCCCATGCAGGCAGTCTGACCTATCGCGAGAATACCTCATGCGAGTCCGTAAGGGCTTATGCGGGTGAAATAGTCCGTGCGAGAATACCTCATGCGGGTCCACGTGACCTATCACGGGTGAAATAGTCCCGGGAGTAGGATTGCTTAATGATCTGCGGGTGGGTGGTCTGCTTTGATCGTGAGCTTCCTAGTTTATATTGTAAGTATACTACTATTTACTCATTGTTAGTAAGGCATTGTGTCTTGTTATTTGAGTAGTGACTTTGAGGCGTCGTCCACGACTTGATATGGCCGCTTATGTATTGTGTCTTGTAGGTTGGCTATCATACATGTCTCTGTTTTGTTTAGTTATGATTTCATTCTGATTACCTCTTGTTTCACATACTTGGTACATTCTTGTCTTGACCTCCTTGGCTGCGTTCATCTGTGAGTTTAGGTCGCTATTTGGTGATCGGCAGTGTAGGACCACCTTTCGAGTTTTGGATAGCTCCTACATTGGGAGTTTATCTTTTTGGTATAAGTTCTTTGATGCAGAGCTTTTATGCGATTATGGGTACGGCGGGGCCTTGTCCCGTCATAGTTCAGTAAAACTCTTAGAGGTCTATATTCATATGTGGGATTGGACTCGTGTACAGTGTAGTGTCTTTTGTTTATGTATATTATATAGCAGCCTTGTCGGCTTTGCCCTTGCACGTACGATTGGTTTTAAAAAAAATGAGGTGTTATTTAATTTCATGATTTACTTAGTTGTTAAGGTAGAAGGGTGCCCGGGTAGGGCACGATCCACGAGCGGGGTTCGGGCGTGGCAGTGGTATCGAAGCGATCGGTCCTCGGAATGTTCTGAGGCCGTGTCTAGTAGAGTCTTGATTATCGGTGTGTTGCGCGCCACACCCATAAGCGAGGAGCTACAGGGACATTTAGGAGTTGGTTTCTATTCTTCTCACTCTAAGATCGTGCCATAGAGTGTGTTAGTAAGATAATTCCTCTCGGCGTATTTTTGTGTTCTGGCTATGCCTCGAGGAGAACCTTGATGCCCGAGAAGGGCAAAGGAGTAGCGAGAGCTACTAGTCGGACTCGAGAGAGTTGATAGGGCTTATGCCGAGGTATCTGGATGTTGTCTGCGATGTGAGTTCTTGCGCCAGTTTTGAGACCCGACACGAGCCTCAGTTTCTCGATTAGGAGAGACTATAGGGTCATGAGAAGCGATTATGTTATTGACCAAGATAGCGGTGCTACAGTTTCATCGGCGGGAGGTTATTCGGCGATGCAGACAGTGTCACGAGGTAGAGGCAGCGGAGATCGGCGTAAGAGGCTAGACGGTTGGTTATCGGTGAGTTTTGGACGGCGACCTCAGCGGCCGAGTGAGATATTCGTCGATCTACCCAGTACATACCCCCGCAGCCCGCAGGTGGGAGATTTGACCCCACAAGGTATATAGGAGCCGGTCCAAGCTCGGTCGAGGTTTTCAAAGGAAGCGAAGGAGTTTCTCGATCGAGGCCACTTTTTCCTCGATGTTTGAGATGTAGTAGCGTCATTCAGGAAATTCCGTTATGGCACGGTGTTTGTTTTATTTTGGCCATCCGACCATATTGCGAGTATGTCCTTTTAGAAAAGCGCGTAAGGTGGCTCGACCTATGAGCGATGGTTGATTCTCTTTCCTCGCGGTATGCGTCCCCGAGCGAGGGTGTTGGATGTCGGCCCGGTAGTGGTAAGTCGAGTGGAGTTTATAGTTCTGGCGGTCCTTGAACGCGAGATGACGTGACTCTTGGTAGGATCGGAGGCGACATCGCGCGAGTTCTGGTATATCTCGATTCTTTGAATCATACGTGCGTTGATAGATTGATTTGCCTAGCATATATGTTTTCCCTTTGTTGCTATTTGTAAGTGATAGTACCCAGTAGGAATACTTTGATTAGTAAAGTGAAAAGTTAAGAATGTTGACAAGAATGGTAAGTGGCTGAGACTAGTTGTGTAGAGTTCACAAGTTGTAATTGCCCATGTGATGTAAGACCAATAGGGAAGATTGTACAGTAGGATTACTTTGGCTTATGTGACGAACCTCTAGTGAATAGGGGATAGGGTAAGAAGTACCTTGAGATAAGAGAGAGGTTTATTTCAGACTAAGAATGAGAAGTTAAGTGTGTGTTGGGTCGGGTTGTGGACTCATTTGGTCGTAGGTAGTATGGAATGGGGTGATGTCGGTTGGTAGTCGTCGTATGTGATAGGGTCACGAGGATGCCAGGCCCAAGTTGAGTTAATCGTTGTACAAGTTTGTGGATGCGTTCCACCGGAACTAGGTCGTAAGGACCAAGAAGAGCCTTAACGGGAATGTAAGTAACAATATGGCCAAGTTTGGTTAGTAACTCCAAGTTGGGGCGAAACAATATTTGAGATGTTGTGCGTTTACTAAATAAGTTTAGAAATGCGAGAAAGAAAGTAAGAAATAAAGGAACCTCTAAGGATCCGTGTTTTAGAAATTGTAACCTTGAGTTTTGTGAGAAGAAATTCGCGGACGGAAGGTCCATTGATATGTTTACGTATGTTAGGTGGTGGCCGTGTGTGGCATCGTTGGTCTTGTGGAGTATTGATTGTTAGGCATAGTATAAAGTTTATCTGGGAGTTTGTATAGCTTGACAGGCTAAGAACATTCGGGACGAATGTTTCTAAGGGGAAGAATATTACACCGTAAGTCCGGGACATGTAAAAGAGAATGTACGTAGGGAATCAAGACTTGGAAATTGGTACGAAAGGAAGAATTGTTTTTCCGACGGAAAATCTTCCGGACGTCGGAAAGGAAAAATATTCGTTGTTGAGAATTGGATTCTCAAAATGCATTATTTGAAGAGTATGGAACTTATTAACATTATGGAAATTTATTTTTACGGATTTGGTCACGTGGGGCCCACCTGAGGAATTTTACGTTTTGCGGGGCCCACGAGGGTTCTGAAATTTTGTGGGCGAATGAGAGGAGACACGTGGTACTCCCACATATGGTGTTGGACGAAAATTAGTAAGGGTTGGATGGTCATTTGACCAATGTGGATGAAGTCTTCAAGCTGGATATTATTGACCAAGTCAACTTGTCCACTTGGCTATTATCCATGTGTTCCTCATCTTAGCCACCCATTTGTTTAAGTCTTAGCCCTCCAATGTGTTATATAAGCATACTACTAGTGCAAGACAAGGTCTTGAACACTTAGAAAAATTAGAGAAGCCTTGTTCTTGACAAATAGCTCTCGGGTTCACTACCTATCCCACACAAAAAATTTGTAGTTTTGATCCTTTATTCAGAAGACTTTAACCCAAGGTTCCTAAGAGTATTATAAGGTTATCTCAATAGAAAGATTTCAGAAAAAACGGCGTTTTCGTATTAGTCGCAAGGCGGAAACTTAAGGAGTTCTTCAACTTTGAAGTTGGAACTTGAAGATGGGTTCTTCATAGGCTTCTAAGGAGTGCTTGGAGCGGATTTGAACATAAGGAAAGGAGCTAAGAATTTCTAAGGCGCGACTTTGAATCTTGGAAATTTTAAGGGCTTATAAAGGTATAAATCTTGTCGTTTTGGTAATTAAGATTTACTTATTGTTGTAGCTATGGATATTAGCAAGCATGAGATGTTTAGTATGAAGTTTGATAAGTATATTGGCTATTGGAACCCTAATCCGAAAACTAGCATGTTTAGCCTTAAGATTGGAATTCAAGTTGATTGTTAGTTTAAGGCGTCACATGTTGTATAAAGAAGGAAATTGTAGTTGTTGAAGTTGTTTATGACTATATAACATGTTAGACCTTAGAACTTGGAATTTGGAAAAGAATTGGAAAAGACTTAGAGTTGTTGGTTATAAGTTGGCCGAGAATGGCTTGGATTTAAACTACTTGATATGAATTGTGGGGCGGAATTTTACACGTATTGTAAGGCGTGTAATCCTCTTTGTTTGATTGTTGTTTTGAGCCTTAAATGTGGCGTTTTGGTTATTGTATTCGGCCTTGAAAAAGGTGGCAAAGTATGTAGAAACAAAGGAAGTGCTGCCCGATTTTCCGTAGAATTAGAGACCGTATACTTAGTATTATTCTACGTTAGAGACTAGAAATTGATAGTCATGTTGTGACCATTATAGGTTGACAATTCTACGTACGGCGTATTCGGCTTAGCTTGTGGATTTAGCCGAAAAGGTATGTGAACTATCTCCTCTTCTAGCATGATTCCTTAAGATAAAGAAAGTATGTCCTACTCCTTAAATGATCCATTCCTTTGTTGTATTTGGATTGCCAAAAATAGAATTTGTTCTATGTACTTCCTTGATTGTACCTTGATGTTTAAATTGTAAGTTGTATAATCCATTGCCTTAGTGAAGTTTGGATTCTTAAGAGTGAAAGTATTTTACTTAAAGTACATAGAGTCTTGAAAAGGAAGTGGTTTCCAAATCTTTGGCTAGTGCCTTAATTCCAAAACCTAAAGGTCATTATAATTACTTTAGGGGAGTCAAAGGAGTGATTTACTTACTTGTTTTAAAAGAGGAGAAGTGACATGATTTAAGAGAAGTAACTTGTTTTAGAGGTGTGAGTTACTTGAGGTTTAAAAGTAGAAGAAACTTGTTTTCTAAATATTAAGAGACTTGTAGTATTTTGAAAGTTGAGAACTTGATTTGTAAGTATGTGATACTTGGTTCTAATAATATAAGTCTCTTGGTTATAAAAGGAATGGATATGTCTAAAACCATAAAGGGTTATAACGGATTTATGGGAAGTTGGTTATACAGCTTTATGGAAGGTTAAGAAAGTTGTCTATTTTGATTAATGGGCATAAGTTGCCTTGATTGTGAAAATTTGAAGTTACTTGATTTCAAGCTTTGAAATGAGTTTTCTAAAAGTGTAGTAACTTACTTTGAAAAATAGACATGCCTTGATACTACGGGTGTTAGTATCTTGGGGTTTTACATAAAAAGGAGTCCTTTGAAAAGATATGCGTCGTAGTACTTGGGCTTGTTTAATTGAGAATTATTCTATGTGTGCCTTGATAAGTACTTTGGCTTGTTTAATTGAGAATTATTCTATGTGTGCCTTGATAAGTACTTTGGCTTGTTTAATTGAGAATTATTCTATGTGTGCCTTGATAAGTACTTTGGCTTGTTTAAATGGGAATTATTCTCTAAGTGCCTTGAGTTTATAAAATGAAAGTCTATAGATTTTATGAACTTGCCTGTGTGTGCTGGCGATAGCCTTTGAGTGCAAGTATTATGTTTTATTACGTTGCCGCGACTCTCGGTTGAAGGGTCGGCTGTCTTGTTGTAGGATTACTTGGACGTACCGACAGTGATGTGGGATTCCACGGGTATGCTTCCATTATTTGTATTACTCCTTGGACATGCTTATACGATGTGGAATTTCGGGGCATGTGACCAGGAGGCGGGTTAGATTCCCGGATCTTTATAAAAGACATGTTAGTGCCTTAAGTAAGCTAAAATGAGAGTGTACGTGAACAAGAATAATAAGAAGTTAGGGGATTCTTAACTTGCTTATATATTGTATGATAGCCGGTTTGTGCTAGTGGTATATTATTCATTCTGGTCATTCCGGGTTTGTGGCATTTGCATATTCCGTGGATTTGCTACCGCGATCACGAGGAATACCTCATGCGGGTCGCAAGGGCTTATGCGGGTGAAATAGTCCCGTGCGGGCGGTCAGACCTATCACGAGGAATACCTCATGCGAGTCCGTAAGGGCTTATGCGGGTGAAATAGTCCCGTCACGAGGAATACCTCATGCGGGTCCACGCGACCTATGCGGGTGAAATAGTCTCGTGATAGGATTGCTTAATGATCTGCGGGCGGGTAGTCTGCTTTGATCGTGAGCTTCTAGTTTATATTGTAAGTATACTACTATTTACTCTCATTGTTAGTAAGGCCTTTGTGTCGTTATTTGAGTAGTGACTTTGAGGGCATGCGTCCACGACTTGATGTGGATCGCTTATGTATTGTGTCTTGTAGGTTGGCTATCATACATGTCTCTGTTTTGTTTAGGCTGTTATGATTTCATTACGATTTCATCGTTTCACATACTTGGTACATTCTTCGTCGACCTCCTTGAAGTGCGTTCATGCCGCAGCATGATTTAGGTACGCTGTTTTGTGATCGGCAGTGTAGGACCTGCTCGAGTTTTGGATAGCTCATACATTGGGAGTTTATCTTTTTGGTATAAGTTCTTTGATCAGGCTTTATCTGATTATGGGTACGACGGGGCCTTGTCGTCATAGTTGATAAAACTCTTAGAGTCTTTATTCATATGTGGGATTGGACTCGTGTGCAGTGTAGTGTCTTTTGTTTATGTATATTATATGGCAGCCTTGTCGGCTTTGCCCTTGCACGTACGATTGGTTTTAAAAAATAAAATAAAATGAGGTGTTATTTAATTTCCGCAGTTTACTTAGTTGTTAAGGTAGAAGGGTGCCCAGGTAGGGCACGATCCACGCCTTGGGGTTCGGGCGTGAGATGCGCTCCGCATGGGACTATTTCACCCGCGGGACTATTTCACGTTTGGGCGGTGGGCCCGCATGAGTACAAACGCCGCTTTTCGCATCATGGGTAGCAAATCCATGGAATTAGTAGTAACGGGGCTTTACCGTCTGAATAACAAACTAGCACAATGGCTATCATACATAACATAAGCGCTACGCTTATCATAATATAAGCAAGTTAAGAAATCCCAACTTCTTATTAACATTATTATTATACCCTCTCATTTTAGTTTACTTAAGGTACTAACATGTCATTTTAAAAATCCGGGAATTTAACCCATAGTACTACGTACTTCTATTCTTTTAAAAAGACTCTTTTTCATATAAAACTTCCAAGATACTAATAACCATAGTATCAAGTCCTATCTACTTTTCAAGACAAGTCACGATACCTTTTTAGAAAATACGTTTATAGGCTTCTAAATCAAGTGACTTCTTTCTGTTAAAACCTTAAGCAATTGATGCCTTCAAATCAATTTGCCTTTCCTTATTTCAAGTCATTTATCATACTTACATTACTTAGAGTAAACCACTCTTATTAACTTTCCATAAAGCTATTATAACCAACTTTCCATAAAGTCGTTATATTAACTTTATACTTTAGGCAATTACATTCTTCCTTATATCCAAGGGACTTTGTTATACCCCGTATTTCCAGAGTATGTACGTAAGGGCGTACGTATAAAAGTTTAAAGCCTTGAGTAGGCAAAGTGACTTGGCCGATTTATGTTTGTGCACAACACCCGTTTAGAGTCGTTTTTTTGAAACGTTTTCCACGACTTTCGTAGGGGAATTTCCGGCTATGTCATTTCTAATTTTTTTGCGGATTTTTCCGAGAGACGAAATGTGTTGGACCAACAAGAGGGCACCACTTGGCACCCTCTCATTGATGGACTTCAAATCGTCCATTGGACGAAAATGGCTAAGCTTGGCACGTTTTTGTGCCTTGGCACAAAGTCAAGGGTAGGTAGGATATTTGTGTTTGGTAAATCCTAGCCCTACACTTGCCTTGCACATGGCTTGATCTTGGCCATTGGTTGGCCATCCTTGACCTATAAATACCCTCTAAGGTTGAAGACTTCTTCATCCAAAATGCCTAAGTCTTGAGAGCCTTCCTCCCCTTTTCGTGAGGCCTCTTGGCAGAGATGTCCCTCCCTTGCCTAGTGGCTCTCGGCGAGAACCCCTCCACTCCTAGTAGTGTGGCCGTAGGGTACCCACTAGCCTAGTTGCTTTCGTATAATACCCCTCTCTTGGTAGAAATACTCTCAAAGTATTGTTATAATGCCCAAATTACCTTAGCCGTATACCTTGTTGTATTATAAGGTTATACCTATACGAAAAGCCCAAAAAATACTATTATACTCCCGTCAGTCACCAAACCGAAACCCTAAGGAAAATCTCCATGGTTAGTTGGAGTTGTATGTAGAAGTTGGTTAGAACTTCTAAGGGTAGTTTGGAGCGGGTTGGGCGCCGGAGTCGAGCTAAACGATTGCCAGGATCGACTTTATACTTGGATAATTATGGGCTTATCGAGGTAAATATCTTGTCCTCTATTGTAAGTGGAAATTACATGTTGTTTGAATATATAGTTGAAGTATACTATATATAGTCTTGAACGTAGTTAGTTAGCAATGTCTTTTGACTTAAGCTGAAGAAGCCCGAGCGTAATTACATAGGGGTGTATTCTGATGAGACTTGTGTAGTAGTACTGTGGATTAGAATTGTACACGTTCGGGTTAGATGATTAACCCCGGTTGGCTTGGTAGTGTGGCCGTTAGAGGAGGAGATTTACGCTGTTGCGGGGGGGGGGGGAGGTGCTGCCAAATTTTCTGTAGAATGTTCTACGTTAAGATCTAGATTTTAATAAGCGCCTTGTGGCCTTATAGGTTGAAGTGCTACGTGTGACGTAATCTTCTGGACTAAGGAGTAGTCGGCGGTTTGAGGTACTCGGGCGTTTTGCTATTAGTCGATAATCGTCGCGAGGTATGTGAACCTCTTCCTATCTCTTCTAGCATGAAATGTGTGAACTATGTGTACGGTGAGCGTCATGTGCTAAATGTATTTGATTGGTTTAAAACATAAAGTGTTATAACGGCTTTATGGGAAGTTGGTTATAACAGCTTTATGTTGGTGAGAAAATACATATGGTTTTTAATAAGTTAACTGATTTGAATTATAACTGGCTTGTTATGTGTTAATAAAGAACTTGAAGTATTTCAAAAGATTTTGGAATCATTTTGAAAGAAGAAGTAATACTTGGTTTTGAAAAACTTAAGAGTTATACTAGCTTTATGGGAAGTTAGGTATAACGGCTTAAGAATGTTTTTTGATTTGGAAATCGAATGTGTATCGACAAACCACTTTGCGTTAATAAAAGGAAATGTTTTGACTAATTAAGTATTATTAAAACCGGTAGAAACTTCCATCTGCATAGAAGCTAAGATGAGACAAAATGATATTTCCTAGATCACTACTTTGTAATAAGATTGTTATAAACAAGAATATCCTACTCACATATAAGACTTATGTTTCTCAGTTGTTTAAAGGAGAATTATATTCTTAAATGAATAAGACTATGAACTACGAAACCTTTCTAAAATAAGAAACGTGAACATTTGAAATTAGGCAAACTTGGACGTTTGGAAAATAATGTTGTTACTTGATTTTACAAAGGTAAGTGTTTTGGTTTATTTAAAAAATAGAGTCACTCTATTTTTATACTACGGGTATTGTGTGACTTATGTGAAAGCAACGGATCTTTTAAAAAGATTTAATGTATGAAGTATTTTAGGGGTAGATACGAACTTGTTAGCTTAAAGTACCTTGTGTGAATAACTTGATTGTGTTGGGTTGAGATAGCCTTGTAAATACTTTCTTGTTGATGTGATAAGGAAAATGTTAGGATGCTACGTGTGTTAGTATCTTGTGTGATCGTGATGTAAGGGGTCATTCTTGTTGTGCTTACGTTGTTAAGCGTTAAGCCCGTTGTACTATTATTGTATCATATACCCTTTGACTTATTATACCGAGGGCTTGCCACCCTTGATGCGGGTCTTTCACGGCCTATGCGGTCCTCGTGACTACGCAGTCGCGGTAGCTCGGGATTGATCATTCGGGTGTTTAGCGACGCGGGGATTCCTATGCGATGCGTTGAGACTATGCGGTCTTTTGAGACTATGCGGGTTGCGGGAGCCTAGGCGGATACCGAGGTTACCGCCGACGCGGGGTATACCTCGGCGATGCAGGACCATGATTCGAGAATACCTCATGCGGGTCGTGTGTGACCTATGCGAGTGCGAGAGTTCGAGGATGAACACGCATTGATATTGCGGGCGAGTGGCGGCCGATCATGTGGTGCGGTCTAGAAAGACCTCGGGATACGATTTGTGGTATTTTAGTGCTTGTGGGTCTTAGTAGTCGGCTATGCCTTCGTACTTGCCCGTCACGGTTTATTGTGATAACTTTGAAGGCGTGAGTCACGACTTGACATGATTGCTTATTTATTGGTGAGCGTAGTTTGGTTATCATACATGTCTCTGCTTTATATAGACTACTATGATTTCATTTACGATTTATTTTGATTTCACATACTTGGTACTGTTATCGACCTCGCTCGGAAATTTGCGTTCATGCGCAGTAAAGGTACACGATCATTGATCCTCGCTCTTAGGGTCCGCGATTCACATTTGGGAAAGCTCCGTTTCTCGGAGGCTTATCGTGGTATAGTCCCTGTTGTTGTAGGTGTTTACATTCGTGGTATGGCGGGGCCGTCCCGCCATTGTTGTCGTATCATTTCTTAGAGTGCAGAAATGCTATGCGTGGCGGGGTTTGTGAAAAGGATTAAACTGTTCATTTGTAAAAGTTGTTATTTATATATCTTAGAAAGGCAAGTTTTCCTCGACATCTTGTTTTGTACTTCACTTGTTTCATGTATATGTTTTATGTTCGTGATTACTCGATGTTGTGTCACTAGGGTGCCTGGTAAGGCACGATCCAGAGGCGATTTGGTCGTGACAAAAAGTATCGAAGCGATTAATCCTCGGAAAGTGTCTCTGAGCCGTATCGATGAAGTCTTGATTATCGGTGTGTTGTGCACCACCAATAATCGAGGAGGCTATAGGTATTTAAGATTGGTTTCTATTCTTCTCACTCGAGATCGTGCCTTAGAGTCGTGTTGTAAGTTGGACCCGAGCGAAATTATTTCCTTGCTCGTTATGCCTCGCATAGGGCAACCGGGCCGGGGAGGCGAGGCGGCGAGGAGGCTGCAGTAGAGTTCGGAGGGTGGCTGGGGCTCGTGCCCAACCATTACCTAGGGTAGTGCTTCATTCGGGAGTTCTGCGGCGCCACTAGCCCCAACAGAGTTTAGCACGGCGGCGATTCCTCTGCGACCATGATATTTGAACCTTGATTCGCGGCCGGAAACGATGAGTATAAGTATACCGATGTACCGCGAGTCTTGATGACTATCTAAGAGAGGTTGTGCAAGAGTAATTCTTCAATTAGACTTGAGCATGGCACGTGGTCGGGCTTATGCGGCGAAGCGTAGAATCGACGGGTTAACAAAGGGCGGCGAAGGGCGAGCGGCGAGTCCTTAGTAATTTTAGGCGAGTCGCCTCACGGTGATTAGATATGCACCTCGCCCGGCAGAGTGGTCTTCCACGGATTTCGGGGCGTTCGGGGTATGCAGGAGTTGGTCGAGAACTCGGGGCTTAGGTTCACGGTGTAGCGAGCGTCATCGGGAATGTCGTCTTTTGTTGGTACTTGTTGTACTGCGGCCGTCGAGCCATGTGTCGAGAGTGTCCTTGTAGGAGGACTTAGCCTTGAGATTGGTGGGTAGTTCGTCATCTTCCTTAGCTATGCGCCTACAGGCGAGTTTGATTAGACGACTAAGGGAGTGAAACGATGAATATAGATATATCTTTAACCCTCAGAGTTTCGTTTATGTGATAAGGTGAGTATACCTTAAGTGCTATGTTCGATAGCGGTGTGTTAGTTGTGTTTAGAAATCATGGTGGGTTAGCAGAGTAAGATTTTGGGGATAGAAGGTGTGAACCTTAGAATGTTTTACGTAAAGACCTTAGAGGTAAGGCCATCTCGAGAAGAGGTGTAGTGTTATGTTTGACCCTTGTCGGAGTGCATAGTGCACGTGAGTTATGTTGGGATAGGTCCCAGTAGTGTGGAATGAAAGGGGTAGTTGAGCTAAGAAGACCGCTAGGTTTTCAAGCGTGATTAGTGAGATTGTTCGAATCGGAGTCGAGCGTATAAAGAGGCGAGCCTCTGCGAGAACAGACCCGGCCGTGGCTCTCCGTATGGCACATCCTGAGAAGGGCCGTAGGGCATGCCTCAGGGATCGCAAGCAGCCCGGTACCATTTGTTGGGTCGTCGGAGCAAGGCTCGCGACAAAGTGACAAAAGTGGTATCAGTGGTATCGCGAGCATAGATGTGATCATTTCTTTCTTTTTTTTTTGTAAGAAGGTGCGAAAGAAGTATATTATAGACCCCGGTGAGAGGTGTTATGGTGATGATAGAAGTGTTTCCTCGTGGACTTGGATGTAGGCTTTTTGCGCAAGTTGTTTCTGTGGCCATGTGTGGCAAGGATTGTTCTCGTAAGTATAGTAGTGAAGACTATACTGGCGCGCGTTTGTCTTGAGATTTAAAGGGAACATTCGGGACGAATGTTTCTAAGGAGGAGAATGTTATACCGTATTTCCAGTATGACGTAAGGCGTGCGTATAAAAGTTTAAAGCCTTGAGTAGGCAAAGTGACTTGGCGATTTATGTTTGTGCACAACACCCGTTTAGAGTCGTTTTTGGCGAAGCGTTTTCCGACTTCGTAGGGAATTTCCGGCTATGTCATTTCTAATTTTTGCGGATTTTTAGAGGCGAAATGTGTTGGACCAACAAGAGGCGCCACTTGGCACCCTCTCATTGGTGGACTTCAAATCGTCCATTGGGCGAAAATGGCTAAGCAGCGCGTTTTTGTGCCTTGGCACAAAGTCGAGGGTAGGTAGGATATTTGTGTTTGGTAAATCCTAGCCTACACTTGCCTAGCACATGGATTGATCTTGGCCTTTGGTTGGCCATCCCGACCTATAAATACCTCTAAGGTTGAAGACTTCTTCATCCAAAATGCCTAAGTCTTGAGAGCCTTCCTCCCCCACCGTGAGGCCTCTTGGCAGAGATGTCCTCCCTTGCCTGGTGGCTCTCGGCGAGAACCCCTCCCCTCCTAGTAGTGTGGCGTGGGGTACCCCAGCCTAGTTGCTTTCGTATAATACCCCTCTCTTGGTAGAAATACTCTCAAAGTATTGTTATAATGCCCAAATTACCTTAGTATACCTTGTTGTATTCTAAGGTTATACCTATCTGAAAAGCCCAAAAATACTATTATACTCAGTCGGTCACCAAACCGAAACCCTAAGGAAAATCTCCATGGTTAGTTGGAGTTGTATGTAGAAGTTGGTTAGAACTTCTAAGGGTAGTTTGGAGGCGGGTTGGAGCGCACGGAGTTGGAGCTAAACGATTGCCGGGATCGACTTTATACTTGGATAATTATGGGCTTATCGAGGTAAATATCTTGTCCTCTATTGTAAGTGGAAATTACATGTTGTTTGAATATATAGTTGAAGTATACTATATATAGTCTTGAACGTAGTTAGTTGGCAATGTCTTTTGACTTAAGCTGAAGAATCGGCTGTTGTAATTACATAGGGTATTCTGATAGACTTGTGTAGTAGTACTGTTGATTAGAATTGTACACGTTCGGGTTAGATGATTAACCCCCCCCTGGTTGGCTTGGTAGCCGGCCCAGTTAGAGGAGGAGATTTACGCTGTTGCGGGAGAGTCTGCCAAATTTTACGTAGAATGTTCTACGTTAAGATCTAGATTTTAATAAGCGCCGTGGCCTTATAGGTTGAAGTGCTACGTGTGGCGTAATCTTACGGACTAAGGAGTAGTCGACGGTTTGAGGTACTCGGGGCGTTTTGCTATTAGTCGATAATCGTCGCGAGGTATGTGAACCTCTTCCTATCTCTTCTAGCATGAAATGTGTGAACTATGTGATGCGGTGAGCGTCGTGTGCTAAATGTATTTGATTGGTTTAAAACATAAAGTGTTATAACGGCTTTATGGGAAGTTGGTTATATGACTTTATGTTGGTGAGAAAATACATATGGTTTTTAATAAGTTAAGCGATTTGAATTATAAGCGGCTTGTTATGTGTTAATAAAGAACTTGAAGTATTTCAAAAGATTTTGGAATCATTTTGAAAGAAGAAGTAATACTTGGTTTTGAAAAACTTAAGAGTTATACTAGCTTTATGGGAAGTTAGGTATAACGGCTTAAGAATGTTTTCTTGATTTGGAAATCGGAATGTGTATCGACAAACCAACTGCGGCGTTAATAAAAGGAAATGTTTTGACTAATTAAGTATTATTAAAACCAGTAGAAACTTCCATCTGCATAGAAGCTAAGATGAGACAAAATGATATTTCTAGATCACATTTCTTTGTAATAAGATTGTTATAAACAAGAATATCCTACTCACATATAAGACTTATGTTTCTCAGTTGTTTAAAGGAGAATTATATTCTTAAATGAATAAGACTATGAACTCTGAAACCTTTCTAAAATAAGAAATGTGAACATTTGAAATTAGGCAAACTTGGGCGTTTGGAAAATAATGTTGTTACTTGATTTTACAAAGGTAAGTGTTTTGGTTTATTTAAAAATACATCACTCTATTTTTATACTACGGGTATTGTGTGACTTATGTGAAAGCAACAGATCTTTTAAAAGATTTAATGTATGAAGTACTTTAGGGGTAGATGCGAACTTGTTAGCTTAAAGTACCTTGTGTGAATAACTTGATTGTGTTGGGTTGAGATAGCCTTGTAAATACTTTCTTGTTGATGTGATAAGGAAAATGTTAGGATGCTACGTGTGTTAGTATCTTGTGTGATCGTGATGTAAGGGGTCATTCTTGTTGTGCTTACGTTGTTAAGCGTTAAGCGTGTACTATTATTGTATCACATACCCCTTTGACTTATTATACAGGGCTTGCCACCCTTGATGCGGTCTTTACGGCTATCACGGTCCTCGTGACTACGCAGTGCGGTAGCTCGGGATTGATCATTAGGGTGTTTAGCACGATCGCGGGGATTCCTATGCGATGCTGTGAGACTATGCGGTCTTTTGAGACTATGCGGGTTGCGGGAGCCTAGGCGGATACCGAGGGTTAGCCGCCTTCGACGCGGGGTATACCTCGGTGATGCAGGACCATGATTCGAGAATACCTCATGCGGGTCGTGTGTGACCTATGCGGGCTGCGAGAGTTCGAGGATAGACACGCGCATTGATATTGCGGCGAGTGGCGAGAACGATCATGTAGTGCGGTGCAGAAAGACCTCGGGATACGGTTGTGGTATTTTTGATGCGTGGGTCTTAGTAGTCGGCTATGCCTTCGTACTTGCCGTCACGGTTTTATTGTGATAACTTTGAAGGCGTGAGTCCACGACTTGACATGATTGCTTATTTATTGGTGAGCGTAGTTTGGTTATCATACATGTCTCTGCTTTATATAGACTACTATGATTTCATTTCTGATGTTATTTTGATTTCACATACTTGGTACTGTTATCTGACCTCGCCCGAAGTGCGTTCATGCCGCAGTAAAGGTACACGATCATTGATCCTCGCTCTTAGGGTCACGATTCGGCATTTGGGAAAGCTCGTTTCTCGGAGGCTTATCGATGGTATAGTCCCTTGTTGTTGTAGGTGTTTACATTCAGGGTATGGCGGCCTGTCCCGCCATTGTTGTCGTATCATTTCTTAAGTGCGTGAATCTTGTCGTGGCGGGGTTTGTGAAAAGGATTAAAGCATTCATTTGTAAAAGTTGTTATTTATATATGCCGAAAGGCAAGTTTCCCTCAATTCTTGTTTTGTACTTCACTTGTTTCATGTATATGTTTTATGTTCGTGATTACTACGATGTTGTGTCACTAGGGTGCGGGGTAAGGCACGATCCACGGGCGATTTGGTCGTGACAGGACTTATACTTTTAAAATGAAACAAGTATCATATACTTTTAAAACACTTCAAGTCCCTTAACTTTGAAAACTAAGACATCCTTAATACTTTTAAACAAGTGAGTTAATCCCCTAATTCAACCAACTTGGACATTCTTAAAACGAGTAAAGGATATCAAAATCTTGTACGTCTACCGTACTATATAGGTACAACTACTCATGCTCAAGAGATAGGAAAGTTCCACATACCTCTTCGGGTCAATCCACTTGCTAAGTCTAATATACCGCACGTAGTATGTCAACCTATAATGACCATAATACGTCTATAAACTTTTAGCTTCAACGTAGAACATTCTAATTGCAAAGTTCCTTATTCTACGGAAAATTGGACAGCACATCCTTTGTTTCTACATACTTTTCCACCTTTTCAAGGTCCGATATCAACAACTAAATGGCACATTTAAGACCCAACATGATAAGCCGGTAGTGCTTATGTTATGTATGATAAGCCGGTAGTGTTTATGTTATGTATGATAGCCGGTTGTGCTAGTGATATATTGTGCATTACGGGGTCATTCCCCGGGTTTGTGGCATTTGCATATTCCGTGGATTTGCTACCCATGATGCGAGGAATATCTCATTCGGGTCCGAAAGGGCTTATGCGGGTGAAATAGTCCCATGCGGGGCGGACCAGTCCTATGCGAGGAATACCTCATGCGGGTCTACACGACCTATGCGGGCGGATACAGTCTATGCGAGGAATACCTCATGCGGGTCCATACGACCCTTGCGGGTGAAATAGTCCTAGGAGTAGGATTGCTTAATGATACTGCGGGCGGGTGGCCCTGCTTTGATCATGGGCCTCCTATTTTTATGTAGTAAAGTATACTCTTGTTTACTCTCATTGTTAGTAAGGCACGGTGTACTGTTATATGAGTTATCATACATGTCTCCAGTTTTATTTTAGACTTATGGTTTCACTACAGTACTTTCAGTTTCACATATTTGGTACATGTTGTACTGACCTCCTTCGTTGTGTTCATGCATGAGTAGAGTCTGAGTTGATGATCCTCACTCTTAGGATCACTGTTCAGCTGTTGAGAAGCTTCTTTATTTCGGAGGCTTATCCCTGGTATTGTCGGTCGTTGTACATTCAGGGGTATGGCGGGGCCCTGTCCCGCCAAAGTTGTTATTCTTAGAGGTCTGTAGTAACATTTGTGGATTGGGTTTGTAAGAACAAAGATATACTATTTTAATTTTGTATTATGTATATGTTACGAAAGGCGGCCTTATCGGCTAAGCGGTTGATGTCTCTTGTCTAAGTATGATTTTTATTTTAAGAGTTGTGTATGTTCATTGCTATTCTCGATGTATACGAAAGGGGTGCCTGGTAGAGGCGTGATCACGCCCGAGTCAGTCGTGACAAAGTGGTATCGGCGGATAGTCCTCGGAAAGTGTCTGAGCCGTGTCTAGCGAGTCTTTATTATCGATGTGTTGTGCACCACATCTATAATCGTGAGGCTCGAGGACATTTAGGATTAGTTTCCATTCTTCTCACTCTAAGATCGTGCGATAGAGCTGTGTGGTTAGGGTCGTCTCTCCCTAACAGGTTATGTTGTTTGCAGCTACGAGAAAGGCAGCAGTGACCTAGGAAAGATGATATGGATTGCGTATCCAGGTAGGTAATGTTGGTAGTATAGTTGGTATTGTGACATACAGCTCTACGTATTTATGTATGAGGGTCGGACGCGTGTTGCCTAGAATGGTTTTAGGTTACGAGTTTCGTAAGGACTAAATAAATCTTTGGAAAGGTATGAAACAGTTTAATGAATTCTCATCAAGGTTTCTTGTTATACCGTATTTCAGTATGCGTGGGGCGTCGTAGAGAATTTGAGCCTTAAGTTAGGCAAAGGACCGAATTTTGGGCACAAGTGCCGATTGGAGTCGTTTTTCGACGAAACGTTTCCACAGCGTACGTTGGGAAAATTCCGGCTATGTCATTTAGTATTTTTGCGGGTTTTTAGAGTGACTAAACATTTTGGACAGCGGGAGGGTGACACTTGTCACCCGTTGGAGCAGTTTAGGGGCGGTCGAGGGTGGTTGGCCTTGGCGATTGGTCCTTAGTTTTGGCCTTGTTTTGTGCCATGTTTTGTGGAGTGTTTTGTGGAGTAGGGGTTAGGGTGCACTTGGCGATCTTGTCCTTACACTTGCTATACACTTGGAAGGATCTTGGCCCTTGGTTGGCCTTTGGTTTTGCTATAAATACCCCCCTAAGTTTGAAGACTTCATCCTTTGGCCCTTGAAAGCTCTCCTTCTCCCTCCCCTTGTGTTGAGTTCGGCCAAGGGCCTCCCCCTTGTGGCCGAGAGCACCCCCCCCCCCCTCTAGGGGTGCTAGCCGAGAGTGTACCCCACTGCCTAGTTGCTTCGTAGGATACCCTGTGGTGTAGAAATACTCTCTAAAGTATTGTTATAATGCCCAATTACCTTAGCCGTATACCTTGTTGTATTCTAAGGTTATACCTATCTGAAAAGCCGAAATACTATTATACTTCCGTCGATCACAAAACCGAAACCACAGGAAAATCTCCATAGTCAGTTGGAGTATTGTGTAGAAGTTGGTTAGAACTTCTAAGGGTGGTTTAGAGCGGGTTGGAGCGCTCGGAGTTGGAGCTAAGCGATTGCCGGGATCGACTTTATACTTGGATAATTATGGGCTTATCGAGGTAAATATCTTGTCCTCTATTGTAATTGGAAATTACATGTTGTTAGAATATATAGTTGAAGTATACTATATATAGAAGCGACGTGGTTAGTTGGCAATGTCTTTTGACTTAAGCACGAAGAAGCGAGGCGTATTCAGTGAGACTTGTGTAGTAATCTTGTGGAGTAGAATTGTACAGTTCGGGTTAGTTGTATAACCCCTGGTTGGCTTGGTAGCGGCCCAGTTAGAGGAGGAGATTTCTGTTGTTGCGGGGAGGTCTTTGCGAATTTTCGGTAGAATGTTACTGCGATAAGGTCTAAATGTTAATAAAGCGCCTTGTGGCCTTATAGGTTGAAGAACTACGTGTGGCGCGTTCTACTTGGCAGGAGTGGCCAGCGGTTGGGAGTACTTGGGCGTTTGCTATTAGTCGATACTCGTCGCGAGGTATGTGAACCTCTTCCTATCTCTTCTAGCATGATATGTGTGAACTATGTAGTGCGGTGAGCGATACATGTACTAAATGTATTTGATTGGTGTAAAACATAAAGTGTTATAACGGCTTTATGGGAAGTTGGTTATAACGGCTTTATGTTGGTAAGAAAATACATGTGGTTTTTAAAAGGTAAGCGATTTGAACTATAAGCGGCTTGTTATGTGTTAATAAAGAACTTGAAGTATTTCAAAGAGTTTTGAATCATTTTGAGAGAAGAAGTAATACTTGATTTGTTTTGAAAACTTAAGAGTTATACTAGCTTTATGGAAAGATAGGTATAACGTCTTAAGAATGTTTCTTGATTTTGGAAATCGAAATGTGTATCGACAAACCAACTGCAGCGTTAATAAAAGGAAATGTTTTGTGATTAAGTATTATTAAAACCCATTAGAAACTTCCATCCGCATAGAAGCTAAGATGAGACAAAATGATATTTCTAGATCACGGTCTTTGTAATAAGATTGTTGTAAACAAGAATATCCTACTCATATAAGACTTATGTTTCTCAGATAGTTTAAAGAATTATATTCTTAAATGAATAAGACTATGAACTACGAAACCTTTCTAAATAAGAAACATGAACATTTGAAATTAGGCAAACTTGGACGTTTGGAAAATAATGTTGTTACTTGAGTTTTACAAAGAGAAGTGTTTTGATTTACTTCAAAATATAATCACTATATTTTCATATACTACGGGTATTGTGTGACTTTTGTGAAAGTAACGTATCTTTTAAAGAGTTAATGTATGAAGTACTTTGGGGATAAAACCCCGAACTTGTTAGCATATAGTAGAAAGTACCTGGTGTATAACTTGATTGTGTTGGTTTGTGATAGCCTTGTAATACTTTCTTGTTGATTTGATAAGTAAACATGCTAGGATGCTACGTGTGTTAGTATCTTGTGATGTTTGTGTAAAGGGGTTTTTCCTTTGTTGTGCTTATGTTGTTTAACGATAAGCTGTTATGATAGTATTATACATCACTCATCTCTTGAGATGATTAGAGTTAGCGCCCTCCGATGCAGGGTAGACTTCAGCGGTCGATGGACCTATGATTCGAGACTACCTCAATGCGGGTCGAGGGCTATCTTGGGCTGCGGGAGTTCAGGTTAGGATCGGCCCTTGTGGTCATGCGGTCCTTGTGGCCATGCGGATGGCGAGTCGGGCGGCTGCTGGGAGTAGCTACCCTCGACGCGGGGTTATACCTCATGCGGGCGATCTGGATTGGCCTATGCGGGCTGCGGAAAGTTCGGGGCTAAACGCGCACATTAGATCTGCGGGCAAGTGAGTGGCTTTGATCATGTGGCCAGTCTAGACAGATCTTATAATCTGATTCATGACCTTGTTAATGCGTAGGTGTTAGTAGTCGGCTATTCCTTCGTACTTACACATGCGTGTTATTATAGCGCAGTGGGACACGGTGTTCATGTGTGTTCCTTGGTGCTTTTATATCATAAACTGCCGGCAGTGAGGAAGGTATTCCACGGGCATGATTGATGTTGTGGGCGTGAGACCCATTGTTATATTTGAGTGATGACTTGAGGGCGTGAGTCCCTGACTTGACATGACTGCTTATTATTGTGAACTGTAGTTTGGTTATCATACATGTCTCCTGCTTTATAGACTATTATGATTTCATTTCTGTATTTTTAGTTTCACATGCTCAAGTACTGTTATCTTGACCTCGCTTGAAGTGGCGTATAAAGAGGCGGAGCCTCTGCGAGCACGAACCAGGCCGTGGCTCTCCGTATGGCACATCACGAGAAGGGCCGTAGGGCATGCCTCGAGGATCATAGCGGCGGTACCATTTGTTGGGTCGTCGAGCAAGGCTCGCGACAAAGTGACAAAAGTGGTATCAGGCGATTAATCCTCGGAAAGTGTCTGGCAAGTATCGATGAAGTCTTGATTATCGGTGTGTTGTGCACCACGATAATCGAGGAGGCTATAGGTATAGGATTGGTTTCTATTCTTCTCACTCGAGATCGTTCCTTAGAGGCTGTGTTGTAAGTTGGACCTACGGCGAAATTATTTCCACTTGCTCGTTATGCCTCGCGTGAAGGCAAGGCCGGGAGGCGAGCGGCAAAGGAGGCTGAGTAGAGTTCGAGAGGGATTCGTGGGCACGAGCGATTATCACCTTGGATGGTGCCCGTTCGGGATTTCTGCGGCGTCGCTACCAGGTAAAGTTTAGCGCGGCGGCGGTTCTCTGCGGCCATGATATTTGAACGGTTCCACGATCGAGAGCAGAGCGAGAATGGCGAGGCGAAAGAAACCTATGGATTCGTATGGTTGGCTACGGAAGTATCGTGTATGTATACGTTGATATTACCTAACTGAGAGGTTGTGCAAGTAATTCTTGATTGAGCTTGGCACGTATGCGGGCTTATGTCTGTAGCGAAAAGCGTGAAGATCGGCGGGTTAACGGCGGGCGGAGGAGGGCGAGCGGCGTCCTTGGTAACTTTCAAGGTGAGTATACCTTAAGTGCTATGTTACGATAGCGATGTGGTAGTTGTGATTAGAAATCATGGTGGAGTTAGCAGAGTAAGATTTTGGGGATAGAAGGTGTGAGCCTTAGAGTGTTATCGTCTGGACCTTAGAGGTAAGGCCGTCTCGAGAAAGGTGTAGTGTTATGTTTGATCCTTATCGGAGTGCATAGTGCACGTGAGCTATGTTTGGGATAGGTCACAAGTGGTATGAAATGAAAGAGGGTAGTTGAGCTAAGAAGACCGCTAGGTTTCGTAACATGTTTAGTAAAATTGTTCCTTGGGAGATAGTATTTTGCGCTTGCGGGTCGGGTTGAGGCCACGTTGCGGGTCAACGCGGCATGTTGGTGGTGGGGTCTGGTTGTGGTGGTCCCGCGTGGTAGGTCACGAGGGTGTTAGGCTCGAGTTTAGTTAACTAGCGTCTGAGTTCGTGGATGCGTTCGACCGATGGTCGGTCGATGAAGCAGCCATCGTGTTCTTGATCGGGACCGTTCACTCGGCGATGTTGATTTATCGAGAAAGGTTGTAAGGCTGCACGGGGTGCCTACCTTCACCTTATGGCGACGATGGAGCCAGTTCGGCTGTTTTTGTTTGGAAGTTTTACGAGCGGGGTTAAGGACTGGTGAGTCTCGAGAATCGCATTCGCCCTCGGGCGGTGTGTGAATTTGAGGGTAGTTGTGAGGATTGTTGTCTCTGTGGAGGAGGCGTTTAAGCTACCATTTCGGTGTTCGGATGTCGCCTTACGAAGCCTTGTAGGGCAGAAGTGTAAGTTGTCGGTCGATTGGTTCGATGTTGGCAAAGTTGAGACGGTTAGTTGAGCATGTTCCGGTATGTGGATGGGAAAAGCTCATCTAGAAGAAGTTACGGCAGCTCGGAGAATCGATGCGGATAATCGGCGGCGCTTAGAGTTCGAGTTGGTCGGTCTTCTTGAAAGTACCACCGGACGAGTGTGACGAGTTGTGAAGCGAAGGAACTTAGCCCGAGTTACTTTGGGCCTTTTGAGTTCATGTGAAGAATAGGCGGGTTGCCTATATGTTAGCAATTGCCGTCCAGACTTAGGAGGCGATGCGTCCGATCTTCGTATTGTTATGTTGGAAAGTATCGAAGATCCATCGAGAATGTTCCCGATTAATGATGCCGCGTAAAGAGATAGTAACCGAGTTTTGGAAACTAAGCGATGTCGAAATGTGGTAAGGGTTCGAGTGTCTGGCGGCTTGGTGATCGCGTGCGACGGTACCATTTGTTGGGTCGTGGAGCTAGGCTCGCGGCAAAGTGACAAAAGTGTATTTGTGGTGATGTTAGAGGTGTTTCCTCGTAGACTTGGATATAAGTATGTTGCGCGGTATTTTTACGTGGCGGTATGGCGAGGATTGTTTAAGTAAGTATAGAAGTAAAGACTATCTTGGCGCGCGTATGTTTTGAGACTTAGAATGAACATTCGGGACGAATGTTTCTAAGGGAAGAATGTTATACCGTAGTTCACGGGTATGTATGCGAGGGCGTGCGTGCGAGAATCTGACAGAAAGATTGGAAAGGAAGAAAGAGGTGATTTTTCCACGGAAGGTTTAGGTTTTGTGAAGGAAAAAGGTTCGTTAATGGAATTGGATTCCCGATTTGGTATTCGGACTTCTGGAATATTAGAAAAATATGGAATTTTATTTTGGAAATGGTCACGTGGGGCCACGGGAGAAATTTACGGTTTTGTAGAACCGCTTTGTTTTGAGATTTTGGCCATTGTGGATATTTTGGAAGATGTTTTATTTTGGGCCAATAGGAGGGTGACACGTGTCACCGCCTAAGTGGCTTGGTAGAATGGCATTTGTGCCTGACACCGGTTAAGTCGTTTTTAAATGAAGCGTTTTACATAACTTGCGAGAGGAAAATTAGGCTATGTCTTTTCTTATTTTTGCGGATTTTTAGAGGCGGAACATTTTGGACCAACGAGAGGCGGCGCTGCACCTCTCGTTGGTGAGCAAAGTGGGCGGCTTGGACGATTTGGGGTGTCAGTGGTAGATATTTTTGGTAGATATTTGTGAGGTTTTAAGGAGTAGGGACTAGGGGCACTTGGGCATATCTTGGCCCTACACTTGTGTAACACTTGGCTAGATCTTGGCCATTGGTTGGCCTTGGCTTGTAGTATAAATACCCTCCCTTTGATGAACTTCTTCGTCCATAAATTTGCCTAAGTCTTGAAAGCTCTCCTTCTCCCTCCCTTGTGTTGAGTTCGGCCAAGGGCCTCCCCACTGTGGCGAGAGCACCCCCTCTAGGGTGCTAGCGAGAGTGTACCCACTGCCTAGTTGCTTTAGTAGGATACCGCTTTGTGGTGTAGAAATACTCTCAAAGTATTGTTATAATGCCCAATTACCTTAGTAGTATACCTTGTTGTATTCTAAGGTTATACCTATCTGAAAAGCCGAAATACTATTATACTTCCGTCGATCCACAAAACCGAAACCAGGAAAATCTCCATAGTCAGTTGGAGTATTGTGTAGAAGTTGGTTAGAACTTCTAAGGGTGGTTTAGAGCGGGTTGGGCGCTCGGAGTTGGAGCTAAGCGATTGCCGGGATCGACTTTATACTTGGATAATTATGGGCTTATCGAGGTAAATATCTTGTCCTCTATTGTAATTGGAAATTACATGTTGTTAGAATATATAGTTGAAGTATACTATATATAGAAGTGAGCGTGGTTAGTTGGCAATGTCTTTTGACTTAAGCTGAAGAAGCCCAGGCGTATTCTGATGAGACTTGTGTAGTAATCTTGTGGAGTAGAATTGTACCGTTCGGGTTAGTTGTATAACCCCTGGTTGGCTTGGTGGCGGCCGTTAGAGGAGGAGATTTCTGTTGTTGCGGGAGAGTCTTTGCGAATTTTCGGTAGAATGTTCTGCGATAAGGTCTAAATGTTAATAGCGCCTTGTGGCCTTATAGGTTGAAGAACTACGTGTGGCGCGTTACTTGGCAAGGAGTAGCGGCGGTTGGGAGTACTTGGGCGTTTTGCTATTAGTCGATACTCGTCGCGAGGTATGTGAACCTCTTCCTATCTCTTCTAGCATGATATGTGTGAACTATGTAAATGCGGTGAGCGTCATGTACTAAATGTATTTGATTGGTGTAAAACATAAAGTGTTATAGCGGCTTTATGGGAAGTTGGTTATAACGGCTTTATGTTGGTAAGAAAATACATGTGGTTTTAAAAGATGCGATTTGAACTATAAGCGGCTTGTTATGTGTTAATAAAGAACTTGAAGTATTTCAAAAGAGTTTTGAATCATTTTAGAGAAGAAGTAATACTTGATTTGTTTGAAAACTTAAGAGTTATACTAGCTTTATGGAAAGATAGGTATAACGTCTTAAGAATGTTTTCTTGATTTTGGAAATCGAATGTGTATCGACAAACCAACTGCGGCGTTAATAAAAATGTTTTGTGATTAAGTATTATTAAAACCGGTGAAACTTCCATCTGCATAGAAGCTAAGATGAGACAAAATGATATTTCCTAGATCATGCTGCTTTGTAATAAGATTGTTGTAAACAAGAATATCTACTCACATATAAGACTTATGTTTCTCGAGATAGTTTAAAAGAGAATTATATTCTTAAATGAATAAGACTATGAACTACGAAACCTTTCTAAATAAGAAACATGAACATTTGAAATTAGGCAAACTTGGGCGTTTGGAAAATAATGTTGTTACTTGAGTTTTACAAAGAGAAGTGTTTTGATTTACTTGAAGATAATCACTATATTTTCATATACTACGGGTATTGTGTGACTTTTGTGAAAGTAACGTATCTTTTAAATAGTTAATGTATGAAGTACTTTGGGGATAAAACCCCGAACTTGTTAGCATATAGTAGAAAGTACCTTGTGTGTATAACTTGATTGTGTTGGTTTGTGATAGCCTTGTAATACTTTCTTGTTGATTTGATAAGTAAACATGCTAGGATGCTACGTGTGTTAGTATCTTGTGATGTTTGTGTAAAGGGGTTTTTCCTTTGTTGTGCTTATGTTGTTTAACGATAAGCTGTTATGATAGTATTATACATCACTCATCTCTTGAGATGATTAGGGGTTAAGCGCCTCCGTGCGGGGTAGACTTCGGGTCGATGGACTATGATTCGAGACTACCTAAATGCGGGTCGAGGGCTATGCGGGCTGCGGGAGTTCGAGTTAGGATCGGCCCTTGTGGTCATGCGGTCCTTGTGGCGTGCGGACGGCGAGTCGAGGCGGCTGAGGGAGTAGCTACCCTCGATGCGGGGTTATACCTCATGCGGGCGATCTGATTGGCCTATGCGGGTGCGGAAAGTTCGAGCTGAAGCGCGCGCATTAGATCTGCGGGCAAGTGGTCGGCTTTGATCATGTGACGGTGCAGAGCAGATCTTATAATCTGATTCGCGACCTTGTTGATGCGTAGGTGTTAGTAGTCGGCTATGCGCCGTACTTACCACATGCGTGTTATTATGCACAGGTGGGACACGGTGTTCATGTGTGTTCCTTGGTGCTTTTATATCATAAAGCTGGCGGTGAGGAAGGTATTCCACGGGCATGATTGATGTTGTGGGCGTGAGACCCATTGTTATATTTGAGTGATGACTTGAGGCGTGAGTCACGACTTGACATATTGCTTATTATTGTGAGCGTAGTTTGGTTATCATACATGTCTCTGCTTTATAGACTATTATGATTTCATTCTGATATTTTTAGTTTCACATACTCGATACTGTTATGCTTGACCTCCTTGAAGTGCGTTCATCCGCGAGTAAAGGTACACGATCATTGATCCTCGCTCTTAGGAGTCACGATTCAGCGTTTGGTAAAGCTCAGTTGCTCGGAGGCTTATCGATGGTATAGTTCCACTGTTATTGTAGGTGTTTACATTCGAGGTATGGCGGGGCTACTGTCCGCCGTTGTTGTCGTATAATTTCTTAAGTGCATTAAATCTTGTTGTGGCGGGGTTTGTAAAAAGGATTAAAATTGTTCATGTTGGAAAAAGTCGTTATTTATATTTATCTAGAAAAGCAAGTTTTTCTCAGATTATTGTTTCATATTTCATAATATGTCTTGTATTGTTTTATGTTCCGCTGATTACTCTGATGTTGTATCACTAGGGTGCCCGGGGTAAGGCACCAGTCACGGGCCCGGAATCGGGTCGTGACATATATGACATATGTTACTCAATTGTTTTAAAAGAGATTAAGACTATGAGTTATGAAACCTTTCTAAAATAAGTGACTTGAGCATTTGAAATTAGGCAAACTTGAACGTTTGGAAAATAATGTTGTTACTTGATTTTACAAAAGGGGAAGTGTCTTGTTTACTTAAAAAGATAGTCACGATTTTTATACTACGGGTATTGTGTGACTTATGTGAAAGTACTTTGAGTTGTGTGAAACTTGCCTATGCTTGTGATGATAGCCTTTGTTGTACAAGTGTTGTATTTACGTATTCTGGCGTCTCTCGATAGAGGCGGTTGACTTATTGAGAACTTACTTGGGCGTCTTTGGCGATGGAGAATTCCACGGGTATGTTTCCATTTTGATTCTTGTCTTGTTATCGATGTTACATGGGCGTATCTGCAAATCTGAGTCGGGGCATGTGACCATGCGGCGGGGTTGATTACGATATATTGTTATTGTGGTTACATGGACATGTCTACACCGTCGGTCGGGGGCATGTGGCCATGCGGCGGGGTTGATCTGATATTATTGTTGATGTCACATGGGCGTGTCTACCGTCTGGTAGGGGCATGTGGCCATGGGGCATTGGTATTATTGTTGCATCGTGGGCATGTCTGCACCGTCTGAAGTGGGGCATGCGGCCGTGATCACGAACATGATTGATGTTGTGGGCGTGAGACCCATAGTTATATTTAGTGATGACTTGAGGCGTGAGTCACATTTGAACATAGCTTTTATGTTGTGAAGCGTAGTTTGGTTATCATACATGTCTCTGCTTTATATAGACTAGTATGATTTCATTTCTGATATTTCTGATTTCATACTTGGTACTGTTATCTTGACCTCGCCCGAGGCTGCGTTCATCTGCGAGTAGAATACATCGATGCGTGGATCTCGCTCATAGGATCCTGATTCGCGTATTAGGAAGCTCGTTTCTCGGAGGCTTATCTTTTAGTATGTGTTTCCCTGAGTTGTAGGTTCTTGTACATTCGGGGTATGGCGGGGCCACTGTCCGTCATAGTCGTTGTAAATCTTAGAAGTGCATGTAAATCTTTGTTGTGGCGGGGTTGTAAAAGATTAAAGCGTTGAGTTTTATGTATATCTTTGAAACAGCAGTTTTGGTTGCTTTGTTATTATTATATCTCTTGTTTCATGACTCATGTGTTATGTTCGTGATTTTCTCTAATGTATGTATCACTAGGTGCGGGGTAAGGCACGATGCGTGCCAGGCAGTCGTTACAAGTGGTATCGAGCGATTAATCCTCGGAAAGTGTCTGACCGTGTCTAGTAGAGTCTTGATTATCGATGTGTTGTGCACCATCTATGTCGGGAAGGCGAGACATTTAGGATTAGTTTCCATTCTTACCATTACGAGATCGTGCCTTAGAAATTGTATTGTAAGTTGGACCCTAGCGTGCCGTGTTTACGATTATGCCTCGCGAAAGCAACCGGGCGAGAAGGGTAAAGCGGCGAAGGAGCTGCGAATAGAGTTGCGGCGATCTCCGAGACCAGTACACGAGCCTCGGTCGGCGATGCAGGCGAGAGATGAGTTACAAAGAAGTCGGCCCGATTAATGACCGGGGTTGTGGCGGACTTGAGGATATTTGGGCGGCCGATTCGATGCGCGATGGTTCACCCTAAGCGAGATAGGTTGAGGCTACGGGACTTTACGAGTTGTAGCCCGCTTGAGTTTTA
Source organism: Przewalskia tangutica (assembly GCA_029844215.1). NCBI lineage: Eukaryota > Viridiplantae > Streptophyta > Magnoliopsida > Solanales > Solanaceae > Przewalskia > Przewalskia tangutica. The sequence goes on along the minus strand of JAQGDG010000244.1, from coordinate 67,818 downwards.
TGGGTGAGGCACGAGGATGATCGCGGAGTTCATCAAGCGATTCTGACGGATCATGCGGGTGATCGAGCTTGAGACCGAGTGCATGACCTTTAGTTCGCATTGGTGCGTGATACCGCGATCGATTGGTTTGATCGTGGGAGCTTTCCGGGAGAGCATGCACCTCAGCGGTATGGGATGAGTTTTGGGGCTTTCCTCGCGCCTTTGCCTCGCGCGAATGAGAGAACGCAGGCAGAATTTTGATGCTTAAACGAGGCGGGCGTGCGGTTGGGAGTACAATGTGAGTTCGACTCATTGGCGATGCGTCAGCGTTGTAGCTAGTATGGAGGATCGAGTGCACCGATATATTCTGAGGCTCGATGATTACATGTCGAGGCGTATTCGGGAAGTAGCTCTTGATCGGGCATGGACATTGCCGCATGCGACTTATGCGCAGGTGAGGCGGAAAAGTCGGCGGAATGACCCGGTCAGCGAAGAGGACCAGGGCGGCGAAGTCTGGTGACTTTCGAGGCGGACCGCCTCGGCGGCGACTAGTTTTGTACCTCGCGAGCGAGTGGTCCTCGCGACGCCCGAGGCGGTCGAGCTCGAGGTTGAGTTTCGAGGAGTAGGGTGTTGGCGAATCGGTCACCCACCTCGGTGTGATCGATGTGGCGAACGCATTTGAAGTGTCGTGGTGCGAGGAGCTTGTTATTTTTGCGGCGGCGGGCCATTTGCGAGGCTGTCAGGCCAAGGGTATACGGATGTTACGACTCGACCTGGATCGATGGTTTGGTTCATCGCCTACGATTATGCGCCTGCGGCGGCCTATGATTAGAGTGGGCGGTAGCAGGTATATCCTAACCCTACAGAGTTTTGGTATGCTTGTTATGATGGTCTCGTTATTATATGCTATATGCGAATAGCGTTGTGTTAATTGTGAGTTAGAAAACATGCTTAGTTGGGAGGATAAGTATGGGGGCATGGTAAGTGTGAACCACTGGCATCACGATTGAGACCTTAGAGGTAAGGTCGTCTTGAGTAAAAGATTCGTTTTATGTTTGACCTTTATCGAGTGCGTAGTATCGTGGGTTTTATTTGAGTGATCGATCCATGGGTAATGTGAGATGGAAGTGGTAGCTTTCATGATGTGATTTAGCGAGATTGTTAGTGTCGAGAACAAGGGCTTAGCGCGATTGTGGGTCGGGTTGAGGGCGTGTCTGGGTCAACCGTAGCCGGATGAAGGTGGGGTCAGTTAGGTGGTCGCGGTGGTAAGTCACGAGGATGCTAGGCCCAGTTTGTATGACCATCGTATGAGTTGGTGGATATGTTCGACGAGCGGATCGTGGGCGGGAGCGGCCTTAGAGAAGATCGAGGTTAGTAAGATGACCAAGTTTGGAGGTAGTGACTCGAGGGTTGGAAAGCGAAGCGTTGTGGAAGTGTGAGTGCGGATACTAGAAAGAGTTTGAGTGTTAGAAAGTGCTGACAAGATAGGGGAAAAGTGAGCGTGTGTGATCGTTTCTTTTGAAATGAAGGTGTGAAGGGAGTATAATTTAGACCTCAGGTAAGGGGTTTTTGTGATGATTAGAGTGTTTCCTCGTTGACTTGGGTTTAAGTATTGAGTGCGTTTGTTATTTTTATGGCGGTGTGGCATGATTGTTTTCGTGCGTATAGCGATGAAGGCTATACTAAGCGCGTGTTTGTGTTGAGACTTGAGAAGGAACATTCGGGGCGAATGTTTCTAAGGAAGGAGAATGTTATACCGTATTTCCGGTATGTGCGTGGGGCGTGCGTAGAAATTTGAGCCTTAAGTTAGGCAAAGGACCGAATTTTGGGCGCAGTGCGATTGGAGTCGTTTTTAATGAAGCGTTTCCACGACTACGTTGGGAAAATTCGGCTATGTCGTTTAGTATTTTTGCGGATTTTCGAGTGACTAAACATTTTTGGACCAGCGGGAGGTGACACTTGTCACCCTCGTTGGACGATTTAGAGGCGGTCGAGGGTGGTTGGCCTTGGCGATTGGTCCTAGTTTTGGCCTTGTTTTGTGCCATGTTTTGTGGAGTGTTTTGTGGAGTAGGGGTTAGGGTGCACTTGGCTTGATCTTGTCCTTACACTTGCTATACACTTGGAAGGATCTTGGCCCTTGGTTGGCCTTTGGTTTTGCTATAAATACCCCAGAAGTTTGAAGATTTCATCCGTTCAAAAAACTTCCAAGTCTTGAAACCCTCTGCTCCCCTTTGTGAGCTCTGGTTCGAGAACCTTCCCCTCCCCTTCCCTTGTGGCCTTGTAGGAAGAACACCACTGCCAGGGTGTTCTCGTGTGATACCCTTTTTATGGTATTTAAATACTCCTCCAGTATTGTTATAATACCCAAAATACCTTAGCCTTATACCTTGTAGTATTCCAAAAGTTACCTCTTTGCGTGAAGTGCGGAAATACTACCTTTTGTCCCTTTAGTCTCAAGCCAGAAACCTAAGGAAATCTTCGTTGATTGGTTGAAGTATTTAAGTAGAAGTTGGTTAGAACTTCAGGGTTGTTTGGAGCGGGGTGGAGCACCGGAGTTGGAGCTAAGCGTTGCTAAGGATCGGCGTTTAACTTGGATAATTATGGGCTTATCGAGGTAATTATCTTGTCCTCTATTTGTAATTGGAAATTACATGTTGTTAGAATATATAGTTGAAGTATACTATATAGAAATGAACTTTGTATTTGGCAATGTCTTTTGACTTAAGCTGAAGAGTAAAGAAAAGAAGCTGTTGTATTTACATAGGGTGTATGTGCGGTAGACTTGTGTAGTATTCTTGAGTAGAATTGTACCGTCAGGTTAGGCGTGTAAACCCCTGGTTGGCTTGGTAGCGGCCTCGATAGAGAGGAGATTTCTGTTTGTTGCGGGGGAAGGTCTTCGAATTTTACGTAGAGAAATGGGCAGTATGTTTAAAAGTTAATAGGCGTTTGTGACCTTTTTAGGTGAAAGTACTAAGAGTAGCGTATTCTACTTGAGGAGTGGAAAGGGCTAGCAAGGTTGTAGTACTTGGAGCATTTTGCTTATTGTCGATACTCGTCGAGGTATGTGAACCTCTTCTATCTGTTCTAGCATGATATGTGTGTAACTATGTAATGCGGTGGGCGTCACAGTGCTAAGTGTATTTGTTTGGTTTAAACATAAAGTGTTATAACGGCTTTATGGGAAGTTGGTTATAACGACTTTATGTAGGTAAGAAAATGGTTTCTTGATGTTAGAAGTTAAGAGACTTGATCTTATAAGATAAGAGACTTAACTTATTTGTTTTAATGTGGATCTTGTGTGAAACCTCATTCGTGAGTAATGAGTACTTAGTTTTTAAAGGGATAATGTTTCTTGATTTGGGAATCGAGAATGTGTATCGACAGAGACCAACTGCGGCGTTAATAAAGGAAAATGTATTGAATAATGATGTGTTGTATTAAAACCGGTAGAAACCTCCATCTGCATAGAAGCTAAGATGAGACAAAATGATATTACATTTTCTAGATCATGCTTTGTAATAAGATCGTTATAAACAAGAATAAACTACTCACATATATGACATATGTTACTCGATTGTTTTAAAAGAGATTAAGACTATGAGTTATGAAACCTTTCTAAAATAAGTGACTTGAGCATTTGAAATTAGGCAAACTTGAGCGTTTGGAAAATAATGTTGTTACTTGATTTTACAAAGGGAAGTGTCTTGTTTACTTAAAAAGATAGTCACGATTTTTATACTACGGGTATTGTGTGACTTATGTGAAAGTACTTTGAGTTGTGTGAAACTTGCATATGCTTGTGATGATAGTCTTTGTTGTACAAGTGTTGTATTTACGTATTCTGCGTCTCTCGATAGAGGCGGTTGACTTATTGAGAACTTACTTGGGCGTCTTTGGCGATGTGGAGAATTCCACGGGTATGTTTCCATTTTGATTCTTGTCTTGTTATCGATGTTACATGGGCGTATCTACCGTCTGAATTAGGGGCATGTGACCATGCGGCGGGTTGATTACGATATATTGTTATTGTGGTTACATGGACATATACACCGTCTGAAGTCGGGGCATGTGGCGTGCGGCGGGGTTGATCACGATATATTATTGTTGATGTCACGTGGGCGTGTCTGCCGTCTGCAGTCAGGGGCATGTGGCCGTAGGGCATTGGTATTATTGTTGCATCATGGGCATGTCTGCACCGTGCATTCGGGGGCATGCGGCCGTGATCTGCGAACATGATTGATGTTGTGGGCGTGAGACCCGTAGTTATATTTGAGTGATGACTTGAGGCGTGAGTCACAGTGAACATATTTGCTTTTATGTTGTGGCTTTAGTTTGGTTATCATACATGTCTCTGCTTTATATAGACTAGTATGATTTCATTTCTGATATTTTCTGATTTCACATACTTAGTACTGTATCTTGACCTCGCCTTGAAGCTGCGTTCATCTGCGCGAGTAGAGAATGCATCGATCGTGGATCCTCGCTCATAGGATCACGATTCGGCGTATTAGGAAGCTCCGTTTCTCGGAGCTTATCTTTTGGTATGTGTTTCCACTGAGTTGTAGGTTCTTGTACATTGGGGTATGGCGGGGCCACTGTCGTCATAGTCGTTGTAAATCTTAGGAGTGCATGTAATCTTGTTGTGGCGGGGTTGTAAAAGGATTAAAGCTATTCGAGTTTTATGTATATCTTGAAAAGCCGTTTTGGTTGCTTTATTTATTATATCTCTTGTTTCATGACTCGTGTGTTATGTTACGCTGATTTTCTCGATGTATGTATCACTAGGGTGCGGGGTAAGGCACGATGCTTGAACCGGGCAGTCGTTACATTCACGTACTAATTTGAGATAATTAGGAAATGATGGTATGCGAGAAGAAATGAACCCTTAAGAAGTTATTATTAAGGGAATTAATGGAAGACTATGTTAATAGATTGAGCTCGTAGTATGATTAAGAAAATGAGTGCGGATGAAATCAGGTATGGAGTAAATATGGTTGTTGTGGTCAAGACAACCACGATTATGGTATTACGATAAGTTTTGTACCCGTTCACGGGGGTGATAAGGTAGGCATGGAGCATGGAAATTGTGAGCCTAAGAATGTGATAACCACGAGACCTTAGGTATATAAGGCCTTCCGGGTAGTAAAAGTTAAGTCGGACCAAGGGTAAGAGTTAAATCGGCCGAGTCGGGTTGAGGACCTATTAAGGGTCGCGTAGCTTGAAATGGAATGGGATCAGTTGGTAGTAGTCAGCTCGTGGCGAGTCACGAGGTGCAAGGCAGTTTAGTTAATCATTTCACGGGTTCGTGGGCGCGTTCCACGAACCAGGTTGAGAAGGCGGAAATGGCCTTATGTTGTTTAGAATAGTAACTCCAGATTGGAGGCGAATCGATATGAAGGCTATGTAAGTGCGCTAGAATAAGTTTGGAAATGCGGGAAAATGCGACCGATGAAAATGGGCCGGAATCCATGAGGACCTTTCGAGGTGACTACACCCGTGAGTGTTGGGTGGTAGCTGAGTGGGTAGATAATAGTAGCGAACCTGAGCTTTTATGGCGAACATTGAGGTCATTATGAGTGCGGGCTAGTTGGCCTCTTGTTATGCCAGCGTGGACTCTGAGGAGAGATTGATTCGGTACGGTTTCGTGGCGGTTATCAGTGAAAAAGAAGAAGTGGTGGTAACGGTGAATTATCCTTCCATCTTTGGCATCATTTGTTTTTAATAAGTCTGTGTGACTTGTTCATTTGAGGTAAATTGACGCCGAAAGTAATTAATAATTGAATTTGAAGGAATTTATGTTAAGTGCCCTTGGAGGTACTTGGAGTTGGTTTGATGTGGCGGTAAGGGCCACGACGCCGGATAATTTCGAGGAAAATGTGTAAAGCAAGAATAAAATAAATGCAGTCTTTGCAGGCGGAAAGTGAGGCATCTTGATGAGTTTTGAAGATCTATATGACTTTAAGGCGGTGCGTGATGATTAGATATTTCTTGGACATGAGAGGACCACGTGATTAGGGTTGTGACTCGAGGAAAGTTTAAGAAAGGAGATAAGTTCTCTCCCGCGTAAAAGGGCGGTTTCACGTATTATGGGTTGCGTGTACCCGTATTGTTAGGCGAAGGATATGAGGTGGTAAGGTCTTGATATCGTCGTACCATGGATTCTGATTGTAGATAGCAGTAGAAAAGTGTTATGTTGGGGTAATTAAGAGCGGCGTGCGAATTGGTCGAGGAAGTATCGTAAAGATATAAATGCGGGTTATGCGCATGTATGAAGCTATGCGATTATGAATCAAGATAGAAATACTTTTGCTAATAATAAGCCTAAGGTAAGGTTATGACCGAATGATAAAGGAGAATCGACTATGGTTATGTAAGTTGCACGAGATATGATTACCCAGGTGGTGTAAGACCGTTAGTAAATAATGGCGGTAAGAACACCTCGAGGAAATGTGGTAGCATCGATCTTGGCGAGAAAGATTGTAAGAAAATACGGAGGGTAAGGGACCCGGGACAACTTGAAATAACTTATAAAGGAAAGGCAGTGGACACTCGAGCGATAAGAAATCTTGACAAGTCATTGGAGTAGGAAATCTGGTGAGTTGAAGTTGAATACGACTATAAGCTCTACAGTGGGAGAAAATAATCGGGTTAATACTTGGCGAGAACAGGAAATATCTCACTAAATTGTGATTGGCGGAAGTCTTAGCCATGAGGCAAGCAAAGGAATCAAATCTAAGTTGGTGACCAAGTTGGTTACTGAGAGAAAGGAAAGCAGGAACCATAATTGAGATTTAGGATCTTTGAATATTTATTAAGTATGAGAAAGGCTTCGATTATTGGAAGATAAGTTGACTCGATTCTGATTCTAACCACTCACGAGAGACTTGAGGTTAGGTTATTATTGTAACACGTTGGGTATTGGGCTAGGTTGTGTCTTTGGCAACCACGATAAGGTTAGAGCCTATGTTTATTACACCGTAAGTCAGGGCATGTATAAGAGAGATATGCGTAAGGAATCGGGACTTGGAAATTAATGCGAAAGGAAGAATTGTTTTTAGAGCGGAAAATCTTCCGGATGTCGGAAAGGAAAAATGTTCGTTGTTGAGAATTGAATTCTCAAAATGCATTATTTGAAGAGTATGGAACTTATTAACATTATGGAAATTTGTTTTTACGGATTTGGTCATGTGGGCCCCACAGGAATTTCGTTTGTGGGGCCCATGAGGGTTCTGAATTTTATGGATGAATGAGAGGAGACACGTGGCACCCATATGGTCTTGGGCGATTATTGCAAGGCTAAAATGGTCATTGACCATGGTAGAAGATAAGTCTTCAAAGCTTGATATTATTGACGAAGTCGGCTTGCCACTTGGGCTTGATCCTAGTGAAACTCATCCTAGCCACTCATGTGTTGCAATCTAAACCCTCCAATGTGTTATATAAGCATACTACTAGTGCAATACTAGTCTTGAACACTTAGAAAAAAATCACAACACCTTGTTCTTCAACAATAACTCTCGGGTTTGGTCCTTTTGCCCACATGAAATTTTGTAGTTTTGATCCATTGTTCTGAGACTTTAACTTGATGTACCTAAGGGTATTGTAAGGATATCTCAATAGAAAGATTTGGAAGCAGCGTTTCGTATTAGTATGGCGGAAACTTAGAGTTCTTGACTTTGAAGTTGGAACTTGAAGATGGGTTCTTCAGAACTTAAGGAGTGCTTGGAGCGGATTGGAACCTAAGGAAAGGAGCTAAGAATTTGCTAAGGAGCGACTTTGAATCTTGGAATTTTTAAGGGCTTATAAAGGTATAAATCTTGTCGTTTTAGCAATTAAGGTTTACTTATTGTTGTAAGTTATGGATATTAGCAAGCATGAGGTATATTGTATGAAGTTGATAAGTATATTGGCTATTGGAACCCTAATCCGAAAACTAGCATGTTTAGCCTTAAGATTACAATTCAAGTCGATTATTAGTTTAAGTCGTCGCATGTTGTATAAAGAAGGAAATTGTAGTTGTTGAAGTTTCTTATGACTATATAACATGTTAGACCTTAGAACTTGGAATTGGAAAAGGATTGGAAAAGACTTTGAATTGTTGGTTATGTTGTTGGCCGAGAATGGCTTGAATATGGAACTACTTCGTATTAATTGTGGGGCGGAATTTTACGCGTATTGTAAGGCGTGTAATCCCCTTTGTTTGGTTATTGTTTTGAGCCTTAAATGTGGCGTGTTGGTTATTGTATTCGGCCTTAAAAAAGGTGGCAAAGTATGTAGAGAGTCTTTGCCGATTTTCCACTAGAATAAGAGGCAGCTTATTTAGTATTATTCTACGTTAGAGACTAGAAATTGATAGTCATGTTGTGACCGTTATAGGTTGACAATTCTCGTCACGGCGTATTCGGCAGCTTGTGGATTTAGTAGAAAGGTATGTGAACTATCTCTCTTACAGCATGATTCCTTAAGATAAAGAAAGTATGTCTACTCGTCCAAATGATCCATTCCTTGGTTGTATTTGGATTACCTAAAATAGAATTTGTTCTATGTACTTCCTTGATTGTACTTTGATGTTTAAATTGTAAGTTGTATAATCCATTTCCTTAGTGAAGTTTGGATTCTTAAAAGTGAAAGTATTTTACTTAAAGTACATAGAGTCTTGAAAAGGAAGTGGTTTCCAAATCTTTTGGCTAGTGCCTTAGTTCCAAAACCTAAGGGTCATTATAATGACTTCAGGGGAGTCAAAGGAGTGATTTACTTAATTTATTTAAAAGAGGAGAAATAACATGATTTAAAGAGATGTAACTTGTTTTAAAGGTGTGAGTTACTTGGTTTTAAGTATAAGTCTTTTGGTTGTAAAAAGGAATGGATATGTCTAAAACCATAAAGGGTTATAACGGCTTTATGGGAAGTTGGTTATAACGGCTTTATGGAAGGTTAAGAAAGTTGTCTATTTTGATTAATGGGCATAAGTTGCCTAGATTGTGAAAATTTGAAGTTACTTGATTTCAAGATTTGAAACGAGTTTTCTGAAAGTGTAGTAACTTACTTTGAAAAATAGACATGCCTTGATACTACGGGTGTTAGTATCTTGGGGTTTTACATAAAAATGAGTCTTTTGAAAAGAATGTACGTACGTAGTACTTTGGCTTGTTTAATTGAGAATTATTCTATGTGTGCCTTGATAAGTACTTTGGCTTGTTTAATTGAGAATTACTCTATGTGTGCCTTGATAAGTACTTTGGCTTGTTTAATTGAGAATTACTCTATGTGTGCCTTGATAAGTACTTTGGCTCGTTAAATTGAGAATTATTCTATAAGTGCCTTAAGTTTATAAAATGAAAGTCTATAGATTTTATGAACTTGCCTATGTGTGCTGGTGATGGCTTTTGAGTGCAAGTATTATGTTTTATTACGTTGTCGCGACTCTCGGTTGGAGGGTCGGCTGTCTTGTTGTAAGTTTACTTGGACGTACCGACAGTGATGTGGGATTCCACGGGTATGCTTCCATTATTTGTGTTACTCCTTGGACATGCTTATACGATGTGGGATTAGGCGTGTGACCGGGAGGCGAGTTAGATTCGGTTGTTTGTATTACCTATGGTCATGCTTATCGATGTGGGATTAGGCGTGCGACGCGTGGGATATTGTTATTCCATGGATTAGCCCTCGTGAAGAGTAGTGATCTTTGGTTGGATCGGTAGTTAGCTTCGCACTTGTCCCCGTCGGTGGTAGCGAGATAGCTCACAGTAGTTGGCTTCGTACTTGCCCCGTCGGTGCTATTACGATTTAGTCTGATAGGCTCCATTAGATAACTGCGCGCTTGCCCGGTCATATCTCGTTCTTTGGTTGGATCTGGTAGTTAGCTTCGTACTTGCCGTCGATTGTTAGCGAGTTGGATCTGGTAGTTGGCTTTCGTACTTGCCGTCCGTTTTATAATCTGAGTTGGATCACGGTGGTTCGTTTTCCTACTTGGGCCGTCTGATTTTAGAACAGTGGGACTTGGTGTTCATGTATGCCTATTGGTGTTATATTATATCATGGGTATCGGCGGTGAGGAAGGATTCCACGGGCATGATTGATATTATGGCGTGAGTCCCGTAGTTTTATTTTAGTAATGACTTTGGGCGTGCGTCACGATTTGATATATTTGCTTATGTGTTGTGTCTGTAGGTTGTCTATCATCATCATGTCTCTGTTTTGTTTAGTGTTATGATTTCATTCTGATGCTAACATTTCACATACTTGATACGTGCCCGTCTTGACCTCGCCGAGGCTGCGTTCATGTCGCGAGTTTAGGTACTGTGATTCGGTGATCTGCGGTGTAGGACCTGCTCGAGTTTTGGATAGCTCCACTGCATTCGGAGTTTATCTTTATGGTATAGTTCCTTGATCTGAGCTTTTATGCGATTATAGATGCGGCGGGGCCTTGTCCGTCATAGTTGATATAACTCTTAGAGTTTGTATTCATATGTGAGATTGGACTCGTATACGGTGTAGTGTCTTTTGATTATGTATATTATGGCGGCCTTGTCGGCTTTGCCCTTATCGTATGTTGGTTTAAAAAAATGAGGTGTTATTTAATTTCCTTGATTTACTTAGTTGTTAAGGTAGAAGGGTGCGGGTAGGGCACGATCCTGAGCTTGAGGTTGGGCGTGATAGTTTCCGGCGAGGAAGCCTGAGAAAGGAATTACGCCACTCATGATTTAGAGTCGGCGGCAGTTAATCGTATCTTGAATATTTGAAGGCATTCCTTATAGAGATTTCATGTGGATATATGTGCAGACCACAAAAGCCTCCGGTATATCTTCAGACAGAGGCAGTAGAATTTGCGACATCGACGGTGGTTAGAGTTATTCAAGGATTGTGATATCCCGGGAAAGCGAGGCGATTCTGAGATACTCTTAGTCGTGGATCTAAGGGTAGTATGCGGATGGGCAGCGGATAGGCGGGGCGTGGTCGTGAGATTCTTGACTCTGGCGAGAGGATCGATTATTTGTTTCAAGGTTAATAAAATTTAGATCAGAGGTTGCAGAGTTTTAGTCGTTGAGGAGGTAAAGAAGCGGCGATATGAGGATCGATTATGATGCGGCTCTGAGAAGAGAAGAGCTGTTTGAGTAGCCGGATGGGGTCTTTGTGATATGAAGATAGATCGTGTGTACGGTCTTTGCGAGGACTAGTCGGAGTCTTAGGGGAGGCACGCAGTGCTTATTGCTCTAATTGTTCGGGGTCGACTAAGTTGTGTAGTGACCTCGGATGTATGTATTGGTAAGGTGGCCTGAAGAGGGACGTAGCAGAGTTGTTGCTTAATATCCGAATTAGTAGCAGGTCATGGTTGAGCACCAGATGCTCAGTGGGCTATTGCAGGCGATTGAGATCCCGACTTGGGTAATTAATATGGATCTTGTTACAGGGTGGCATCGTACTCAGGAAATCACGACTCACGAAGTCGTAATAAGCGGTGTGAAACCGGCCATGTATTCGTCGGTTAGGACCACGTACTCGGCGAGTTTATGCTGGCTTATATAGCGGGAGATTGTGAGGCTGCGGGGTTACTCGTTTATGATGTCGAACGGATGAGCTCGATTACGGATAACCACGGAGGTTTTCGAGAAGGGATTAGGGACACGGTGAGTCTCGGTGTTGCATTACACCACCGGGCCGGACGGACGAGTGTACTATCCGAGCACTTGAGGATAGGTGGCGGTCCTGTGTTATTGATTTCAGAGTTAGCTGAAAGAATTAATTGCCTCTTGTTGAGTTACGTACGAGGACAGATACCCTTCCAGTATTCAGATGGCCCTGTATGAGGCTTTGTATGTAAGAAAGTGTAGATCGTCGGTTAGTTGGTTTGACATAGGCGAGGTTCAGTTATTTGGTCGGACTTGATTGTGAGTGTGGATAAGGCGAAGCTTATTCAGGAAAGATTATTAGTAAGCTCAGAGTCAGCAGAAGCTGTATGCAGATAACCGATGTTGACACATGGGGTTTAGCTTGACATTTTGGTATGAGTATTGATTATGTGGCCTCGTGTGGTATTATTGGTATGTAGGGGTTGTAAAAGAAGACTATGTCGCTATTTTTAAGTTTGACTCCCAAAAGAACATTCGGGGACGAATGTTTCTAAGGGGTGAAGAATGTTACACCCCAGAATTTTAGGATATGTTTATAAGAACGTAAAGAACTCAAAAATGTTAAGATTGGAGACGAGTACAAATTTATCGGAATTATGGACTTGTCGGAAAACGAAATATTGCGACGAACGGGAGGGCGACACGTGGCACCCCCTTAGTGGTCTTGGTCGAATTTGGCATGGTTAGAATGGTCATTTGACCATAATTTAAATAACGAGTCTTGCGAGACAAAGAGCTTGACATTGTTGACTTTTCAAAGGGCCACTTGGGCTTGATCCTTGTGAAACTCATCTAGGCCACCCATATGTGCTAATCTTGACCCTCTATTGTGTTATATATATGTACTAGTAGCAAGACAAAGGCTCTACACTTAGAAAAAATTTCAACAATTTGAAGAACACCTTTGAGGGCTCTCGGCTTTAGCATCCATTAGGAGAGAATTTTTTTTGTTTGTTGTCCAATAAGCTCCATACTTTAAACCAAGGTACCTAAGGGTATTGTAAGTGTATCTCAATAGAAAGATCCCAGAAAAGTGGTGTTTTCGTACTAGTCGCAAGGCGAAAACCTAAGGAGTTATTCAACTTTGAAGTTGGAACTTGAAGAAGAGTTCTTCATAAGCTTCTAAGGGTTGCTTGGAGTGGATTGGAACGTCAAAAAGAGGAGCTAAAGTTGCTAAGGATCGACTTGTAATCTTGGATCATATTTGGGCTAAATGAGGTATAATTTTCGTCTTACTTTTGTAATTGAATATTTCATGTTATGATAAGTTAGAAATGATCATGTGATACGTGTTATGAAGATTGATAAGTGTTATGGAAGTTTAGAAGCTTAAATTCGAAAATGACATGTTGAGTCATTTGAAATTGAATTACAATGTGGTCGTTATTTAGAATCGTCGCATGTTATCTACTAGAAGATTGTAGTAGCTATAATCGATTGCGGCTTGATTACATGTTATACTAAACAACATGGATTGAAAAGAAATTGGAAAGAAGACTTTGTGTTGTTGTCCCTTAAATTTGCCGAATTGACATTGTAGTTTAGACTAGTTTGATATAAATTGTGGGGCGGAATTTTACACGTCTTGTAGGCGTGTAATCCCCTATTGTTAACTACTTTGTTGAGCCTTAAATGTGGCGTGTTTGGTTATTGAATTCGGCCTTGAAAAAGGTGGCAAAATATGTAGAAACAAAGGAAGTCTTTGTCAGATTTTCCGTAGAATTTAGTGACTTTGCACTTGGAATATTCTACGTTTGAAGTAAGAAGTTAATAGGCGTACTATGGTCATTATAGGTTGACATACTAAATGCGGCGTATTGGACTTAGCAAGTGGATTAAGCGAAGAGGTATGTGGAACTTTCTTATCTCTTTAGCATGACTAAGTTGTAAATGTATGATGCGGTGAGCGTCACGAGTTTTTGTGAATCTAGTCCATTTGATATCCTTGGTTTATCTTAAGAATGTTCAAGTTGGTTGAGGTAGGGAATTAACTCACTTGTTTAAAAATATTAAGGATATCTTGGTTTTTAAAAGTTAAGAGACTTTAAGTATGTTGAAAGTATTTTTGATACTTGTTTTGTTGGAAAGTTTAAGTCTCTTGGTTATAAAGAAGAATGTAAGTATCTAAGGTATAAAGCTAGTATAACGACTTTATGGGGAGTTGGTTATAATAGCTTTATGGAAAGTTAAAAAGAGTGGTTTACTCTAAGTAATATAAGTATGATAAATGACTTGAAATAATGAAAGGCAAATTGATTTAAAGGCATCAATTGCTTAAAGTTTTTTTTTAAAAGAAAGAAGTCACTTGATTTAGAAGCCTGAAAATGTATTTCTAAAAGGTATTGTAACTTGTCTTAAAATGTAGTTATGACTTGATACTACGGTTATTAGTATCTTGGAAGTTTTGTATGAAAAAGAGTCATTTTTAAAAGAGTAGAAGTACGTAGTACTTTGGGTTAAATTCCCGGATTTTTATAATAACATGTTAGTGCCTTAAGTAAACTAAAATGAGAGTGTATATGAACCAGGCTAATAAGAAGTTAGAGGATTTCTTAACTTGCTTATGTATTGTATGATAAGCCGGTAATGCTTATGTTATGTATGATAAGCCGGTAGTGCTTATGTTATGTATGATAGTCGGTTGTGCTAGTGATATATTGTGCATTCACGAGTCATTCCAGGGTTTGTAGCATTGCATATTAGTGGATTTGCTATCCATGATGCGAGAATACCTCATGCGGGTCAAAGAAAGGGCTTATGGGGTGAAATAGTCTCATGCGGGCGGACCAGTCCTATCACGAGGAATACCTCATGCGGTCTACCACGACTATGCGGGCGGATCTGATCATCACGAGAATACCTCATGCGGGTCCATCGACCCTTGCGGGTGAAATAGTCGAGTAGGATTGTAATGATCTTTGCGGGCGGGTGACCCTGCTTTGATCATGAGCCTCCTATTTTTATGTAGTAAAGTATACTCTTGTTTACTCTCATTGTTAGTATGGCACATTGTACTATTATATGAGTTATCATACATGTCTCCAGTTTTATTTTTGACTTATGATTTCCTCTGATGCTTTGGTTTCACATATTTGGTACATGTTGTCTTGACCTCCTTGAGGCTGCGTTCATCTGCGGTGAAGTCTGAGTTGATGATCCTCACTCTTAGGATCAACTGTTAATTTGTTGAGAAGCTCCTTTATTTGGAGCTTATCCACAGTATTGTCGGTCGTTGTACATTCGAGGTATGGCGGGGCCTGTCATGAAATTTTTATTCTTAAGTGCTGTAGTCACGTTTGTGGATTGGGTTTGTATGAACAAAGATATCTGTTTTAATTTTGTATTATGTATATATTCTGAAAGCGGCACTTATCGGCTGGCGGTTGATGTCTACTGTCTAAGTATGATTTTTATTTTAAGAGTTGTGTATGTTCCGCTGCTATTCTCTGATGTATACCTGAAAGGGGTTCCCAGGTAGGGCACCAGTCGCGGGCCCGGGGTCGGGTCGTGACAACATTGGCCTTCTCTGGGTGGCATAGGATATCGACATCATAATCCTTAAGTAGCTCTAACCACCGTCTCTGCATGAGTTCGGCTCACATGGTGAAGATATATTGGAGAGCTCTTGTAGTGCATGTAAATATCCACATAAACTCCATATAAATAATGTCTCGGATCTTGAGGCATGAATCACTGCGCCAACTCTAAGTCATGTGTGGGGTAGTTCTTCTCATGCTTCACAGTGTCGAGATCGTAAGCTATAACTTTCCGTCTTTGCGTTAGCACGCGCTGACAGACACGGCAGCGTCACGATAAGCCACGTATCAGTCTAAACACTGCGGAAGAGTAAGAGCTGAGGCGATCGTCAATTTCTCCTTGATGGCTGGAAGCTCTCCTCACAAGCATCCGTCCAGAACATATTGCTGCAGGTCGACTAGTCAAAGGTGATGAAATGGAAGCAAACTTCTCCTGAAATCTCTAATAATAACATGAGGCCCAGGCTGCACCTCAGTCGGTGTAGTGGGTGCAGGCCAAGTCTTGTTGCCTCAATCTTTGTTGTTGTTATACCGTAGTTCGAGGTATGTATGCGAGGGCGTGCGTGCGAGAATCTGGCGTTAAAGTTGGAAAGGAAGAAAGATGTGATTTTCGGCGGAAAAGTTTCGGATTTCGTGAAGGAAAAAGGTTCGTTAATGGGAATTGGATTCCCAGTTTGGTGTCGGACTTCTTGGAATATTTGAGAATTATGGAATTTTATTTAGGAATTGGTCACGTGGGGCCACGGGAGAAATTCTGATTTTGTGGGGCCAGCTTTGTTTTGAGATTTTGGCCATTATGGATATTTTAGGAGATGAAATATTTTGGGCCAGTAGGAGGCGACACGTGTCACCTAGGTGGCCTTGTGGCGAAATTATGTGCCAGTGGCAAGGCAAGTGGCCTTGTCTTGCAAGATATTTAGTGTGGACAAGTGGCTTGTGGGACCCACACACACTTGTCCCCAATCTCAACCACACACTTGCCTTCATCCTAGCCCTTGGTTGTCCTATATATACACTACTAGTTGATGAAATCTTCCACACTTAACCATTTGAGACTTGAAAAACCCTCCTCTCCCTTCATTGTTGCTCACGTTTTGGGCCTCATCTTGACCTAAATTTGTCCAACAATTCTTAAACTCTCAAGTGTTCTTCCCTAAGGTGTTAGGAAGATTGTGTACCAAGAGTTGGAAAAGATTTCACACCCACAACCTCTGTTTGTTGCCATGGCGAAAGTTGTCATCTTTGAAACCTAAGTGTTCTTCACTTTTTGGAGTTAGTTCTTGAAGAGAAGTTGGTTAGGAGCTTACATGGGTTGCTTGTAGCGGATTGGGCGTAAAGATTTGGAGCTAAGACTTGCTTGGGCGACTTTAAGAACTTGGATATTCTTGGGCTTTTTGAGGTAGTGAAACTTAAACCTCTTTGTGAATTGGTTATTATACATATATTATAAGTATATTATGGATTATATAATATATGGAGTAAAGTTTGGAAGGAGTTGGATCTTGTTAAGTTGCTAAAATGGAAATTGGCAAGAAAGCCACAAAATGGTAAGCGTATCTTACTTGCTAAGAAGCTAATAACAAAGTAACTATAACTTATATTAAGATGGAATATAAGTTGGATGACTAATAAAGTAAGTGGATAAGTAAAATGGAAAAAGTTGGCCAAGGACTGACTTAAATTTGTATTTACTTTGGTGTATTTACTTTGGTTTGTATTTACATTGAATGTATTTACATTTACATTGGGAAGATTGTTCAATCGCGTTCTGTTTAGGCGTGTGATCCACTTTTAATTATTGTATTGTTATGAAGGCGTGATAGTAAGCGCGTTACGGTTGGTAGCGTAATCCCTTCTTTTACTTATTGTTATTATGAAGGCGTGATAGTAAACGCGTTACCGTTTGGGCGTGTAATCCCGCTTCTTTATGTTGTTTAAATTATTCGCCTTATATATGGCATATAATTACGGTTATTCGGGCCTTGGAGAAAGATGGAAAAGTAAGTAAAAACGGGGGAAGTGCTGCCCAATTTTCCGTAGAATTAGAGGGCTTTTTATTGGTATAAGTCTTCAATGGTAAGAAAGGTTTGATAGTGTCACGACCCGTTAGAGGCGTGTTGGTGCCTTACGGGCACCTAGTGATACAACATCAGTGTCGTGGAACATAAAGACAATACATGAAACCAATGTAATAAGGCGGTGAAATAAGAAAACGAGCTAACCAAGCAGTTCCGTCGGTATATATAAATAACAATTTTGAGCAGTTACATCCCTTTCCACCACTCTGCCCATGCGATTACTGGACCTCACAGAATGATATGACAACAACGGCGGGGCGGGGCCGTCATACCTGAATGTAAGTACCTACAACGAGGACTATACGAATAAGCCTCGGAGGAAGCGGCTTCAAGCTGAGCTGTGACCACTAGGCGAGGATCAGCGGCGGTGTGCCACCTGCGGCATGAGCGGCCCAGAAGGAGGTCGATGCAACGGTACCAAGTATGTGGCTGAAAATCACGTAAATGGAATCATAGTAGTCTATATAAGCGGGAGACATGTATGACAGCAAACTACGATTCCTGATAAATAGCGATCGTGTCAAGTCGGGGACTCGCGCCCTCAGTCGTCACTCAAATATAACAATGGGTCTCACGCCAACATTAATCATGCAGTGGAATACCTTCTTCGCTTAGGTAGTCTATGATATAATCACCCCAAGAAGTACACATGAACACGGGTCCCACGTGTCGTCATAAAACCGTCTGGGGTAAATGCGAAGGCATGGCGGCTACTAACACCGCGGTACAAACAAGGTCATAAAGCGTATCATGAGATCTGTCTAGGCCGTCACATGATCAAAGGCGGCCACTCGCGCGATATCTAATGTGCGCGTCTAGCCACGGAACTTCCGTAGCTCGCGTGGGCCACTCGATGGCCGCGTGAGGTATTCCGCATCGGTAGCTACTCCCCGGCGTCTGGACTCGCCGTCGCGTAGCCCGTAGACGCGCGTGACCACAAAGGCATACTAACACGGAACTCCGCGATTCCGCGTAGCCATCTGAGACCGCGTAAGGTATTCTCGAATCATAGGTCCGTCGACCGCTTTGAGTCTACCCGCGTCGGGCGACAACCGGAATCATCTCGAGAGATGGTGAAGAATAATACTAACATAACGACTTATCGTTAAACAACACAAGCAAAACAAGGAAAAACCCTTTACACAAACATCACAAGATACTAACACCGTAGCATCCTAGTATGTTTACTTATCAATCAACAAGAAAGTATTACAAGGCTATCACAAACAACACAAATCAAGTTATACCGAGGTACCTACTATATGTCGGCAAGTTCGGTTTTTATCCCCAAAGTACTTCATACCTTAACTCTTTAAAAGATCGTTACTTTCAAAACCACCCAATACGTAGTATATGAAAATAGAGTGATTATCTTTTGAAGTAAATCAAAACACTTACCTTTGTAAAATCAAGTAACAACATTATTTTCCAAGCGTCCAAGTTTGCCTAATTTCAAATGTTCACGTTTCTCATTTTAGAAAGGTTTAGTAGTTCATAGTCTTATTCATTTAAGAATATAATTCTCTTTTAAACCATCGAGAAACATAAGCCTTATATGTGAGTAGGATATTCTTGTTTATAACAACCTTATTCTGACCGTGATCTAGGAAATATCATTTTGTCTAATCTTATCTTTTATGCAAATGGAAGTTTCTCTGGTTTTAATAATACTTAATCTGTCAAAACATTTCCTTTTATTAGCTGCGGTGGTTTGTCGATACGATACGATTTCGAAATCGATAAAACATTCTTAAGCCGTTATACTAACTTCCCGTAAAGCTAGTATAACTCTTAAGTTTTCAAAAAACCAAGTATTACTTCTTCTTTCAAAATGATTCAAAAATCTTTTGAAATACTTCAACTTCTTTATTATCACATAACTTGACCGGTTATAGTTCAAATCGATTACCTTTTAAAAACCACAAGTATTTTCTTACCTCATAAAGTTGTTATAACCAACTTCCCATAAAGCGTTATAACAACATGTTTTAGACCAATCAAATACATTTAACACGTATGCGTCTAGTACTACATAGTTACACACGTATCATGCTAGAAGAGATAGGAAGAGGTTCACATACCTCGCGAGTATCGACTAATAGCAAGCGCTCAAGTACTTCCAGTCGGCTACTCCTTAAGCCAAGTAGATCGCGCCATGCGTAGTACTTGACCTATAAGGCCACAGGCGCTTATTAACATCTAGATCTTATCGTAGAACATTCTCTGAGAAAATTCGGACACCTCCCCACACATGGCGTAAATCTCCTCTCTATCAGTGGCTATTAAGCCAACCGGGGGTTCATATCTCTTGGGGCGTGTACAATTCTACTACGCAGTAATGCTACACAAGTCTCTTATGTCTGATCTATGTAATTCTGATTCGATTACTCTTCTTTCGAAAGGTTTCTTATAATTGGGCTTAAGTCAAAGACATTGCGATAACTACGCTCGATTCTATATATAGTATACTTCAACTATATATTCTAACAATCATGTAATTTCCAATTACAATAGGGAACAAGATAATTACCTCGATAAGCCCATAATTATCCAAGTATAAAGTCGATCTGGGCAATGTTTAGCTCGACTCAGTGCGCTCGACGCTCCAAACTACCCTTAGAAGTTCTAACCAACTACATACTACTCGACTAACTATGGAGATTTTCCTTAGGGTTTCGGTTTGTGACCGGCGGGAAGTATAATAGTATAAGCGGGCTTTTGTATAAGTATAACCTTAGAATACTACAAGGTATACGGCTAAGGTAATTTGGGCATTATAACAATACTTTTGAGAGTATTTCTACCAAGAGGGGGTAGTATTTCGACTAGCACAACTAGGCTAGGGGGAGGGGGTTCTCGGCTAGAACCACTAGGCAGGGGGTTTCGGCGAGGATTTTCTCAAGGGGAGGAATGGTGTTGGGCGAGAACCTACTAGGAGAGGGAGGATTTTAACACAGAAATTTTTAGGAATGGATGAAGAAGTCTTCCAAAGGGGTTTTATAGTACAAGCCAAGGCCAACCAATAGCGAAGATTATGCCAAGTAGTAGGCAAGTGTAAGGTCAAGATATGCCCAGTGCCCACAGACCTACTCGCAATCCCTGCAAAATATCCTGCCAACTAAAGCCATTCCGTTCGGCCACAATAACGCCTCAAGTCCGCGATGAGGGTGCCAAGTGTCGCCTCTCGTTGGTCCAAAATGTTCGTCTCTCGGAAAAATCCATAAAAATAAAAATGACATAGCGGAATTTTCCCTACGAAAGATGTGAAGCGTTTCGTCAGCGACTCTGTCGGGTGTTGTGAACAAAATAAATCGGCCAAGCCACTTTAAAGCCCAAACTTCTCTACGTACGTCCTTACGTACATACTCTGGAAATACGGGGTATAACAGATAGAAGTACTATGACCATTTTAGGAGTGGAGTACTACGTGTGGCGTGATCTACTTGGCTTAAGGAGTAGCCGACGGGTTGAAGTACTTGGAGCGTTTTGCTATTTGTCGATAATCGTCGCGAGGTATGTGAACCTCTTCCTATCTTTTCTAGCATGATTGTTGTGAACTATGTGATGCGGTAGGCGTCGTGTGCTAAACGAGTTTTGGTTGGTTTAAAATATAAGGTGTTATAATAGCTTTATGGGAAGTTAGTTATAACGACTTTATGTAGGTAAAAGAATGGTTTATTGATTTTAGAAGTTAAGAGACTTGATCTTAAAAGATAAGAGACTTAACTTATAATTGATGTTTTATGAAATGTTAAGGACTATGAATTTTGTTAAAAAGTTGTGAAACCTCATTCGTGAGTAATGAGTACTTGGTTTTTAAAAGGAATAACGTTTCTTGATTTGGAAATGAGAATAAGTATCGAACAAACCATTGCGGCGTTAATAAAGAAATGTATTGACTAATTAATTATATTAAAACCGGTAGAAACCTCCATGCATAGAAGCTAAGATAAGACAAAATTGTATTACATTTCCTAGATCATGGTGCTTTAATAAGATGGTTATAAACAAGAAGAAGCTACTCACATAAGGCATATGTTACTCGATTGTTTTAAAGGAGATTACGTTAAGTGATTAAGACTATGATCTATGGAATCTTTGAAAATAAGAGACTTGAGCATTTGAAATTAGGCAAACTTGAACTTTTGGAAAGAATGTTGTTACTTGATTTTAATAAGGAAAGTGTTTTGGTTTACTTATAAATGTTAGTCACTCTATGTTAATACTACGAATTGTCGGGTGACCTTTGTAAAAGAAATGGATCTTTTAAAAGAATTTAACGTATGTAGTACTTTGGGGTTAAAACCGGACTTTGACATAAAATGAAAGTACCTTGAGTTGTGTGTAACTTGCCTATGTTTGCGTGTGATAGCCTTGTTGTGCAATCTTGTATTTCTATCTGCGCGTCTCTCGATGGAGGGCCGGTGATTGGTTGTGAGCGATTCCTATCGAGTCCCATGAGATGGGCGAGACATGTATTCCATACGATTCCTATCGAGTCCCGTGAGATGGGCGAGACATGTATTCCATCGATTCCTATCGAGTCCCGTGAGATGGGCGAGACATGTATTCCATCTGATTCCTATCGAGTCCCGTGAGATGGGCGAGACATGTATTCCATGCGATTCCTATCGAGTCGATGAGATGGGCGAGACATGTATTCCACCACGATTCTTATCGAGTCCCGTGGGATGGGCGAGACATGTATTCCGCGATTCCACCTCGAGTCCCATGGGATGGGCGAGACATGTTATCGTATCATACGATTTATACCTAGGCTGCGGCGGTGAGGAAGGAGTTCCAGGCGTGAGGATGACTTGAGGTGTGAGTCACGACTTGACATGACTACTTTATGTTGTAAAGCGTAGTTTGGCTATCATACATGTCTCTTGTTTTATATAAATGTCATGATTTCATTCTGATATTTGATTTCACATACTTAGTACGTATGTTATGCGACCTCGCCGGGGGTTGCGTTAATACGCGGTAGAAATCATCGGTTGTGGATCTCGCTCGTAAGATCCACGATTGTCACGGCGAACCGGGCGTGGTAGTGCCTACCGGGCACCTAGTGATACAACATCGAGAAAATCAGCGGAAATAAAAACATGAACATGAATTAGAGACATGATAAATAAGCAGGACAACCAAGCGATTTGCCGGTATATATACATAAATACGACGATTATCCTTTACGGACTACGCGCAGCGGTACTCTGGACCTCAAGTGACAACAACTATGGCGGGCGAGGCCGCCATACCCACAGATGTACAAGAACCTACGGACTCGGGGTAGCATGCAAAGATAAGCCTCAGGAAGGCGGAGCTTCAACACGTGAAATGTGATCTATAAGCGGGGATCGGCGATCGATGTACCTCTACTGCGGCATGAGCGGCCCCGAAGGAAGTCGATCTACAAGTACCAAGTATGTGAAGCGTAAAATCACGTAAATGAAATCATAATAGTCTATATAAAGCGGGAGACATGTATGATAGCAAACTACGATTCGCGACATAAAGCGATCATGTCAAGTCGGGGACTCGCGCCACAAAGTCATCCGCCGTACGTGGAACTCCTTGCCAGCTTGGCCGTGATCTAGGTACAAATCATGTGATCGTATAACGAGTCTTGGCCCGTCTTATGGACCCGATATAAGCGTGTGGGATACATTCGGTTCGTCCCGTGAGCGTGGTCAGTGAAATACATTCCGGATGAGCCGTGGTCGAGTGAAATACATTCCGGATGAGCCGTGGTCGAGTGAAATACATTCGGATGAGCCGGTGTCGGGTGAAATACATTCCGGATGAACGGTGGTCGAGTGAAATACATTCGGATGAGCCGTAGTCGGGTGAAATACATTCGGATGAGCCGGTAGTCGGGTGAAATACATTCGGTTCATCCATGAGCCGGTGGTCAGTGAAATACATTCGGTTCATCCGTGAGCCGTAGTCAGTGAAATACATTCCTTGTCAGCAAGTCTATCATACGCAAACATAGGCAAGTTACACACTACTTAAAGTACTTTCGTTTTATGACAAAGCGGGTTTTAACCACAAAGTACTACATCGTTAAATCCTTTTAAAAGATCCGTTCCTTTTTCAATAAGTCACGATACGTAGTATAAGAATAAGTGACCAGCATTTTTAAGTAAACCAACCCACGTTCTTTTAAAGTCAAGTAACAACATTCCTTTTCCTAAAGTTCGGTTGCCTAGTTTGATTACTCGAGTCCATTTTTTTGAAAGATTTCATAGTTCATAGTCTTAATCCTTTAAAACATAATTCTCTTTTAAGCGATTTGAGAAACATAAGCCTTATATGTGAGTAGGTTATTCTTGTTTATAATCCATCTTATTAGCGACCATGATCTAGGAAATGTAATATCATTTTGTCTCGTCTTAGCTTCATGCGGATGGAGGTTTCTCTTGGTTTTAATAATACTTCATTATTGATACATTTTCCTCTAAATGTATTTGCGATGGTTTGTCGATACACGTTACGATTTCCAAATCAGTAAAACATTATTCCTTTTTTTAAAAACCAAGTACTCATTACTTACGAATGAGGTTTCACACAAAACTCATATTAATTCATTCTAGTCAAGTCTCTTATCTTTTAAGACCAATTCTCTTAACTTTTGAAATTAATAAACCATTCATTTTACCACCCTTAAGGCGTTATACCTAACTTCCATAAAGCTAGTATAACAACATGTTTTCAAAACCAAGTATTACTCTTCTTTCAAAAAAAATGATTCTTAATCTTTCGAAATACTTCAAGTTCTTTATGGTCACACATTAAGTCAGTTATAAGTCAAATCAGTTGTCTTTTAAAAACCACAAAACATTTTCTTACTTACATAAATTTGTTATAACCAACTTCCCGTAAAGTCGTTATAACACTTCTGTTTAAAACAACCAAATCTGATTAACACGTATGCGTCTACCGTACTACATAGCTCACACATATCATGCTAGAAAAGATAGGAAGAGGTTCACATACCTCGCGGCGATTATCGACTAATAGCAAAGCGCTCAAGTAACTTTCGAGCCGTCGGCTACTCCTTAAGCCAAGTAAATCATGCCATCGTAGTACTTGACCTATAGAGGCCACTGAGGCGCCTATTAACATCCTAGATCTTAATGTAGAATATTCTACGAGAAAATTCGGCACCTCCCACACATGATAGCGTAAATCTCTCTCTCTATCGGTAGGCTACCAAGCCAACCGGGGGTTAACACGTCTAACGGGCGTGTACAATTCTACTACACGATGTCTACACAAGTCTCTGTAATACGATCTATGTAATTCTGATTCGATTCTCTTATTTAAATTGAGGCTTAAGTCGCAAGACATTGCAGTAAGTATTAATCGAGCTTAAGTCAAAAGACATTGCCGCACAACTATGTTCAATTCTATATATAGTATCTTGACTATATATTCCAACAACATGTAATTTCCAATTACAATAGAAGGTCAAGTGTTTACCTCGATAAGCCCAAAATTATCAGAGTTTAAATGTCGATCTGAGCAAGGTTTAGCTCTACTCGTGCGCTCAGGCCGCTCGACCAACCCTTAGAAGTTCTAACCAACTTCTACTTATAACTTCAACTACGGGTGAAGATTTACTTAGGTTTCGTTTTTGTGACTGAGGGAAGTATAATAGTATTTTCTGGGCTTTTGTATAAGTGTAACCTTGAGAATACTACAAGGTATTTGGGCATTATAACAATACTAGGAGAGTATTTCTATACCACAAAAGGGGGGTATTATATGAAAACAACTAGGCTAGGGGTACCCGGCTAACCACTGAGGGGAGGAAGCTCTCGGCCAAGGGCCTTCTCAAAGGGGAGGGTGTGGTGGGCGAAAGAACAAGAGGAGGAGTATTTTGAGACTTAGATAGATTGCTCAAGTGAGGATGAAGAAAGTCTTCAACAGAGGGTATTTATAGGTCAAGTGAAGGCGACCAATGGCGAAGATGAAGACAAGTGTATAGCAAGTGTAAGGCGAAGATTTAGCCATGTGCAACCTTATCCATCTACACAAAAATATCCTACCTAACCCTTGACCAAGGAAAGGCAAGAAAATCGTCCAAACTAGCCCATTTTGCCGTCGATGAGTGTCGCCCTCCGTTGGTCCAAAATATTTCATCTCTCGGAAAAATCCGCAAAAATAATAAATGACATAGCGGAATTTTCCCTCGTGGCTAATGGAAGCGTTTAGTCGAAAGCGACTCTGTCGGGTGTTGTGTACAAAGTGAATTTCGGCCCTTACACTTTAAGCTTCCATTTCTCTACGTATGTCCTTACGTACATACTCTGGAAATACAGGGTATAACATTCTCCCCTCCTTAGAAACATTCGTCCCGAATGTTCCTTCTCAAGACGTATAACGATAAAGTTCCTCCAGCAAGTCGTCAACGCCACACCTGGCCACGAAATAACACATGCGCGCAAATACTTAAATCTAGGCCAACGAGGAACCACCTCGATGATCACAAAAGTTCCGCAAGGTCTAAAATATACTCCGCGCGCATTCGTTTCGCAAAAGCGATCACACGCGTTCACTTCTCCTATCTCGTTGTACCGCTTCCGAACACTCGAACTCTTTCTAGCATCCGTACCACACTTCCGTCAACGCCTGTTTCCAACCCTTGGATTCACTACCTCGAACTTGGTCATCTTACTAACCTCGATTTCCTCTAAGGCCATTCCGGCCTTGCGGTGATTACGGTCGAGCGTATCCACACTCTTACGATGGTTATCTAAACTTGGGCCTAGCATCCTCGTGACCCTACCACTGGCGGGACCACCTCGGACTGACCTCACCACATTCAAGACTACGGGTTGACCGCGAATGGTCCTCGACCCGACATGTAATCGTGTCGACTTTCGTTCCTCGCCTGCAACATTCTTACTAATTTGCGTCATGAAAGCTACCACTTTCACCTCGCACACCAATGAATTTCCCACAATACATTTCGCATACCAAGTATTCCAACAAAGACTAACGTAAGAATCTCTCCTTTAAGGCGACCTTACCTCTAAGGTCTCAGCGTGAAATATTCTAAGGTTCACACTTCCCGTGCCCCGTACTTATCCTTCCAACTAACCATGTTTTCTAACTCACAAATAACACAGCGCTATTCGTACATAGCACATAAATATTAGGTCATCATATCACGCATACAAATCTCAGAGGTTAAGGATATGCACAAGCTACCGCTCGCTCTGTCATAGGCACGCCTGCGGTATGCGCATGTAGAAAGCGATGAACACGCCGCGATCCGGTATCTTTGCGTCATCTGCTTGGTACCCCTCCTATAACCACGATCTCTCGTCACATGGCCGGCGGCGCGGTGAAACAAGCACGATAAAAAGCGACATTCTCGGGATGGCGCTGCCGCATCGTGCTGCTGAGGGCGTGAATCCTGCGGCTAGAACTTACGTAACCACGTAAACGAAGCCACGGAGCTCGACCAGCTCGAATACCGAGCGTCACGAAGGCGCGGAGGACCACTCTGTCTTGGCGGAGGTACATAACTAACTTCTTCTTGAGGCGGTCGCCTCGAAAGCTACGAAGGACCTGCTGCATTACGGCCTCTTCCTGGCGATCTCGGTCATTAGTCGACTCCTCGCTCCTCGCCTCGGTCATAAGCTGCGTGCGGGCAATGTCCATGCCGGTGAAGAGCTACGAGCAACTCTCTGCTAGATGTCGTCAAGCCCGGTGACATATCGGTGCACTCTATCCTCGTAGTCGCCACTAAAGCGGGGACATGCTCGAGCGATGAGTCGAACTCCACATTATACTCTCGCAATCGCGTCTGCTCAGCGTCAAAGCACAGCCGGCGAGCCCTCCTCATACGTGGAGGTAAGAAATGTGCAAGCGCCACGAGAACTTCGTTCCAACTGCTTTGAGCGCGTACTCTCCGGGACGGCTCGCGAATCAAACGATCATTGCGGTATCACGCGGTGATGCGAACCTAAGACCACCGGCTCGGTCTCGAAGCCTTGATCACTCTCATGATCATTGTAGCTGCGGATGAACTCCTGCGGATCATCCTCGAGCCTCGACCCGTAAAACTCTGGCGGGTTACGTCTCGGAAAATCCAGTAGTCTCAGCCCATGCGCTCGGGGTGAACTACGGGTGCTCTTGGGCTGAGGCTGCTGCGTCGACCTATCCTCATGTCGGCCACGACCACGGCGATGGCGAAACCATCTCCTTGTACCCCATCTCATCTGCTCCGGTGTGGGGCCGGAGGCTCGGTATTGTAGTCTCGTGACCAACTGCTGCGGCTCTAAACTCTCTTTGGTCTTTGGCGGTGTCGCCATAAAACTAGCCGTCTGAAGCACTATCTCAGTCTTGGCCAGGGCTGCGCCCTCGTGCCCTACGTATCTCACTAACGACTCCTCATTGCCTTGCCCGTGGGCACAGGTTGCCTGCAGCGGGCATAAGCGGTAAAGGAAAGGAATCGTCGGAGGGTCGACTTATCACGCGACTTTAAGGCACGATCTCGGAATGAGAAGAATGAAACCAATCCTAAATGTCCTGCGACCTCACGATTATAGATGTGGTGCGCGACACGATAATCAAGACTACTACTAGACGCGATGCAGACACTTTCAGAAGACTAAGCGCTCGATACCACTTTTGTCACTTTGTCGCGAGCCTTGCTCCGGCGACCCGACAAATGGTGCCGGGCTGCTTGTGATCCACGAGGCATGCCTACGGCCCTTCTCGGGATGTGCCATGCGGAGCCACGGTTCGGTGCATTCCGTGGTAGAGCTCACGGCCTCTTTATACGCTCGGCCAGAAGGAAGTCGATTACAGTACCAAGTATGTGAAAGCGTAAAAATCTGTAAATGAAATCATAATAGTCTATATAAAGCGGGAGACATGTATGATAGCAAACTACGATTCCTGACATAAGCGATCATGTCAAGTCGAGGACTCGCGCCTCAAAGTCATCCCTCGTACCCGTGGAACTCCTTCGCCACCGCCGTGATCTAGGTACAAATCATGTGATCGTATAACGAGTCTCGGCCCGTCTTATGGACCCGATGTAGAAAGCGTGTGGGATACATTCGGTTCATCCCATGAGCCGTAGTCGAGTGAAATACATTCCGGATGAGCCGTGGTCGAGTGAAATACATTCGGATGAGCCGGTGGTCGAGTGAAATACATTCCCGGATGAGCCGTGGTCGGGTGAAATACATTCACGGATGAGCCGTGGTCGAGTGAAATACATTCCGGATGAGCCGTAGTCGGGTGAAATACATTCCGGATGAGCCGTGGTCGGGTGAAATACATTCGGTTCGTCCATGAGCCGTAGTCAGTGAAATACATTCGGTTCATCCGTGAGCCGTGGTCAGTGAAATACATTCCTTGTACAACAATTCTATCATACGCAAACATAGGCAAGTTACACACTACTTAAAGTACTTTCATTTTATGACAAAGCGGGTTTTAACCATAAGTACTACATCGTTAAATCCTTTTAAAAGATCCATTCCTTTTTGATAAGTCACTTTGATACAGTAGTATAAGAATAGAGTGACCACATTTTTAAGTAAACCAACCCACGTTCTTTTAAAGTCAAGTAACAACATTCCTTTTTCCTAAAGTTCGGTTGCCTAGTTTGATTACTCGAGTCCATTTTTTTGAAAGATTTCATAGTTCATAGTCTTAATCCTTTAAAACATAATTCTCTTTTAAGCGATTTGATAAACATAAGCCTTATATGTGAGTAGGTTATTCTTGTTTATAATCCATCTTATTAAGCGACCATGATCTAGGAAATGTAATATCATTTTGTCTCATCTTAGCTTACATGCGGATGGAGGTTTCTCTTGGTTTTAATAATACTTCATTATTCAATACATTTTCCTCTAATGCTTATTGCGGTGGTTTGTCGATACATATTCGATTTCCAAATCGGTAAAACATTATTCCTTTTTTTAAAAACCAAGTACTCATTACTTACGAATGAGGTTTCACACAAAACTCATATTAATTCATTCAAGTCAAGTCTCTTATCTTTTAAGACCAAGTCTCTTAACTTTTGAAATTAATAAACCATTCATTTTACCACCCTTAAGGCGTTATACCTAACTTCCCGTAAAGCTAGTATAACACTTATGTTTTCAAAACCAAGTATTACTCTTCTTTCAAAAAAAAGGATTCTTAATCTTTCGAAATACTTCAAGTTCTTTATGGTCACACATTAAGTCAGTTATAAGTCAAATCAGTTGTCTTTTAAAAACCACAAAACATTTTCTTACTTACAAAAGCTGTTATAACCAACTTCCCATAAAGTCGTTATAAAACTTCCTGTTTTAAAACAACCAAATCTGATTAACACGTATGCGTCTACCGTCTTACATAGCTCACACATATCATGCTAGAAAAGATAGGAAGAGGTTCACGTACCTCGCGGCGATTATCGACTAATAGCAAAGCGCTCCAAGTAACTCGAGGCCGTCGGCTACTCCTTAAGCCAAGTAGATCATGCCATCGTAGTACTTGACCTATAGAGGCCACAGGCGCCTATTAACATCATAGATCTTAATGTAGAATATTACGAGAAAATTGGCGACCTCCCCACCATGATAAGCGTAAATCTCTCCTCTATCGGTAGGCTACCAAGCCAACGGGGTTAACACGTCTAACGGGCGTGTACAATTCTACTACGATGTGCTACACAAGTCTATGTCTGATCCTATGTAATTCTGATTCGATTCTCTTATTTAAATTAGGGCTTAAGTCGCAAGACATTCTGTAAGTATTAATCGGACTTAAGTCAAAAGACATTGCCGCACAACTATGTTCAATTCTATATATAGTATGCTTCAACTATATATTCCAACAACATGTAATTTCCAATTACAATAGAAGGTCAAGAGTGTTTACCTCGATAAGCCCAAAATTATCAGAGTTTAAATGTCGATCTGAGCGAGGTTTAGCTCTACTCAGTGCGCTCAGGCCGCTCCAACCAACCCTTAGAAGTTCTAACCAACTTCTACTTATAACTTCAACTACGGGTGAAGATTTACTTAGGTTTCGTTTTTGTGGTGAGGAAGTATAATAGTATTTTACGGGCTTTTGTATAAGTGTAACCTTGAGAATACTACAAGGTATTTGGGCGAGTATTTGGGCATTATAACAATACTAGGAGAGTATTTCTATACCACAAAGGGGGTATTATATGAAAACAACTAGGCTAGAGGGGTACCCATGTGCTAACCACTGAGGGAGGAAGCTCTCGGCGAAGGGCCTTCTCAAGGGGAGGGGGTGTGGTGGGCGAAAGAACAAGAGGAGGAGTATTTTGAGACTTAGATAGATTGCTCAAGTGAGGATGAAGAAAGTCTTCAACTTAGAGGGTATTTATAGGTCAAGTGAAGGCCAACCAATGGCCAAGATGAAGACAAGTGTATAGCAAGTGTAAGGCCAAGATTTAGCCATGTGCAACCTTATCCATCTACACAAAAATATCCTACCTAACCCTTGACCAAGGGAAAGGCAAGAAAATCGTCCAAACTAGCCCATTTTTGCCGTCCAATGAGTGTCACCCTCCCGTTGGTCCAAAATATTTCATCTCTCGTAAAAATCATAAAAATAATAAATGACATAGCGGAATTTTTCCTCGTATTTAATGGAAAGCGTTTCGTCGGAAAACGACTCTAATCGGGTGTTGTGTACAAAGTGAATTTCATCCCTTACACTTTAAGCTTCAATTTATCTACGTACGTCCTTACGTACATATTCTGGAAATACGGGGTATAACAACAGTTCAGCGTATTGGGAAGCCCCGTTTCTCCGGAGGCTTATCTTGTGGTATGTTACCCTGAGTCTGTAGGTTCTTGTACATTCAGGGGTATGGCGGGGCCCTATCCCGTCATAGTTGTTGTCACTTTCTTAGAGTGCGTAGTACTATGCAGGCGGGGTTGTAAAGGATGTTGTTCGGTCTGTATATATGCAAGAAGGTTGGCCTGTTTTTTTATCATATCTCTTGTTTCATGTTCATGTTTTTATTTCCGCTGATTTTCTCTGATGTTGTATCACTAGGGTGCAGGGTAAGGCACGATCCACGGGCCGGTTGGGTCGTGACAAAAGTGGTATCGAGCGGTGTATCCTCGGAAAGTGTCTGGGCCGTGTCTAGTAAGTCTTGATTATCGGTGTGTTGTGCACCACATCTATGTCGAGGAGGCTGCAAGATATTTAGTATTGGTTTCTATTCTTCTCAATGCGAGATCGTGCCTTAGAGGCGTGTTGTAAGTTGGACTCCTCGACATATTCTTATGTGCGATTATGCCTCTGCAGCGATCGGGGCGGAGGCAAAGCGTGAGAGGAGGCTGCGAGTAAATGGCGGTCTCTGCGAGGCCTGATGCACGAGGCGTCGGACCGCGGCAAAGCAGAGGAGATGGGTTACAAGGAGATGGCGATTATTGGCGGGGATAGTAGCAAGGCACGAGGATAAGTGGATCGACAATTCAGTCAGTAGTACCGCGATTCACCGCTGATCGGATAGTTTGAGGCTGCGGGACTTTACGAGTGCGGACCGCGAGTTTTATGGGTCGAGGCACGAGGATGATCGCGAGGAGTTCATCCAGCGATTCTGACGGATCGTAGAGTGATCAAGGCTTGAGACCGAGTCGGTGGTCTTAGGTTCGCATCGGCTGCGTGATCTGCGGTCGGTGGTTTGGTCGTGGGAGGTGTCGGGAGCATGCGCCTCGGCTATTTGGGGCGACTTCGGAGGCATTTCTTAGCCACTTCTTGCCTCGCGGATGAGGAGGGCGGGCGACAGATTTACGATCTTTGAGGCGAGAGGCGTGCGGTTCGGGAATACAGCGTGAGTTCGACTCATTGGCTCGGTATGTCCACTGCGTTAATGGCGATATGGAGGGCGAGTGCACGCTACGTCACGGCTCGATGACTACTTGGCGAGAGCTTGTTAGGGTGTAGCTCTTGGCGGGCATGGACATTGCCAGCATGCGAGCTTATGCACTCGGATGTGAGGCGGATGGGTCGGCGGAATGGCCGAGATTAGCGAGAAGAGGCGAGCAGCGAGGTCGCTGGTAACTTCGGCGGGCGCCTCGGCCAATTAGTTATGCACCTCGCGATCTGAGTGGTCCTCGCGATCTTGGGGCGTTCGGGGTATTCGAGGTGATCGAGCTCGGGGCTTACGGTTCCGCGGTATACATAGGTTACAGCGATCGGGTTCATGTTTCCCTCGGTGTACGATCACGTGGCGTCATCGGGAGTGTCGTCTTTTTGCGGTGCTTGTTTCACTGCGGCGTCGGGGCCATGTGACGAAGCATCTAGGAAGAGAGATACAAGTAGAATGGCGCGACTACGGTCGATGGCGGAGTTCTCGCCTTACATAGCTATGCGCGTGGCGGGATTATGATTAGGCGGCGAAGGAAATGAAGCGGTTGATCTGGTATATTCTTACCCGTCTAGAGGCGGTATGCGTTGTTGATATGATGATGTGCTAAGTATTATATTAGATAGCGTTTTGTTAAATTATGATTTAGAGGCACAGTTAGTAAAGGGAAGTTGGGTAAAAGATTTTGTTTCTGATTGACCTTTGTCGGAGAGCATAGTATACGAGGGTAAAATTGTGTGATAAGTCACAGTGGTGTGAATTATAAGAGGTAGTTGAGCTAAGAAGACACTAGGTTTCGTGACTTGATTAGTGAGATTGCTCGGATCGGAAACAAGAGTTTGCGCGGTTATGGGTTGGGTTGAGGACCGTTCGCGGGTCAACCGTGGCCGGAATGTGGTGGGGTCAGTTCGAGGTGGTCCCGCCATGTGGTAGTCACGAGGCGCTAGGCGAGTTTAGGTAACCATCGTGCGGGTTCGTGGATCGTTCGACGAGAATCGGATCGTGAAGGCGGGGATGGCCTTTGTGAGTGAAACTAGTGAGATGACCAAGTTTGGAAGTAGTGACTCAGGTTTTGAAGCTGAGCGATGGCGAAGTGTAGTGCGTATTATGGAAAGAGTTCGGGTGTTCGAGAAGTGTCACGACAAGTAAGGAAAGAAGTGAGCGTGTGCTAAGAGATGGAAGTGATCATTTTTGTGAAGTGAAGGTCTGAAGGAAGTATCCTTTGGACCGGGAGGCGAGAAGTTGGTGTTGTTTTACATCGTCGAGGTGATTCCTCGTTGGCTTGGATTTGTGTTTTGCGCACATGTTATAATACGGCCATGGGTGGCATGATCGGTTTGTAAGTATAGTAGTGGAGACTATCTGCAAGCGCGAAATGCGTTTGGAGACTTAGAAGGAACATTTGTGTTATACCCGTATTTCAGTAATATGCGTGAGGCGTGCGTATTAAATTTTGCCTTAAGAATTGGTTAGGACCGAATTTTGGGCACGGTGCGATTTGAGTCGTTTTTAAAGCGTTTCACACGGCTTTCACGTTGGGAAAATTCGGCTATGTCATTTACTATTTTTGCGGATTTTCAGAGGCGAAACATTTTGGACCAGCGGGAGGGTGACACTTGTCACCGTGGTGAGCCAGTTGGTGGCCGATTGGCTCGCGTTTTGTGCCTTATTGGTGCCTTGTTTTGTGCCTTGTTTTGGCCTTGTTTTGTGCGTTGTTTTGTGCCATGTTTTGTGGAGTAGGGGTTAGGGTGCACTTGGCTTGATCAAGGCCTTACACTTGCCTTGCACATGGCTTGATCTTGTCCATTGGTTGGCCAGCTTCCCTATAAATACCCCTCCCTTTGTTGAAGACTTCAATCCTCCCTCTCCTCTTGTTGCTCTCGTCCTAAGCCTCCCACTCCCTTTGGGTGGCCTAGTGGTAGAGTTCCACTCCTTGTCAAGGCCACTTTGGCGAGAACCCCCCACGTCTTGGAGTGTTTTAGTGAGGTACCCCAGCGTGGTATTGAAATACTCTCAGTATTGTTATAATGCCCAAAATACCTTGGCCTCGTATCTTGTAGTATTCCAAAGTTACCTCTATCGTAGAGCAGGAAATACTACCTTTTGTCCTTTAAGTCTCAAACCAAAACCCTAAGGAAATCTTCATAGTTGGTTGAAGTATTTAAGTAGAAGTTAGTTAGAACTTCTAAGGAGTTGTTTGGGCGCCATGAGTAGGAGCTAAACCTTGCTCGGGATCGACTTTTATCTCGGATAATTTTGGGCTTATCGAGGTAAATAATCTTGTCCCCTTTTTGTAATTGGAAATTACATGTTGTTGTATTATATAGTTGAAATATACTATATATAGAATTAAGTTTAATCTTTATGACAATGTCTTTTGGCGTAAGCTTTGAATTAAAGAAAGAAGCTGTAACTACATGGGGCGTATTCTGATGAACTTGTGTAGCTGGTTGTGTAGTAGAAATTGTACACGCCCGGTTAGGCGTATAAAACCCCACTGGTTGGCTTGGTAGCCGACCTCGATAGAGGAGAGATTTCTGTTTTGTTGGGGAGAGTCTTTGAATTTTACGTAGAAAGATGGGAACTTGTGTTTAAGATTTAAATAGGCGTTTGTGGCCTTTATAGGTGAAAGTACTAAGAGTAGCGTATTCTCGAGAGTGGAAAGGGCTAGCAAGGTTGTAGTACTTGGAGCTTTTGCTTATTGTCGATAATCGTCGCGAGGTATGTGAACCTCTTATATCTCTTCTAGCATGACATGTGTGAACTATGTAGTGCGGTGAGCGTCATGTGCTAAATGTATTTGATTGGTTTAAAACATAAAGTGTTATAACGGCTTTATGGGAAGTCGGTTATAATAGCTTTATGTGGATAAGCAAATACTTTGTGGTTTTTAAAAGATGGCGATTTAAATAATAGCGGCTTGATATGTGTTAATAAAGAACTTGAAGTATTTCAAGAGATTTATGAATCGTTTTGAAAGAATGAGTATTACTTGGGTTTTGAAAGCTTAAGAGTTATACTAGCTTTATGGGAAGTTAGGTATAACGGCTTAAAATGTTTCTTGATTTGGAAATCGAGAATGCGTATCGACAAACCAACTGCAGCGTTAATAACGGGAAAATGTATTGACTAAAGAAGTATTAAAACGGTGAAACCTCCATCTGCATAGAAGCTAAGATGAGACAAAATGATATTACATTTCTAGATCATGTTGCTTAATAAGAATGATTATAAACAAGAATAACCTACTCACATATAAGACATATGTTTCTCAAAGCGTTTAAAGGAGAATTATGTTTTAAAGTTAAAACTACGAACTCTGAAACCTTTTCTAAAATGAGAAACTTGAGCATTTTAATTAGGCAAGCCGGAACTTTAGGAAAGAATGTTGGTACTTGAGTTTAAAAAGAAAGTGTTAGTTTACTTAATAATGTGAATCACTCTAGTTTTATACTACGGGTATCGGGTGACTTTTATAAAGGAATGTATCTCTTTTAAAAGGACTTAACGTATGTAGTACTTTAGGGTTAAAACCCGGACTTTGACATAAAATGGAAGTACCTTGAGTTGTGTGTAACTTGTTTATGCTTGTTGTTATGAAACTTGACCATGTTACGTGTGATAGCCTTGTTGTGCAAATCTTGTGTTCACTCGACTCTGGGTTCATCAGGAATGTATCTCACAGTACCGGTTCATCAGGGAATGTATTTCACTTGATTAGGTTCATCAGGAATGTATCTCACGATTCTGGGTTCATCAGGAATGTATTTCACTTGATTACGGTTCATCAGGAATGTATTCACTTGATTCTGGGTTCACGGGAATGTATCTCACTTGACTCTGGTTCGTCAGGAATGTATTTCCTTGACTAGGTTCATCAGGAATGTATTCCACGTTTCTATATTGGGTCCGTAAGATGGGCGAGACACGATATCGTATCACATGATTTATACCTAGGCTGGGCGGTGAGGAAGGAGTTCCACGGGCATGAGGATGACTTTGAGGCGTGAGTCACGACTTGACATGGTTGCTTTTATGTTGTGAGCGTAGTTTGGTTATCATACATGTCTCACCTTATTATAGACTATTATGATTTCATTTCTGATGTTTCTGATTTCACATACTTGGTACTGTTATCTTGACCCGCCGGAAGCTGCGTTCATCTGCGAGTAAAGGTATCATTGTCGATCCGCTTATAGGATCACATTCAGCGTGTTAGGAAGCTCCGTTTCTCGGAGGCTCATCTTTTGGTATGTGTTCCTGAGTTGTAGGTTCTTGTACATTGAGGTATGGCGGGGCCACTGTCCGTCATAGTTGTTGTAAATCTTAAGTGCATAAGCTATTGTGGCGGGGTTGTAAAAGGATTAAAGCTGTTCGGGTTTTATGTATATCTGAAAACCATTTTTTGGTTGGCTTTATTTATTATATCTCTTGTTTCATGATTCATGTTTTATTTTCCATTGGTTTTCTACGATGTTGTATCACTAGGGTGCCGGGGTAAGGCACGATGCGGGCCGGGTTGGGCGTTACAAAGTAGTATCGAGCGATTAGTCCTCGGAAAGTGTCTGAACCGTGTCTAGTAAGTCTTGATGCTCGGTGTGTTGTGCACCACATCTATGTCGAGGCTATAGGACATTTAGGATTAGTTTCCATTCTTCTCATCGAGATCGTGCCTTAGAGGCGTGTGATAAATTGGACCCTACGGCGTATTCCTTTCCTTTACGATTATGCCTCGCGTAAAACCTTGAGCCCAGATGGGCAAAGCGATCGAGGAGCTGTGGCGAGATCTGAGAGTGCGAGCGCGAGCGGTCGATACGAGCAGTGCTTAGGCCCGGGTTTAGCGGCGCGCCCGGCCAGCGAGTTTAAGCGCGGCGGTGGCTGCTTTGAGACTCTGATACACGAGCCCGTCCCGGCACAGGCCGATGAGATGAAGTACAAGAGATGGCGATTCTTGGCGAAGTCGTGGCGAATATGAGATAAGTGAATCTGGATTCCGGCCCGTAGCACCGTAGTTCACCGGCGAGCGGTTTGAGGCTCGTGACTTTACGAGTTGTAGCCCGG
Organism: Przewalskia tangutica; assembly: GCA_029844215.1. NCBI lineage: Eukaryota > Viridiplantae > Streptophyta > Magnoliopsida > Solanales > Solanaceae > Przewalskia > Przewalskia tangutica. Next base: position 30,650 of record JAQGDG010000244.1, on the reverse strand, counting down.
TGTTGATGGATCGAGGCGAGGCGACCTCGGGAGTTTATCAAGCGACTCTGACGGATCGTAAGTGATCGAGTCTCGAGCGAGTCGGTGGTATTGAGTTCGCATCAGTGCGTGATCTGCGATTGGTAGTTTGGTCGTGGGAGTTGTCGGGAAGAGCATGCACTTCGGCCGTATGGGGCGAGTTCTCAAGGGCTTTCTTGCACATTTCTTGCCCGGATGAGAGGGCTCGGGCGCAATTTTTAGCGTTGAGCGGGGCGGGCGGGCGGTTAGAAGTACAATGTGAGTTCGACTCATTAGCTCGGTATGTCCCATTGTAATGGCGATATGGAGGCGAGTACGCTACGTCAGGGCTGGATGAGTACTTAGCGAGCTTGTTGGTGTAGCCCTTGGTAGGAGCATGGACATTGCCGCATGCGAGCTCATGCACTAGGATGTGAGGCACGGAGATCGGCGGAATGGCGAGATCGTGAGAAGAAGGCGGGGCGGCGGGTCGCTGGTAACTTTCAAGGCGGACGCCTGGCGGCCGAGCTAGTTATGTACCTCCGCCCGATGCAGGTGGTCCCCGCGATCGTCGGGGCGTTGAGGGTATTGGGGCTGGTGAGCTCGGGGCTTAGTTGCGGTATACATGGGTTCTAGTCAGCGAGATTCACGTCCCGCCGGTGTGCGATGTGGCAAACATCATCGAGGAATGTCGTCTTTCGGTGCTTGCCACTGCGGCCGTCGAGCCATGTGGCGAAGGCGTGCATATAGGAAATGCGGCGGCAGCGCGACCTGCGGATCGATGGCGGGTTAAGCCGTCTGATTATCGCCTGCGGTGACTTACGATTAGAGTGGGCGGTAGCGGTATATCCTTAAACCTCTAGAGGCTTGTATGTTTTGATGTTATGTTAATGTGTTAGGTGTTATGTTCGGATAGCTTTGTGCTAGAATGTGATTTAGGAACTGGTTTTGGGAAAAGGGTAAGCACAGGGGTGAGGAATGATGAACCTTAGAATATTACAGTTGAGACCTTAGATGTAAGGCCGTCTTGGGTACAAGATTTTTGCAGTGATCCTTGTGAGTGCATTTTATGCCTAGAAAGTATTGTGTGATAAGTCCGCAGGTTGGGTAAATGAAAGTGGTAGCTTTCGTGATGTGATAGTAAGATTGTTAGGATCGGGGAACAAGAGTTTAAGCGCGGTTGAAGTCGGGTTGAGGACCATTTGCGGGTCAACCCATAACCGGTTTGGGGTGGGGTCGGTTAGGTGGTCACTTGGTGGTAGAGTCACGAGGAGCTAGGCCCAGTTTTGGTAACCATCGTATGAGTTCGTGGATATGTTCGACGAGCGGTCGTGAAGGCGGGAATGGCCTTAAGGAAGATTGAGGCTAGTAGATGACCAAGTTTGGAGGTGGTGACTCAAAGTTTTGGAAACTAAGCGATGGTGGAGTATGGTGAGTATACTAGAAGAGTTCAAGTGATCGAGGAGGGCACGGCAGTAAGGAAGGAAGAGAGCGTGTGTTATGTTTGTGGCCATGTGGCGGTGGAAACTTGTTAGAAGAACTTCATCTTTATCCGCCTTGAGAAGGAACATTCGGGACGAATGTTTCTAAGGAGGAGAATGTTATACCCGTATTTCGGTATATGCGTGAGGCGTGCGTATTAAATTTTGCCTTAAGAATTGGCTAGGACGAATTTTGGGCACGGTGCCGATTTGAGTCGTTTTTCGGCGAAGCGTTTCCTGACTTACGTTGGGAAAATTCGGCTATGTCATTTACTATTTTTGCGGATTTTTAGAGAGGCGAAACATTTTGGACCAGCGGGAGGTGACCTTGTCACCTGCATGGTGAGCAGTTGATGGCGATTGGCTCGCGTTTTTGTGCCTTATTGGTGCCTTGTTTTGTGCCTTGTTTTGGCCTTGTTTTGTGCATTGTTTTGTGCCATGTTTTGTGGAGTAGGGGTTAGGGTGCACTTGGCTTGATCAAGGCCTTACACTTGCCTTGCACATGGCTTGATCTTGTCCGTTGGTTGGCATGGCTTCCTATAAATACCCTCCCTTTGTTGAAGACCGTGACCAAATGTGTTCTAAGTCTTGCAATCCCTCCCTCTCCTCTTGTTGCTCGTGCTAAGCCTCCCTCCCCTTTGGGTGGCCTAGTGGCGAGAGTTCCCCCTCATGTCAAGGCCACTTTGGCGAGAACCCCACGTCTTGGAGTGTTTAGTGAGGTACCCATGTGGTATTGAAATACTCTCAGTATTGTTATAATGCCCAAAATACCTTGGCCTCGTATCTTGTAGTATTCCAAAGTTACCTCTATCGTAGAGCAGGAAATACTACCTTTTGTCCTTTAAGTCTCAAACCAAAACCCTAAGAAATCTTCGTAGTTGGTTGAAGTATTTAAGTAGAAGTTGGTTAGAACTTCTAAGGGTTGTTTGGAGCGCCAGAGTAGGAGCTAAACCTTGCTCGGGATCGACTTTTATCTCGGATAATTTTGGGCTTATCGAGGTAAATAATCTTGTCCCCTTTTGTAATTGGAAATTACATGTTGTTGTATTATATAGTTGAAATATACTATATATAGAATTAAGTTTAATCTTTTGTGATGTCTTTTAGCGTTGAATTTAAAGAAAGAAGCTGACTGTAACTACATGGGGTGTATTCTGATAGACTTGTGTAGCTGGTTGTGTAGTAGAAATTGTACGCGGTTAGGCGTATAAAACCCCACTGGTTGGCTTGGTAGCGGCCTCGATAGAGGAGGAGATTTACTGTTATTGGGAGGTCTTTGCGAATTTTACGTAGAAAGATGGGAACTTGTGTTTAAGATTTAAATAGAGCGTTTGTGGCCTTTATAGGTGAAAGTACTAAGAGTAGCGTATTCTGCTCGAGGAGTGGAAAGGGCTAGCAAGGTTGTAGTACTTGGAGCTTTTGCTTATTGTCGATAATCGTCGCGAGGTATGTGAACCTCTTCCTATCTCTTCTAGCATGACATGTGTGAACTATGTAGTGCGGTGAGCGTCATGTGCTAAATGTATTTGATTGGTTTAAAACATAAAGTGTTATAACGGCTTTATGGGAAGTCGGTTATAATAGCTTTATGTGGATAAGCAAATACTTTGTGGTTTTAAAAGGTGGCGATTTAAATAATAAGCGGCTTGATATGTGTTAATAAAGAACTTGAAGTATTTCAGAGATTTATGAATCGTTTTGAAAGAATGAGTATTACTTGGGTTTTGAAAGCTTAAGAGTTATACTAGCTTTATGGGAAGTTAGGTATAACGGCTTAAAAATGTTTCTTGATTTGGAAATCGAGAATGCGTATCGACAAACCAACTGCGGCGTTAATAACGAGGAAAATGTATTGACTAAAGAAGTATTAAAACGGTAGAAACCTCCATCTGCATAGAAGCTAAGATGAGACAAAATGATATTACATTTCCTAGATCATGGTGCTTAATAAGAATGATTATAAACAAGAATAACCTACTCAAATATAAGACATATGTTTCTCAAGCGTTTAAAGGAGAATTATGTTTTAAAGGATTAAAACTACGAACTCTGAAACCTTTTCTAAAAATGAGAAACTTGAGCATTTTAATTAGGCAAGCGGAACTTTAGGAAAGAATGTTGGTACTTGAGTTTAAAAGAAAGTGTTACGGTTTACTTAATAATGTGAATCACTCTAGTTTTATACTACGGGTGTCGGGTGACTTTTATAAAGGAATGTATCTCTTTTAAAGGACTTACGTATGTAGTACTTTAGGGTTAAAACCGGACTTTGACATAAAATGGAAGTACCTTGAGTTGTGTGTAACTTGCTTATGCTTGTTGTTATGAAACTTGACCATATTACGTGTGATAGCCTTGTTGTGCAACTCGTGTTCACTTTCGACTACGGTTCATCAGGAATGTATCTCACTTAGTCAGGTTCATCAGGAATGTATTTCACTTGATTCTGGTTAATCAGGAATGTATCTCACTTGATTACGGTTCATCAGGAATGTATTTCACTTGATTAGGTTCATCAGGAATGTATTCACTTGATTAGGTTCACGGGAATGTATCTCGCTTGACTCTGGTTCATCAGGGAATGTATTCACTTGACTACGGTTCATCAGGAATGTATTCCACGTTTATATTGGGTCCATAAGATGGGCGAGACACATTATCGTATCACATGATTTATACCTAGGCTGGCGGTGAGGAAGAGTTCCACGGGCATGAGGATGACTTTGAGGCGTGAGTCACGACTTGACATATTTGCTTTTATGTTGTGAGCTGTAGTTTGGTTATCATACATGTCTCCAACTTATTATAGACTATTATGATTTCATTTCTGATGTTTCTGATTTCACATACTTGGTACTGTTGTGCGACCCGCCCGAAGCTGCGTTCATCGCGAGTAAAGGTACATCATTGTCGATCCGCTTATAGGATCACATTGGCGTGTTGGGAAGCTCCGTTTCTCGGAGCTCATCTTTTAGTATGTGTTCCACTGAGTTGTAGGTTCTTGTACATTCGGGGTATGGCGGGGCCACTGTCCGTCATAGTTATTGTAAATCTTAAGTGCAGCCAAGCTGTTGTGGGCGAGGGTTGTAAAGGATTAAAGCTATTGGGTTTTATGTATATCTTGAAGGCAGCTGTTTTGGTTGCTTTGTTTATTTATTATATCTCTTGTTTCATGATTCGTTTTATTTTCCATTGGTTTTCTCGATGTTGTATCACTAGGGTGCGGGGTAAGGCACGATGGGGCGGGTTGGGCGTTACAGTCGGGGCGAATGTTTCTAAGGGGAAGAATGTTATACCCGTAGTTCGGGGTATGTATGCGAGGGCGTGCGTGCGAGAATCTGGCATTAAAAGTGGAAAGGAAGAAAGATGTGATTATTCGCGGAAAAGTTTCGGATTTCGTGAAGGAAAAAGGTTCGTTAATGGGAATTGGATTCCCAGTTTGGTGTCGGACTTCTTGGAATATTTGAGAATTATGGAATTTTATTTAGGAATTGGTCACGTGGGGCCACGGGAGAAATTCTGGTTTTGTAGGGCCAGCTTTGTTTTGAGATTTTGGCCATTATGGATATTTTGGGAGATGACATATTTTGGGCGAGTAGGAGGCGACACGTGTCACCCCTAGGTGGCCTTGTGGTAGAAATTATGTGCCAGTGGCAGGCAAGTGGCACTTGTCTTGCAAGATATTTTAGTGTGGACAAGTGGCTTGTGGGACCCACACACACTTGTCCCCAATCTCAACCACAAACTTGCCTTCATCCTAGCCCTTGGTTGTCTATATATACACTATTAGTTGATGAAATCTTCCACTTAACCATTTGAGACTTGAAAAACCCTCACTCTCCGCCATTGTTGCTTTCGTGTTTTGGGCCTCGTCTTGACCTAAATTTGTCCAACAATTCTTAAACTCTCAAGTGTTCTTCCTAAGGTGTTAGGAAGATTGTGTACCAAGAGTTGGAAAAGATTTCACACCACAACCTCTATTTGTTGCCTTGGCAGAAAGTTGTCATCTTTGAAACCTAAGTGTTCTTCACTTTTTGGAGTTAGTTCTTGAAGAGAAGTTGGTTAGGAGCTTATGGGTTGCTTGTAGCGGATTGGAGCGTAAAGATTTGGAGCTAAGACTTGCTTGGGCGACTTTAAGAACTTGGATATTCTTGGGCTTTTGAGGTAGTGAAACTTAAACCTCTTTGTGAATTGGTTATTAAACATATATTATAAGTATATTATGGATTATATAATATATGGAGTAAAGTTTGGAAGGAGTTGGATCTTGTTAAGTTGCTAAAATGGAAATTGGCAAGAAAGCCACAAAATGGTAAGCGTTATCTTACTTGCTAAGAAGCTAATAACAAAGTAACTATAACTTATATTAAGATGGAATATAAGTTGGATGACTAATAAAGTAAGTGGATAAGTAAAATGGAAAAAGTTGGCCAGGACTGACTTAAGATTTGTATTTACTTTGGGTGTATTTACATTGGTGTATTTACATTTACATTAAGGGAAGATTGTTCAACAGCGTTAGTTTGGGCGTGTGATCCTTTTTAATTATTGTATTGTTATGAAGGCGTGATAGTAAACGCGTTACCGTTTGGCGCGTAATCCCTTCTTTTACTTATTGTTATTATGAAGGCGTGATAGTAAACGCATTACCGTTTGGGCGTGTAATCCTTCTTTATGTTGTTTAAATTATTCGCCTTATATATGGCATATAATTACGGTTATTGGGCCTTGGATAAAGATGGAAAAGTAAGTAAAAGCGGAAGTCTTCTTGATTTTAGTAGAATTAGAGGGCTTTTTATTGGTATAAGTCTTCAATGGTAAGAAAGGTTTGATAGAAGTACTATGACCATTTTAGGAGTGGAGTACTACGTGTGGCGTGATCTACTTGGCTTAGGAGTAGCCGGCGGGTTGAAGTACTTGGGCGTTTTGCTATTTGTCGATAATCGTCGCGAGGTATGTGAACCTCTTATATCTTTTCTAGCATGATTGTTGTGAACTATGTAGTACGGTGAGCGTCGTGTGCTAAACGAGTTTTGGTTGGTTTAAAACATAAGGTGTTATAATAGCTTTATGGGAAGTTAGTTATAACGACTTTATGTAGGTAAAAGAATGGTTTATTGATTTTAGAAGTTAAGAGACTTGATCTTAAAAGGTAGAGACTTAACTTATAAATGGCGTTTTATGAAATGTTAAGGACTATGAATTTTGTTAAAAGTTGTGAAACCTCATTCGTGAGTAATGAGTACTTGGCTTTTAAAGAATAATGTTTCTTGATTTGGAAATGAGAATAAGTATCGAACAAACCATTGCGTTAATAAAGGAAATGTATTGACTAATTAATTATATTAAAACATAGAAACCTCATCTGCATAGAAGCTAAGATGAGACAAAATTGTATTACATTTCCTAGATCATGGCTGCTTTAATAAGATGGTTATAAACAGAACAAGCTACTCACACATAAGGCATATGTTACTCGATTGTTTTAAAAGGAGATTCGTTAAGTGATTAAGACTATGATACATGGAATCTTTGAAAATAAGAGACTTGAGCATTTGAAATTAGGCAAACTTGAACTTTTGGAAAAGAATGTTGTTACTTGATTTTAATAAGGAAAGTGTTTTGGTTTACTTATAAATGTTAGTCACTCTATGTTAATACTACGGGTATCGGGTGACCTTTGTAAAGAAATGGATCTTTTAAAAGAATTTAACGTATGTAGTACTTTGGGGTTAAAACAGGACTTTGACATAAAATGAAAGTACCTTGAGTTGTGTGTAACTTTCCTATGTTTGCGTGTGATAGCCTTGTTGTGCAAGTCTTGTATTTCTATACCTGCCGCGTCTCGATGGGTAGGCTGATTGGTTGTGAGCGATTCCTCTCGAGTCCGTGAGATGGTAGAGACATGTATTCCATCTGATTCTGCTCGAGTCCGTGAGATGGTAGAGACATGTATTCCATCGATTCCTACTCGAGTCCCGTGAGATGGGTCGAGACATGTATTCCATACGATTCCTATCGAGTCCCGTGAGATGGTAGAGACATGTATTCCATCGATTCCTATCGAGTCCCGTGAGATGGGCGAGACATGTATTCCTGCGATTCTTGCTCCGAGTCCCGTGGGATGGGCGAGACATGTATTCCACCACGATTCCACCTCGAGTCCCGTAGGATGGGCGAGACATGTTATCGTATCATACGATTTATACCTAGGCTGCCGGCGGTGAGGAAGGAGTTCGGGCGTTAGGGATGACTTGAGTGTGAGTCCACGACTTGACATGACTACTTTTATGTTGTAAAGCGTAGTTTGGCTATCATACATGTCTCTTGTTTTATATAGTATCATGATTTCATTTCTGATATTTCAGTTTCATACTTAGTACTGTTATCTTGACCTCCTTGAGGGCTGCGTTCAATGCTGCGGTAGTAAGTACATCGGTTGTGGATCCTCGCTCAGGATCCTGATTCGGCGTATTGGGAAGCCGTTTCTCGGAGGCTTATCTTGTGGTATGTTACCACAGTGCAGAGGTTCTTGTACATTGAGGTATGGCGGGGCCCTGTCCGTCATAGTTATTATCACTTTCTTAGAAGTGCATGTAATCTTGTTGTGGGCGGGGTTGTAAAGGATGTAGCTTCGGTCTGTATATATATGCAAGAAAGCCATTGTTTTGGTTGCTTTGTTTTTATCATATCTCTTGTTTCATGTTCATGTTTTTATTTCCGATTTTCTCGATGTTGTATCACTAGGGTGCGGGGTAAGGCACGATCCACGGGCCGGTTGGTCGTGTGATTGTATCAACGAATGTCATCGACCAGATAATATGCCCTAAGAAAGCGGCTGACGACGAAACTTCGCGTTTGAACTTGGCATACAATTATCGGTCGGAGGACTCGATCCGTCCTCGAATGATCTGCATGGTCGCTTCTGCGTGCGAATAAACGAGGATATCATCAATGAATACTATAGCGAACATATCGAGAATGGCTTGAACACGGTTCGTCAAATCCATGAATGCGATGGGGCGTTGGTCGACGAAAGACGTCACCACGAACTCATGGTGCCCATCAGGGTCTGAATGCGATCTTTGGGATATCTGCCTCTCTAACTACTTTTGATGATAACGGATCGCGAGTCTATCTTGGAGAAACACCTCGCACCACTGGCGGTCAAACAAATCATCAATCACGGGGAGGGTATACTGTTCTTGATAGTTACCTTATTAATTGCTTGTAATCAACACATGCGGCGTCCCGTCCTTCTTCTTTACAAATAAAGCCGCGCTCCAGGGGAGAAACACTAGGCACGATAAAGCCTTTTCCGGCAAATCCTTGGTGGTCTTTCAACTCCTCAACTCGGCGGGTGCCGTCACGTATGGTGGAATAGATATGGTCGAGTGCACGGAGACATATCAATGCAAAACTCAATCTCCTCTCGGGAGGATGCGGGAAGATCGTGCGGGAATCGTCTGGAAACTCTCTAACAGCGGAACTGGCGGAAGGTGCGGTATCTCGACCTCGATGTCGAATACCCAAACCATATGGTAGATATACCGCTTTCGCGTCTTCAGCCTTGAGGTAAGAAATAAACCTACCGCCGGCGGCGATATTCCTTCCGCTCGATAACGGCTCCCGAGCGGAACCGTGCCAATCTCTCTCACGGTCCACATTGGCATAGAAGGGCTAGCGAATCCATACCCGTAATCACGTCAAAGTCAGTCATATCTAACTCTATCAAGTCGGCTGAGTGCGGCATGTATATAATCAGGCAAGCCTTATATACGCTCGATTACCCGAATCACTCTTGGCATAGCCACCTCAAAAGGTTTTATGGACTGGGCTCTATCCTATTCTACCCGCAATATGAGGAGATATATAGGACAAGGTAGAACTGGATCTATCAAAGCATATCATCCGACATGAAACCAATAATGTACTGTGGCGACATGCGGTGGCGCCTCACGGTCACGGCGGTGGACATATCATAAATGCGGTTACGAGGACGCTAGGCTAGGACCCCGCGACCCCTTAGCGGCTGCTGGTCAGTGAACACCACTCAAGGCGCATAACCGAAGATGAAAATCCGACAAGCCCGACCATCGGTGAACCATAACACTCCGCGCCTGCGGTGGACGGTCTCTCTTCAAATGGCCTGCATCACAAAGTAACAAGCTCGGAGGAACACGACACCGCGATGGGAATCACCATCGACCACAGAGGTATAGGTGGCCTCGTCGACTAGAACCGGTTCCTGCGGGAACCGAAGTCCTGGAGCCACATTGCGCTTGAATGACCGGCCGATCAAACCTCGCGCTAGAAAACCGAGAAGGAGCACTCTTTGGTGAAATGTGGACTGGCTTTCTTTGAAATTTGTCGCCTCGAAAATCACCACGAGGCCGTCTTTGTCACAGCCTCTTGGTGGCACAGTCAGGTGATCCTCCTCTCTCTATCCTACATCCCTGGCATCGCTGCGTCCAGCAATATCCGTACACGGTGAAGGGCCACCCCAAGCATCGATAATCATATAGCGATCTAGCCCGTCACATAGCGATGAACTGCATGCGCCATATCGTACAATGGTGTGCGCATGCGACCAATGAGTCAAACTCGGTGTACTCTGCGATAGTCCTCCCGTTACGCCTCGAGGTCGAGAATCTATCCGCGGTCTCTCCGTCTCGGGAGGAAAAAGTGATCAGGGAAGGCTTACGTGAACTACTTCCAAACAAGCTGGAAGAGCACCTCCGCTCTGAAGCGGCTCCATGACTCAAACCAGTTCAACGATATCGCGTAACGGTAAGAGGCTAGCGTGGTGACTACGCCTCGAGGCCCTAATCACTGCATAGTTATTTGTAATTTCGAATAAACTCACGAGGATCCTCGCCGGATCTCGAACCATAGAACTTCGGGTGGATGACAACCAGAAAATCCGAATCAGTAAGCCCATCGGATCTAGGGTTGGCTACTGCTCATGTCGTGCCCTGCTACTATGTTGGTCGATAGCGGATCTGCTCCGTAATCTCTATACTCGGGCCTGTTGTGGGCGGAGGCTCGGTACGCGGTCTCGATGGCGCTTCTGCTGCTCCGAACTCTGCTTTGAAATTTGGCGGCGTCGTGGAACTTCGCCGTCCGAGCATCGCCTCGGGTAAAGGCGGGCTTGTGCCGCGTAACCTCTGCGTCCTGCGCGGCTCCGCCGGATGCCTTGCCGCCACGGGCGCGGTTGCCTTGCGTGGGCGTAAGCGATACATAAAAATATGTCGGAGGAGTTGACCTATAACTGACTCTATTGCGCGATCTTAGAGTGAAAGAATGAAATCAATCCTAAATATCCGTAGCCTCACGATTATAGATGTAGTGCACACACCGATAATCAAGACTACTAGATACGATGCGTAGACACTTTCAGAGGATTAAGCGCTCGATACCACTTTGTACGACCCGACCGGGGCGCGGCGGTGTCTTACAGGCACCCGTTGGTATACATCGAGAGAATAGCGGCGGAACATCATAACACATATCAAAACTTAGAGAATAAACATCAGCAGGCTGGCCAGATAATGTCGCGACCGATCCGGGCGTGGTAGTGCCTACCGGGCACCCTAGTGATACAACATCGAGAGAAAATCAGCGGAAATAAAAACTTAAACACGAAACAAGAGATATGATAATAAAGCAGGCTGACCAGCGGTTACCTTGCGTATATATAACTAAAAACTTGAGCAGTTACATCGCACAAAGCCCGCACAGCAGTACTACAGACCTACAGAGTTTTTATACAACATGGCGGGACGGGGCCGCCATACCACAGAATGTACAAGTACCTACGATGTGAGGACTATACGAAAGATAAGCCTCGGAGAAGCGGAGCTTCCAATCTGAGCTTGTGATCTATGGCGAGGATCGACAAGTGGTGTACCTCTACTTGCGGCATGAGCGGCCCGAAGGAAGTCGATGCACCAGTACAGTATGTGGCGAAAATCACGTAAATGAAATCTTAGTAGTCTATATAAAGCGGGAGACATGCATGATAACAAACTACGATCCTGATAAATAGCGATCCACGTAAGTCGGGGACTCGCGCCTCAAAGTCGTCACTCGAATATAACTATGGGTCTCATACCCAGCATCAATCATGCGTGGAATACCTTCCTCACGCTGGCGATCTATGATATAATAACACCAAGAGTACGTAAACACGGTCCACGAGTCATAAAACCGTCTTGGGCAAATCTGAAGGCTATACCGGATACCAAAGCGCGTCGTCAGCGGCCGGCAAATGAAGCCAACTACGGATACCAAAGTCGTACTAACAATACTATACAACGAAACCACGAAGGCGTCACGGGGCAAGTCGAAAGCTTGACTACGGATACCAAGGCGTGTCACGTGTTGGCCGGGCAATCTGAGGGCTAACTACGGATACGAGTAGTATCACGAGACTTCGCCACGAAGGCGTCACGGCAAGTCTGGCTTGACTACGGATACCAAAGTCGTGTCACGTGGTGGCGGGGCAATCTGAGGGCTAACTACGGATACCAGGCCGTATCACGAGACTTCACCGCTAAGTGAGCGGGGCAATCTGAAGGCTAACTACGGATACCAAGCGAATCGGCCACGACTTGGGGCAAATCACGAGCCAACTACGGATACCAAAGCGAATCGGTAAAACCTCATGGAGAGCTAGTCTATGGAATAACACTATCAGCGAGCGTGCGTGGAATCCTCCGTCCTTTGCGATGCGTCAGTAAGATCATAACAAATCAAGGACCTCGGTTGAGAGCGGTGGTATAGAAATACAATACTTGCACGCAAGGCTATCGCGCTGAAACATAGGCAAGTTACACACGACTCGAGGTACTTTCATTTTATGCCAAAGTCGAGTTTTAACCCCAAGTACTACGTCGTTAACTTCTTCTTAAAAGATCCATTTCTTTTACAAAGGTCACCGATGCGTATTATAAAAATAGAGTGACTAACACTTTAAGTAGACCAAAACAACTTCCATACTTTCCTTTTTAAAATCAAGTAACAACATTCTCTTCCAAAGTTCAAGTTTTCCTAATTTCAAATATTCACGTCTCTTATTTTCGAAAGATTTCATAGTTCATAGTCTTAATCACTTATTAACGTAATACTCTTTTAAAACAATTGGAGTAACATATGCCTTATGTGTGAGTAGGTTATTCTTGTTTATAACAATCGTATTAAAGCAGCCATGATCTAGGAAATGTAATACAATTTTGTCTTATCTTAGCCACATGCGGATGGAGGTTTCTCTTGGTTTTAATATAATTATTTATTTGTCAATACATTTTCCTTTATTAGCAGCTGCGATGGTTCATTCGATACTTATTCTCATTTCCGAAATCAGTAAAACATTATTCTTTAAAACCAAGTACTCATTACTCACGAATGAGGTTTCACACTTTTTAACAACATTCATATCAATTCAATTAAGTCAAGTCTCTTATCTTTTAAGATCAATAAACCATTCTTTTTATCTCTCTTAAGACGTTATACCTAACTTCCCATAAAGCTAGTATAACTCTTAAGCTTTCAAAACCAAGTATTACTCTTCTTTCAAAAACAATTCTTAATTCTTTTGAAATACTTCAAGATTCTTTATTATTTAAAACTCAAGTCAAAAGACATTGAAGTAAAACCACGTTCAGTTAACACACGTACGTCTACCGTACTATATATATTCTTTTAAAATATCATGCTCAAGAGGATAGGAAGAATCACGTACCTGCGTGGCGATTAAACCGATTAGCAAATAGCTCGAAATCTTGTAATCCTGCTAGCCTTTTCCACCTTTGGGTAGAATCGCTAGTTGCGATCTTGACTATAGCGATCATATAAGTCTATCAGCGTCTAGACTACTCTGTAGAATGATTCTAGATCTGAGATTCCTTATACTATGGAAAATTGGGCGTGACACTGCAGTCAAACTACATGAGTCTCTTGTAAATCTGGTCTTATGTAAATCTGATTCGATTCTCTTCTTTTATACCGTCCTTATATCGTCTTATACTCGATTCTATACTACTACGGTATGTAATTTCCAATTCTGATAGAAGGGTAAGTATTTACCTCGATAAGCCCAAAATTATCCAAGTTAAAAAGTCGATCTGAGCAGGTTTAGCTCTGTCTCATGCGCTCCAATACGCTCCAAGAAACCCTTAGAAGTTCTACACAACTTCTACTTAATACTTCAACCAACTATGAAGATTTTCCTTAGGGTTTCGTTTTGTGACTAAAAGGAAGTATAGTAGTATTTTCGGCTCTTAGTATTGAAATAACTTTGGAATACTATAAGGTATTTGGGCTAAGGTATTTTGGAATAGTAACACTACTTGGAGAGTATTTTTCTACCAAAGGGAGGTGTTTGTGAGGGCCTCTCGAAGGGGAGGACTTTGAATGAAAACTACACTAAGGGGAGAGGGATTTTTGCCTTGGAATTTATCAAGTGAGGATGAAGAATAAGTCTTGTACTTGAGGGGTATTTATAGGGAAACCAATGGCCAAGATTAAGGCAAGTGGAGGGTGGAGATTTGGACAAGTGTGTGTGGGTCCCACCTTATCTATCTACCACACAAATATCACAAAATATCCTACCTAACCTTGACCAAAGCTTTTGGCCACAAAAACGTGCCATCTTTTCGTCCACCATCCAGCCCGAGGGTGACAAGTGTAAGCCCTCTCGTTGGTCCAAAATATTTTATCTCTCGAAAAATCCATAAAAATAATAAATGTTGCAGCAGTAATTTTCCGCCAAAGTCAGGAAAAGCGTTTGTAGGAAAACAATTCTTTTAAGCTAGTTGTGCACAAATTTCGTCCTTTGCCTACTCGAGGCTTAAGCTTTTATCGTGCGCCTCGCGTACATACTCACGAAAATCTGAGGGTATAACATTCTCCTCCGAAACATTCGTCGAATGTTCCTTCTCAGGCAATAACGATAAAGTTCCTCTTAACTTAAACAAGTTGCCAATGCCACGCACAGCCACAAAATAACACGCAGCGCAAATACTTACCCAAGTCAATGAGAATCACTCCCGCATCACAAAGCTTCCACCGGTCTAAAGGATACTCGCCCGCATCTTGACTTCACAACAAAAATGATCTCTTTTATTACGCTAACACCGTTCACTTCTTTCCTTACTCGTCGTACCGCTTCGTACACTTGAACTCTTTCTAGTATCGTACCATACTTGATCATCGCTTGATTTCCAACACTTTGAGTCACCGCCTCAAACTTGGTCACCTTACTAGCCTCGATCTCGCTTTAAGGCCATTCCGGCCGCGATCGATTTTGGTTGAACATATCCACGAACTCATCGATGGTTACCTAAACACGGGCCTAGCACCTCGTGACCCTACCACCGGCGGGACCACCTCGAACGGCCCCACCCCAAGCCGGGCTGCGGGTGCGACCGCGAATGGTCCTCGACCCAACCCATGTCGCGCGAAACTCTTGTTCCGATCAGGAACAATCTTACCTATTCAAGTCTGAAAGCTACCACTTTCATCTTACCTGACCATGGAATTATCCACAATACATTTCGCATACTAAGTATTTTGACAAAGACTAATCGTAAAATCTTTTATTCAAGCGGCCTTACATCTAAGGTCTCAGCGTGTAATATTCTAAGGTTCATACCTTACTGTCCCATCTTAACCTTTCAACTAACCATGTCTCTAAACCACAATATACACAACGCTATCTGTACATAGTACTCGACATATAATCATCGTATCACGCATGCTAACCTCTAGAGGTTAAGGATATACGAAAAATAGGCGGTTCAAGGCCAGCTAAAGCTGGAACTTCGCGCGACCTGTAGTAGCTGCGGTGTATGAACATCTGCCTAGCTATGGAAGGTGAAGAACCATGGCTGATCTCGTGTCTGTGCTATCCACCATTGCTACCTCTGGTGGACGATCTCTCGCTAAATGGCCTGTTGGCGCAAGCATAACAATCTCCCAAATTAGTGACACTCGCGCTTATGAATTTTTCCTGGCGGCCATGATGAGACAAGGGTGGCCTCGTCCGTGAGCACTCCTACTCCTGAAAATCTGAAACACAGGAGCCTTGACTGCTCTGAATATCCGAATATCCAGAAGGTGGAGGACCACTCTGTCTGGCGGAGTACATGCTAGTCTGCTGGCGAGGCGGTCGCCTCGAAAGTCGCCAAAGACCTGTTGTCACAGCCTCTTACGGTTGATCCGGTCATTCGCGACCTCTCGCTCCTCGCACCCAAGTGCATAAGCTGCGTGCGGGCAATGTCCATGCAGTGAAGAGCTACACGAACAAGCCTCGCCAGTAGTCGTCAAGCACGGTGACATAGCGGTGCACTCTGTCCCATATCGGCTACTAGCAGCGGGGGCGTGCAGAGCTAGTGAGCCAAACTCCACATTGTACTCGGGCCGTCGCGTCACGCCTCGATATCAAATATCTGTGGCCCGTACCCTCGCATGACGGAGGCAAGAAGTGGTGAGAAATGCCTCAGAACTCGTCCCAAATATGTCACGACCAGAGCCGGGCATGGTGCCTACACAGGCACCCTTACAGGTATACATCAGAGATAATCAGCGGAACATACATGAAACTTATAAATAAAACAATGGAAGTAAAATAACAGGTTAGCCGATAGGGCTACCTTCCTGGACATAAATATATATCACCGAAGTAGTTGCCTCACTTCTTTACAAACAGACCCACAATATGTGACTACAGACCTCTAAGAGTTTTAACATAACAAGCGTGGCGGGGCGGGGCCGCCATACCCTGAATATACATGAATCTACTACCTCGGAAAACCGTACGAGATAAGCCTCGGAGCAAATGGAGTTTTCTCTCAAACAACTGACAGAGATCTGAGAGCAAGGATCGCCATCACAGGTACCTAAAACTGCGGGCGTGAGCGGCCCCCGAAGAAGTCGATTACAACAGTGCAGAATATGGAGCAGAAATAACGTCTGATGTGGATCATAAGCGCACGAAGGAATGGCGGGGACAAGTATAGAAAGTACATACGAGATCTGCGTGTCATTACGACATGAACTTAATTTCATCATTATCTTTCCCATTCTCATTAAGAGTTATAGCCGTATCTTACGTACATACTTAAGAGAAGTCATTAAGTTCATTACCATCTAACACTTATCTTCGTAACATAATCCGGCCGCTTATGGAGGGGCGCATATACTACGCCCAATGCGGGGCGCGATCAAATCACACAAATATCAAAGCATGCGTGGAATCCCAATCCTGCCGGCGTCTATAAGTGTAAATATAACCATGTGGCGCGTGGCATCCCGCCTCATCGGCGTACACATACACAATACATACATATATCTCTGCAGTGGAATCGGCATCAGTAAGCGACTATAAGTGTAAAACATAACCATGGGTCTCCGTCCATAATATCGATCAAGCGGTGGTATAACGTCTTGGGGTTACCCGCATTTATACTCTTACGGAGAAGGTGGTAAGGCGGTGGTATAACATCTTGGGGTTTACCCTCACTTATACTCTTACCACGGAGAAGGTGGTACAACGTCTTGGGGCTTGCCCTCGTTTATACTCTTACCTATCTCGGCCAGGCCGTGAAACAAAACAAGAAGGTATAATGTCTTGGGGTTTACCGCCCTTATACTCTTCTTGTCACGACCCATTCAGGGCGTGGCAGTGCCTTAAGGCACCCAGTAGTCATACATCAGTGTCAGCGGAAATATAAAACAAGACATGAAGCAGTTTATAAAATAAGACAGATTTATGTGAACAAGCGTCGCCTTTTGGCATATATATATAAACAAGGTTTAGCGATTACATCAAACCTGTACATCATGACTACAGACCTCTGAGAAATATACAACTATGGCGGGGCGGGGCCATACCGCCATACCTGTACAAAACTATCTACAATACGGAGATCGTGCCAAAAGTAGAGCCTCGGAGAAGATGGAGCTCGAGCACGATGCGAAGAGATCTGAGGATGCGGATCTAGCACACCTTGCCACCTGCGGCATGAGCGGCCCAGAAGGAGTCGATACAACGGTACTAAGTATGCAGCGTAAAGTACTTAAAGAGAACATATCATTTTAAAACCGGTTTACAAATATGTGTGAAACAACGAGAAAGCCGCGTAGTGCCATCCTACAAAAGAGCAACAATAGGTAAGCGTAATAGGTTTTGTCTGAAATTTGCGAATGATCGAAAGCAGGGCCACTCGCCCGCATCATCGATTGCAAGCCTAATCCTGGACTCCGGTCGCATAGGCCACTCCGTGGGCGCGTGAGGCGTAACCCGCGTCGAGGGTAGCTGCTCTCGCGGCGTCACGGACTCGTTGTCGCATGTAGCATGGACGCGTGAGGTATAACCCGCACGCTAACACGGAACTCCGTGGCTCGCGCAGGTCCCTTGGACCGCGTGAGTATTCTCGAATCATGGTCCCGGACCGCGAGTCTACCCGCGTCGGAGGCGACAACCCCGTGTAATATGTCGAGGTGAGTGATGTTACACTAACCTAACGACTTATCGTTAACAACATAAGCACAACAGAATACTCTTTTACACAAGCGTTACAAGACACTAACACACATAGTATCATATCGTATGTCTACTTATCAAACCATCTTATTATTCTTTTCACGATTGATATAAATGCATTATAAACACATAGGCAAAGCTGTTTCTTTTATCAATCTTAAGTGGTTATACTTAACTTCCCATAAAGCTAGTATAACTCTTAAGCACGTTTAAAAACCAATTAGTTCTCTTACATTAAAAAATGATTCGGTATTCTTTGAAATGCTTTGAGATCTTTATTATTCGGGCTTAAGTAGTGAGGCATTCTTAGTAAGTGTTATTGAGCTTAAGCGTGAGGCATTAAGTAAGTATTATTCGATTAACATATATGCGTCTCCGTACTATATATATATTGTAAAATATCATGCTTTAGGAAGAATCACATACATACCGTGAAAACACTTTGCGAAGATGAATATGTCATGTGAGAGAATCGACTATAATAGTCACGACATCTTATCAAAGTCTAGACTACTCTGAAGGTCATTCTAAGCGGAGGTTCACAATTCTACGGAAAGTCGGGCAGCCTGACCCTGCAGGTGAGCTATATGAGTCTCTTGTGGCGATCCTATGTGAGTCTGATTCAATTATTCTTCTTTTAAACCGCCTACTGTGATAGCAGTTCAATTCTATTCTTTAATACTCTTACAAGTATTTATACTTATTCTTATACTTCTTGATTATATATTCTCTAATTATAAAAGAAGGGTAAGTTTATTTACCTCAGTAAGCCCAATAATATCCTAGATAAAAGTCGCTGAGCGAGTTTAGCTCACAAGTTGTATGCGCTCAGATAGCTCGAGGAAATCTTAGAAGTTCTTGAACTTCACTAAGTACAAAGGGATTTGGCTAGGGTATTTTGGGCATTATAACTAATACTAGAAGGCAACTTTTCTACCAAGGGGGTAGGTTTCGGCTAGGCTAGGGGGTGGGGTAGCCTCGGCGAAGCTTAAGGGGAGGGGTGTTGGGCGAATTGCTTACAAAGGGAGAGGAAGGATTTTTAGACTTGGAAAGCTTTTGTGGATGAAGAACTCTTCATCTCGAGAGGTATTTATAGGTCAAGGGATGGCCAACCAATGGCGAAGATGAAGACAAGTGCAAGGCAAGTGTAGGGTCAAGATTAGGGCAAGTGTCCTTGGCGACTTGCACACAAAATATCCTACCAACTACTTGACCAAGTTGGCGGCTCAATCGGCCATATTGCGTGTCAAGTCCATCAATTGGAGGGTGACAAGTGTCGCCCTCGTTGATCAAAATGTTTCGTCTCTCGGAAAAATCCATAAAAATAAGAAATGGCATGGCGAAATTACCTACGAAAGTGTGGAAGCGTTTAGTGGAAAACTATTAAGCTTTGTGAGTTGTGCACAAAAAAGCGTCGAGCTTATCTTTAAGGCTAGACTTTTTACGTATTCCCTTACGTACATACTTTGGAAATCGAGGTATAACATTCTCCCCACTTAGAAACATTAGTCCGAATGTTCCTTCCCAAACGATTAACGATAAGATTCTTCATAACTTAAGCGGTTTGCAAAAGCCACATACGGCCACAAAACAACACTTAGGCAAAAGCGATAAAAATTTACAAGTAGGAAAGTGAATTACGGAGGTGTGGGAATAGGTGAGATACTTACGCCTCATGTCCTCCTCGGCTTCCCGCGTCATCTCCTCACGAGCTCGTTCATACAAGACTTTGTGGAAGCCCGTCCGTCGCGGATGCCTAACACGGCGATCGATTATCGCTATGGGAATCTCCTCATCGACAACCCGCCGGTCACTGGACATCGTCAATCGGATGCACCCTAGATGGATCCCGATACATCTCGCCGGCATAGATCGTGAAACACCGGATGCGCGCCTCGGTCGGACCAGCGAGTCGGCTCGTAAGCAACCTTGCCTACCTGCGGACAATGCGAAGCGGCCCGATGTACCTTGCGGTGAGTTTCCCTTCTTCGAATCTCATCACACCGCCGCCATGGGTGACGCTAGGAAAACCCAATCATCAGCTGCGAACTCGGATGTCGGCGGCGATGATCTGCGCATCGACTTCTGTCGACTCACGAGTTGTCGATAGCGGCTCGGATAAGCTTCGCCTTATCGGCTGCTGCTTGTACCAAATCTGGTCCCGTGCACCTCGCCCACGTCGAACCAACATAGGCGATCTGCACTTCCATCGTACAAGGCCTCATAAGGCGCCATCGAATCTTTGGGTGGTAGCTATTATTATCTGCGAACTCAACTAGAGCCAAATGATCCTCCCAACTACCGAAGTCGATAACACGGGCTCGCGACATATCCTCGAGAGTGCGGATAGTGCGCTCTGCTGTCAGTGCATGCGTGGATGAAATGCGATTACTCGAGCTCACTGCGTCCCTAAACCCCTCTGGAAGGACCTCGAAGTTATCGTAAGCGGGCTCCCATGCGATATGATCGAAGTAGGGACTCCAATGCGATCGGCGATCTCTCGGATGTAAAGTCGGCATAATCCTCGGTAGAAAAAGTCGTCTAACGGGAAGAAAGTGGGCTGATTTCGTCGACTGTCGGCGATAACCCATATAGAATCATGTCTCCTCGAGTGCGAGGTAATCCTGTGATGAAGTCGTGTTGATCGCCTCCACTTCGGTCGGGATCTCTATCGCTGTAACAAACCACCGGGCCTCACGGTGCTCTGCCTTCGCTGCGACAACACGGGCTTTGAGCTACGAACTGCAGCGTCCTCTTGAAGCCATCCGCTGATACGGATCTAAGGTCGTGGTACATCTTGAGTCGACCACGGATGGATAGAGTAGCTTGTTGTGTGCTTCCCAAGAACCTGCTGCGAAGTCTGAAACATCTGGAACACACACGCCCTCAAACCTTAGCACCCGTGGTGCTACCTCAGGACCGCGCCTGCGAAGAGGCGTATCGCGATATCGAATCAAAGCTGGATCCTCGAGCTGTTGCCTCTTCGCCTCGCCGGCGATGGAAGACTCGGCAACCTCGCGAACTCTAACCCCACTTCTATCGAGAATCAATCAAGCGGACACGAGGCTCGCTAAGCGGTGCAAATCACGAACCATGTCCGCTTCTCTGGCTGCGCACGTCGATAGGCTCCCGCCGACCTACGACTAGAGCATACGCCTGCAGCATTGGCCTTGCGGGTAGTGAGGATATCAACATCGTAATCCTTAAGCAACTCTAACCACCAGTCTGCGCCGTATGTTCGGCTCCTACGGTGAAGATATCTTTGGAGGCTCTTGTAGTGCGTAAAAATATCCACGTGAACCCCGTACAAATAGTGCCTCCGGATCTTGGCGTGAATCACGGTGCGACTCCAAATCATGGGTGGGGTAGTTATACCGTGTTTCTTGGTGTCGGGATCGTATGCTATAACTACTGCCATCTTTGTATCAATACATCCCAACCGATGCACGCGCGTCACAATACAGACATAACCATCGGACCCTACGGAAGTAAGAGCGAGCGGTCGTCGATCTCTCTTCGACAGCTGGAAACCACGCTCCTGGCGTCAGTCCGGCGAAACTGTTGCGCCACGAGTCGGCCTAGTCAATGGTGCGAGAGATAAAGCAAACTTCTCCACGAACCGCGATAATATCTGAGGCCCGAGCTGCGAACCTCTGTTGGAGTAGTAGGTCTAGGCCAAGTCTTTGCCTCGATCTTGGCGTATCTACTCGAATGCCGTCGGCCCGAAACAATATGCCCGAAAGCGCCCGAAGTCAGCAAAACTCACGTTTGGAAAACTTGGCGTACAATGCAGTCTGAGAAGCGTCGGCCAGTCCTCAAATGCTCGCGTGCTCTGCTCTGGCGAGAATAAACCAAGATATCATCGATGAACAACTATCACAAGCGTGTCAAAATGGTTTGAACACTCGGTTCATCGAATCCGTAAATACTGCCGGGCATTGGTCAACCAGACATGACCACGAACTCATAATGCGTCTGGGTCGGAATGCGATCCTAGGGACATCCACCTCTCGACTACTTTTGATGATAGCAGGCCGTAGATCAATCTTGGAGAAATACCTCGCGCCACGGCTGGTCGAACAAATCATCAATCACAGGAAGGGGTATACATTCTTAATGGTCACCTTGTTGGTGCTGTAGTCAACACGCATGCGCGGCGTCCGTCCTTCTTCTTCACGAACAATCTGGCGCTCCCGGGGAGAAACACTAGGCGATGAAGCCTTTCTCCGGCCAAATCCCTCATTGGTCCTTGACTCTCTCGGCTCGGCGGGTGCATTCTATATGGCGGAATGGAAATAAGTAAGTATCGCTGAACACATCTATACAAAACTCGATCTCCCTCTCGGGAGGATGCGGAGGTCGTGCAGGCTGCGTGCGGGAACTTCGTGACTCTAGGCGGTGAAAATCTGGTACGCGACTTGATATCAAACACGAGCGAGATGGTAGATATACCGCCTGCGCGTCTTCTAGCCTTGGTAGGAAATAAACCTACCGCCGGCGTCTGAGTGCTCCTCCCGCTCGACAGCGGCTCCTCGAGCTGGAACCGTGCTACTCTCTCTCTGCGATGCATTGGCGTAGCAGAAGCTAGCCAATCCGTCCCGTAATCACGTCGAAGTCGATCATCTCGACTCTATCAAGTCGGCTGAGTGCGGCGGTAGCAAATAGTCGCGGGACAAGCTACATATACGCCGAGCTACCACGAATCACCTTTGGCGTAGCTACCTCGAAAGGGTCTATGGACACGGGCTCATCCTATCCTACTAGCAGCGAGGGAGATATATGGGGCAGTAGAACCGGATCTATTAAAGCATACACATAAAACCCGAAGCGATAAGGTACACATGGCGACATCGGTGAGGCCTCACGATCTGTCGGTGGACAAAGCATAAATGCGGTTCGAGGACGCTAGGCTGGACGAGCCACGACCTGCCGCGACCTGGCGACCCGTGAGTACCACGCCTCGGGCGAGTAGCTGTAGGAGGCGAAGAAGGCGTGAAAGAACGTGGTGACCCTACCATCGGCCTGCCCGGTGGACGGTTCCTCGCATAGTGACCTGGCAGCCTGGCGAAACAAACTCCGTACATGACTCGAAGTGGGATCTGCGCGTCGGCCTTGAGGTGGTCGATCGGCCCGATACCTCTGCTACTCGGACATCCCGAAGTCACGGGGCCACAGTGCGCCTCGAATACTGCGTTGTCTTTGAGGGCGGTGCGAGTGCTCTGGTGGTGTGGTGCAAATCTAGGCTGCTTTGAGGCCGCGCGATAGCTACGAGAAGACCCTCGTCACGGCCTTCCTGCTTCTGTCATCGTCACTCGTCGACCTCTGCGCTCCTCGCATCAGGCGTGAGCTGCGTGCGGGTAATATCCATACCGGTGAAGAGCCACGCGCCTGAACTTCGGCCATATAGTCGTCTGGCGGTGACATAGCGGTGCACCACATCCTCGTATCGCCACCAATCTTTGGGACATATCGGGCCAAAGAATCAAACTCAACATTGTACTCACGGCGGTGCGTCCTCTGCGCCTCGGCGGTAAAATCTATCGGCCGCGCCCTCGCCGTCTGTGGAGGCAGAAGTGAGTGAGGAAAGCCTCGGAGAACTTCGTCCCAGTCATTTGAGGCGCGTGCTCTCCTCGGGATAACTCAGTGAATCAAACCAATCATTGCGGTATCACGCGGCCGATGCGAACAGGTCACGGACTCTGTCGAGGCCTTGATCACGCGTGATCCTCTGAAGGCGGCGGATGAACTCCTGCGGATCGTCGCCGACCTCGACCAGTAAAACTCGGCGGTGCGACTCGAAATCTCGTAGTCTCGGACTATACGCCTCGGGTGCACCACGAGTCTGTTGGGCTGAGGCTGGGCTGGGCGCGCGTCCGGCCTCTCACCGTGTCGGGCCTGACTTTGCTTGATAGGTGGGCCGTCTCCTTGTACCTAACTCCTCCGCCCGGTGTGGGGCGGGAGGTGTGGGTGCTGTGGTCTCTTTGGGGTGGCGGCGTCATAGAACTTCGCCGTCTACGGTATAGGCGGGCTGAGCCCTCGTGACTCTGGGTGTCACGCTGGCGACTCCGCCATTTGCCTTGCCGCCACGGGCGGGTTGCACTTCGTGGAGGCATAAGCATTACGGGAAAGGAATACGTTAGAGGGTCGACCTATAACCTGACTCTAAAGCCGATCTCGGAATGAGAAGAAGCGAAACCAATCCTAAATATCCTATAGCCTCACGATTATTGGTGTGGTGCGCGACACGATAATCAAGACTCTACTAGATGCGGTCTGAGACCTTTCAGAGATTTCTTTGCTCGATACCACTTTTGTCACGACCCGTTCAGGGGCTAAATGGCGGTGCGCTTGCAGGCACCCAGTAGTCATACATCAGTGTCGGCGGAAATATAAAACAAGACATGAAGCGATTTATAAAATAAGACACGGTTTATGTGAACAAGCGTCGCCTTCGGCGTATATATATAAACAAGGTTTAGCGATTACATCAAACCTTGTACATCATGACTACAGACCTCTGAAATATACAACTATGGCGGGACGGGGCCCGCCATACCTGGCATACAAAACTATCTACAATACGGGAGATCGTGCCAAAAGTAGAGCCTCAGGAGAAGATGGAGCTCAGGCACGATGCAAAGAGATCTGGGATGCGGATCTAGCACTGCTTGCCACTGCGGCGTGAGGCGGCCCAGAAGGAGGTCGATCTAATTACTAAGTATGCGGCTGTAAAGTACTTAAAGAGAACATATCATTTTAAAACCGGTTTACAAATATGTGTGAAACAACCAAGAAACAGCGCATAGTGCCGCATCCTGAAACAAAACAACGATAGGTAAAGCGTAATAGGTTTTGTCTGAGTGCGAATGATCGAAAGCAGGGCCACTCGCCAGCATCGTCGATAAGCCTAATCACGGACTCGGAGTCGCGTGAGCCACTCGCGTGGGCGCGTGGCGCATAACCCGCGTCGGGTAGCTACTCCTCGGCGGCGTCTGGACTCGTTGTCGCGTGGCGCATGGACGCGTGAGGTATAACCCGCACGCTAACACGGAACTCCGTAGCTCGCGTAGGTCCTTGGACCCGCGTAGGTATTCTCGAATCATGGTCCCGGACCGCTGACTACCCGCGTCGGAGGCGACAACCCCGTAATATGTCAGAGGTGGTGATGTTACACTAACCTAACGACATCGTTAACGTAAGCCAACATGAGAATACTCTTTTACACAAAGCGTTACAAGACACTAACACCACGTAGTATCATATCATGTCTACTTATCAAACCATCTTATTATTCTTTTCTGAATTCAATATAAGTGCATTATAAACACGGCAAAGCTTGTTTCTTTTATCAATCTTAAGTGGTTATACTTAACTTCCCGTAAAGCTAGTATAACTCTTAAACACGTTTAAAACCAATTAGTTCTCTTACATTAAAAAATGATTCGATATTCTTTGAAATGCTTTCGAGATCTTTATTATTCGGGCTTAAGCGTGAGGCATTCTGCGTAAGTGTTATTGAGCTTAAGCGTGAGGCATTCAGTAAGTATTATTCGATTAACATATATGCGTCTGGTACTATATATATATTGTAAAATATCATGCTTTAGGAAGAATCACATACCTTCTCAAAACACTTTGCCAAGATGAATATGTCGTATGAGAAGAATCGACCTATAATAGTCACGACATCTTATCAAAGTCTAGACTACTGCGAAGGTCATTCTAAGCAGAGGGTTCACAATTCTACGGAAAGTCGGGCAGCCTGACCCTACGGTGAGCTATATGAGTCTATTGTGAAAGCAGTCCTATGTGAGTCAGTTCAATTATTCTTCTTTTAAACCCTTCTCTTGTGATAGCAGTTCAATTCTATTCTTTAATACTCTTAAGTATTTATACTTATTCTTATACTTCTTGATATATATTCTCTAATTATAAAAGAAGGGTAAGTTTATTTACCTCAGTAAGCCCAATAATATCCTAGATAAAGTCGCTGAGCGAGGTTTAGCTCTAAGTTATGCGCTCAGGTAGCTCGAGGAAATCTTAGAAGTTCTTCGCAACTTCACTAAGTACAAAGGGATTTGGCTAGGGTATTTTGGGCATTATAACAATACTAGAGGCAACTTTTCTACCAAGGGAGGTAGGTTTCGGCTAGGCTGGGGTGGGGTAGCCTCGGCCAAGCCTTGGGGATGGGGGTGTTGGATGAATTGCTTACAAAGGGAGAGGAAGGATTTTTAGACTTGGAAAGCTTTTGTGGATGAAGAACTCTTCGTCTCGAGAGGGTATTTATAGGTCAAGGGATGTGACCAATGGCGAAGATGAAGACAAGTGCAAGGCAAGTGTAGGGTCGAGATTAGGGCAAGTGTCGCTTGGCCAACTTGCACACAAAATATCCTACCAACTACTTGACCAAGTTGGCGCTCGATCGGCCATATTGCGTGTCAAGTCCATCGATTGGAGGGTGACAAGTGTAAGCCCTCGTTGGTCCAAAATGTTTCGTCTCTCGGAAAAATCCGCAAAAATAAGAAATGGCATGGCGGAAATTACCTACGAAAATGTGGAAGCGTTTACGTGGAAAACTATTAAGCTTTGTGAGTTGTGCACAAAAAGCGTCGAGGCTTATCTTTAGGCTAGACTTTTATGCGTATTCCTTACGTGCATACTGCGGAAATACGAGGGTATAACAACACCTGGAGAAGGTGGTATAGCATCTTGGGGTTTACCTCACTTATACTCTTACCTATCTCGGCGGCCGTCAAACAAGCGAAGCACTACCGTGTCTACATAAAATCAGAATTTAACCAAGTACTACAAATAGCAGGCATACGTGGAATCCCATCCTTTGTCAGTGCGTCAAGTGCTTACAAGGCAATGACCGCTCCGCCAAGTCGCGGCGTTGTAATAAAACATAGTACTTGCACTCAAGGCTATCACTGCACACGTAGGCTAATTCTCGATTAACAAGCCAAAGTACTTATCGAGGCACACTTAGACTAATTCTCGATTAATCAAGCGAAGTACTTATCAAGGCACAAATAGAATAATTCTCATTGAACAGGCCAAAGTACTTATCAAGGCATACTTAGACAAATTCTCAATTTATCAAGCCAAAGTACTAATCGAGGCACACTTAGAATTATTCTCAATTAAGCAGTCAAAGTACTGCGTGCGTACATTCTTTTCAAAGACTCGCTTTCAAATAAAACTTCGATACTAACAATGGTAGTATCGAGTCATCCACCTTTCAAGACAAGTCACGATACCTTTTTAGAAATACGATTGCAGAACACAAATCAAGTGACTTCTTTATTAAAACCTTAAGCAATTGCTACCTTTAAAACAATTTGCCCTTCCAATACAAGTTATTTCTTTGATTACTTTATTAGAAAACCATTCTCTTAACCTTCCATAAAGCCGTTATAACTTGACTTCCCATAAAGCCGTTATAACCCTTTATAGTTTAGATAACACGTTCCTTTTATAACTAGAGACTTCTACTTTTTGAAACCAAGTATTAAATACTTTCAAATCAATTCTCATAACTTTCAAAAATACAATTAGTCTCTTAACCCTTAGAAAACAAGTGACTCCTTTTATTATAAAACCTTAGGCAATTAATGCCTTAAAAACAAGTTGCCTTTTCACTAAAATCAAGTCATTTATCTTTCCGTAAAGAAAATATAACTAACTTCCCATAAAGTAGTTATATTCACTTTATACCTTAGCGAAAAACAATTTCCTATCGAGGACTTATACGTTTAAGCGGAACAAGTATCACATACTTTAAAACTCTTGATCCATGCTTTAATAAAACTTAAGACATCCTTTATACTTTCAAAGAAGTGAGTTAATCTCCCAACTCACGAGCTTGGCTATTCCTGAGCTAGGAAAGGATATCAAGGTGTTGTCGTCTGCGTACTACATCGTGCGACTAGTCATGCTCAAAGATAGGAAAAGTTCTACATAGAGTAGATCATGCGACTACCTCTTAACTTCTAAGAGTAGCGAAACATGAAATGATACCACGGTATATTCCATACATAGGATCATGCGAAAGGAAGGAAGAGGTTCGCGTACCATGACGATTGTCGACAGTAGCAAAATGCTCCAAAGTACTTGACCTTGAGCTATTCCATTCTTCAAGTAGGATCGCTATACTTAGTACTTGACTATAATGGTCACCATCGTCCATTAACCTCTTATCTCAGCGTAGAATATTCTAAGTGCTAAGTCACTAAATTCTACGGAAAATCGGACAACCTCGCTGTTTCTACTCGCTGCCACCTTTTTCAAGTAGAATACAATAACCAAACCGCGCATTTAAGGCCCAACAAAGTAGTTAACAATAGGGGATTACAACAACAAGACATGTAAAATTCCACAATATAAAACAAACTAGTCTAAACTTCTGATGTCCATTCGACTAAACATAGGGGCAACAATACAAATCGTTTCCAATCCTTTTTCAATCCAAGTGGTTTAGTATAACATGATATCAAGCATGATAGATTACTACTACTACAATCCTCAGTAGGTAAACATGCGGCGATTCTACATGCTGACTAAATTGTATTTCAATTTCAAAGGGCTAAACATGCCATTTCGGTTTTGAGCTCTTAAAATTCCATAACTCTTATCAAACTTCATAACACATATCACATGATCATTTCTAACTTATAATAACATTGAATCTTGATTACAAAAGTAAGGCGAAGATTATACCTCATTTAGCCCAAATATGATCGAGACTACAAGTCGATCCTTAGCAACTAGCTCACTCCTTTCGGCGTTCCAATCCTCCGAGCAACCCATATAAGCTTAAGAATAACTCATCTTCAAATTCAACTTCAAAGTTGAATAACCCCTTAGGTTTTAAGCCTTGCGACTAACGAAAACTATCTTTCAGAGATTTTTCTATTGAGATATGCTTACTATACCCTTGGTACCTTGGTTTTAAAGTGTAGGAATTATTGGACAAAAATTGCAAAATTTCTTCTTCAGACCCTAGCCTTGGCGAGAGCCTCTCACGTTTTCCTCAAGTTTTCTTGAAAAATTTGCTAAGTGTTAAGCCTTGTCTTGCACTTAGTAAGCTTATATAAATAATTGGAGGTCGAGATTAGAACAAATGGGTGGTTTGGATTCATCTCTGAGATCGAAGCCAAGTGGCATTGACTAAGTCGACAATGTCGAAGCTAAATTGTCTTGCAAGACTTGGTCTTTTAAATTATGGTCAAATGACCATTTCCTCCATCACATTTTCGTCGAAGACCGTTGGGGTGACACGTGTAAGCCTCCGTTAAATCATAATATTTCGTTTTAAACCAATTTCCAAAATTCCGATAAATTTTTACTCGTCTCAAATCTTAACATTTGAGTTCTTACGTACGTTCTTATAAACATATCCTGGAATTCCGGGGTGGAACATTCTTCCCCCCTTAGAAACATTCGTCCTCGAATGTTCTTTGATCAAACTTATAATTAGCGACATAGTTTCCTTTACAACCCGAGCGTACCAACAATACCCACACGTGGCCTAATACCGCCGCGCATGTCATCGTCATCGTAAGCCCAAAGAGATTATCTTTTCGTACTTTAACTCCTTCTAACATACATCGTAACTTCTCACAGGCTACGGCCTCGAATCTTTGAGTCGCTCTATAAAACACTATAAGGCCATTTCAGGCTTTCACGACTGGTTAGGTGGAGCGTGTCCGCGAACATAAAACAATTAACTAGACTTGGAGTGCTTGCACGCGTGACCTGTCCGCGTGGCGGAACTACTACCAACTGATCCCACTCCATTCCGGGCCATGGGAGACCATGAGTCCGCCCGCCCGTCGCGCCAACTCTTATCCTTGAGTACGACTTAAAATCTTATTGCGGAGAAATCGCATATACCTAAGGTCTGGCGATAATCAATATTCTTAGGCGCGATTTCCATACTCGAAGCCTACCTTACGATCCCGATGTTGGGTACAAAAATTCTCATAAAACCAAAACCGGGTTGTCGATCCGACAACCATTACTTACTCTATACGGACCTCATCCCAGTACAATTCTCTTAAACTACTCGCGACTTAATCTATTAACATGACATTCAGTTAGGTTCGCCAACATGGCTTCTTAGGGTTCACTACTATCGGACAACTCATCCTTTCCCGATTATCTCGAAATAAAACACAAAACCTGCGAAAATTCATTACCTATTCCATACCTTCCGTTATCTAGTTAGTCTTTACGATTCACGGTAATCTAAAATCATTCTAGGCAAGCAGCGTCGACCACCTGCATACGTAACTCCGTATAGATGTATGTCACAATACGAACTATACTATAATCATTACCAACTTGGATCGTGATCCACGTAGTCGTTCTGGGTCGCTCTTTGCCTTTCTGCGTAGGCTGCGATCAACATAACTTTCGTTAGGGAGGGCGACCACTAACAACAGCTGACTCTGTCGCGATCTCGGAGTGAGAAGAATGAAACCAATCCTAAATGTCTGCGGCCTCACGATTATAGATGTGGTGCGCGACGATAATCAAGACTACTGAACGATGCTGTAGACGCTTTCAGAAGGACTAAGCGCTCACGATACCACTTTGTCACGACTTGAGCCAGGGCGCGGGTG